>JBBBDQ010029075.1:415000-902500 GCA_037127315.1 Ascarosepion bandense | reverse complement strand
TAAAACAAATTCTTTTTTTCTATCTCATCTTGCGTTTTAGAATAAAGGTTCCTATTTTCACAGCACAGCTGCCGTCTCCCTGATGCATTTTTAGAAGAAGGAATCTCGTAGTAGGCGTTGGATTCTGTAGCCATGAAATTTAAATCATAAATTTGGAAAGGGTCTGCCATTTTATATAGTGATGAACATTTTTCCCGGGTGCTGTCACTGAGGATTTGGTTCGAGAGAAGCTTATTTCTAAGATATTCCAAAAGAACGTACCAACATTTTGATGTCCTATCCCTTCGTCTTAAAAATGATGGGCAGTTTGAATATTTACAAATATATATTTGATTTAGTCTTATATTAATGTATTCAGTTAAGTCAATAAATTTTAATATTTTTTCCATTTAATAATTAATAGTGTTTGCAATGCGGATATCATGGACTGAGCATGTGAGCAATGACGAGGTTTTGTAAAGGGTGTAGACGAAAAGGATATTAATAATGAGCATAAGGAAGAGACAAATAAAGTTCCTGGGATATGCAATGAGGAAGGAGGGCCTGGAGAACATGTTACTAACAGGCCAGATAGAGGGGAAAAGAGACAAAGGAAAACAGCGGATAACATATTTGAAGGACCTGATCAGGTAGATGACGGAATGAGTGTTGCATGGAGCAACAGAAGAAAGCATGCTAAAAGCCATCAGGGACAGGGAGATGTCGAAACCCATGATCGCATGCGTCCTGCAAGGTGATGGCACATAAAAGAAAAAGAAGAAATCAATAAACACTGAATGTATTCTTATTTTCAAAGTGAGTATTTTGTTGGTTTTGTATATTTACATATAAGCATTTTGTTTTCAATCCTTGTTCTTGGGGATAATTTATATTAGCGAATTTGTATTCATAATACAAATACATTTGATAAAATTGTTCACATAGTGAATTGCTCTTAGAAATGATTTTAAACGCAAAACGGAAGCTGCATTCATGAAATATCTGGTGCAAACTATACTGCCACAATTTTTTTCATTTTGTAATGAATGTCTATAAAATATTAATATATTGATCACTTTTCTTAATTTTGAATACTGATTTCCGCAAACGTACAAGATAGATACAAGAAAACCATTTTCGTTTCTGCACTGATGCTATTCATTCGACAAGAGTTCTATTGAAGTAATTTTTGGATACTTTAGTTACGTTAGCGCTTTATCTTGTAAGTCACGTTCATGTCGTTAAGACGGACATATAAGGTGAAGATAGGTTCAAGTAATCAAATATTTACAGGATGTAGGTTAACGGGAAACAAGCGAGAATTGTACAATATTTGCCAAATAGAAATAAAAATAGCGAAGAGTATTTCTAGTAAGTTTACTATAAAACCGAATCTTACATATTTAAAATTGAAGAGTTATTGCTGTGAAAAATGCAGAAAATAAAATAACGCACCTGTCAAAAACGAAAGCGAAGACAGTTGAGTTTGCCCTCATACTACTTCGAGTTTCTGACATCAGCCGACAACGTCAAAAGTTCAATGGACACAGAAAACACAGAAAAATGAATAATGTTGCGCAAGGCTGTTTTATTTTTAGTATATATATATATATATATATATAAGATTTATCAGCAAAATGTGAACGATAGATTAAAACTCAGAAGATTTTTTGTGGAAGATAAATAGGAATACAGCAGTAATGTGAAGACAATGTAATCAGGTTCAAATGGCAGAACATTGGATCTGAGTCGTAAAATCGTAATAAAATATACACATTGTTATAAAAGGTAAGTAATTTTGCGTAGATAAGTCTGCCTACATCTTGAAAAGACATAACAGAATAAAATTACTGAGATACACGTGAAATACTTGTAAAAAGTACACTCTCACACCCTGATTGAGCACTCTGATACAATGGTAGACTTTGAAAAACAGTAGCTACTCTAGCATTTATATATATATATATATATATATATATATATATATATATATATATATATATATATATATATCCAGGTGACGAGGCCCAACAGTTTTACAATTTTCATTTAAGTATAAGAAACAAAATGTTTGTTATTTATATCTAAATGAAAATCATTATCAAACAATGATCTCATATTTCCTGATGGTGAGATAGTATTTCCGAAACATAGAAATTTCGTTGCCACCATGTATGTTTATTTAAACAAAAAAATTTGACATGTATATATATATATATGTATATATTTGTCAAATTCTTTTGACATTAATATATATATATATATATATATATATATATATATATATACATAAATATAAATGTGTCCCATAATTATTTTACCTCCTAGTATTTTCAGCCACTTAACTGGCGATTCTACAGTGTTTTATGAAAAAATAACAACTTTGAAAACAAAACAATGAATAGATTTGAATTAAAGTTCATGAGAGTTAAATATTACTCAGGAAAATAATTAAAGTTGCATGAGTTCATTTAATTATTCAATATGTATCTAAGACAATTAAAGCCGAAGTAATTATACATTAAAAGATAGTAAATATATTTAAAAAGAAAACGATTGATTATACATACTCATATATATATATATATATACATATAGATAGATAGATAGATAGATAGATAGATAGATAGATAGATAGTGAGAGAGAGAGAAATAGAAATAGATAAATAGATATATATTATCGCAGTTACAATCAGTGACAGCTGCACTGAAAACACGGGGATAAAATAACCAAAATATAATAATTAAAAAGCAATCCAAGCCCCAGGAAATACAAGATTAGAAAACAACGAAGGCAAACAAAACAATCCACTGCCTGAATAACAATGTCGTTCATATTAAATATTAAATTATACGAAGATACATATAAATAAGAAAAAAATTGAACATAACAGCATTTCGGACATAAACTCTGACGAAGGAAAAACGGTGGATACATAAAACCTTTAAGTCTAGCTCAATCTGCTAAGTTAAGTGAAAGGTCCTCCACAATAATCCTATTAACGCTGTATCTGTATCTCGATATCGAGCACTTTACAACAAATAATGTCTTTGCCAAAATAATGTTTTCAGTAAACTGCTGAAAAATCAAGAAACTTGTCAATGAACATTATCACAACTCCACACACACACTATGCATATATATATATATATATATATATATATATATATATATATATATATATGTGTGTGTGTGTGTGTGTGTGTGTGTGTGTGTGTGTGTGTGTGTGAAAATGCTGTGAGAAATTTGAGTCAAGAAAAATATTTTTCCCGGTCAATCGAAAGTAGAAGAAACCACCGATTTCTCCAATGCCGAGGGTGATAGACGTAATACACACTATTTAATAGATGAAAGTGGACTTCTATTTCAAATAGGAAATATCGACTATAATAATATTTGAAATATTAGCATATTTTTCCCTGAATAGTAAATATAAGTAATTTTTATTTGATTAAATAAGCATAATTTAAATATTTATCGTCTGTAAGCGATTTGTTGATAAATGTTTACTTTTAGTGAGATTTTACTCCTCTGCAGGTGCTACAAACGGCTTATTGTAGGACTTAATTATTCCTTTTATATGCTATATCTCTTCGGGGCATAGGTGATCATGGCTTTCCACAATTTTCTGCCGTTTATAGCCCTTAGCAACGGTTGTCGTTTTGATAAATCTCTTAATTCTGGTACTATCAAACATTTATACAAACACATTATGTAAGTGTTGATTTACTTTGCCTCCTTGGTTTTTTTCAGGTCCTCTTTTCTAGAATTTTCAACTGTTTTTCTGATGCTTTCTGAATGTTGAATTTGATTCCATTGTTTATAAATCTTCGTACATGTCTTTTTTAGTATTTATTGCCACGTGAATAATTGTAAATGAAAATAGAATATTTCTTTTCTTTATACTGCGCAATAACAATTGCATCAAATGAATTTATATATATTTGATAATTACCTATATTTCAGTTTGATCAATGAAAGAATGAAGAAAATGTAGGTTGATTCGGACAAGATCATCTTGATTCCTTGCCTTGTAGAATTTAGCAAAATAATAATAACAAAATTACCATTATATTTTCATTTAGAAATATATATATATATATATATATATATATATATATATATATATAAATTTACATGTGTATACATATATACACATATTTAGTTGTTTTTAGAGGGTTTATTGTAAATATAATTAAGGTAAATAATTCTTTGCCTCTGAGTAATTTGATAATTTACATAATTAATTCCTTCGAAGTTCAAATTCTCTAATGTATTTTGACGGCATTTAAAATCTTTAATAACCAAGCATTCCATATAAGTCACTTCTCTACATGAGCCAAAATCTTCACGTGTTGCTTACATTATTATTGCCTTTAAATTTAAAAAACAATTCATAACGTGTATTTATATTCTTTTAAAATGTTGTAACACTTTTCCTGCTACAAGGCAATAGTTAATTTTAAACTGCAATACAGTTCCTGATGATGAACGATGGCGTTCGTAAGTACTAGAACAACCTTTGGACAATCTATAGAGAAATATAATTCGGAAATAAAAACTTTAATCAGAAAATATGAAAAAAATCCATGAATAAAAATATAAGACTATGTTGTCTCTATCGTTTAACACAACATAACGTATATAATGTACTCTAATATAAAAAGGATTCTCGTTTCGTATTATCTTATATATATGTGCAAAAAATCTTAGAGAAGATCTATAAGGGGACTCGAGAGATGCTATCTTTTATCACTTTATATACAATTTTTTTCATATTTCTTTTACTAATTTTCACCCAGTACACACCCAAATTTCTATTCAATGTAGAGGTTTGTTGAAGAAAATTGGTATATGACCGGTAATAATGAAAGGTAGAAACTATAATTTCTCATTTTCAATTGATTTGCTATTTAAGGTTTGACAATATTTTGCCCGTTGTTTAAAAGCAGAAATTATTTTTTGAATAATAAGAATTTTGGTGAAAAGTTAATAATGATTCATTGATAGACGTTCTACTATTTATCACTCAACGAAGGGTGAGAAAAAGGTTGATTCTTACGTTTCCCGAGGGTAATTTTGAGTAGGTGAATATATCAAATCCGAATTGAATTAGGTTTTTTTCTATCCGATTTCTATTTCTTAAACTTTATTATTCTAACCGCATATGCAGCTCTTAGTATTTCTAAGCGGACACCCATCTACATCCTAACGAGTTTCATTTTTGCTTTAATCCGCTGATCAAACGAGACCCAGTTTTCCAATGTAGTGTGACTGTAAGACTAATATTTAGGAAGATATTAGCAAAAGGTAAAGGTTAACCTTTCTAATTGAGGAGATTAAGATAAATAGTAGTCGGGAAAGCATTCTACTGTGTGTCCCTTCTGCTTGAAACATTATGATACTTCAAGATGTAATTAATTAATACCCTCCTTTATTATTTGTGAACTGAACTGACATCAACAATATATATATATATATATATATATTCTTGAATTTAAACTACATTGCGGCACGGGATAGAAGCTCATCATCAGGCAATGTTGGATGTTGGTTGGAAAAATGATTTACAAAAAAAACTATCGGTTTGCTATTTATGTATGTAGGAATATATATATATATATATATATATATATATATATCCGTTGATTGATCTCTTTCGCTATATCACAGCTCAGCAGTACGGTTAGACATCCAATTGTTTTTTCCGGGATTGAAACGAGACCGAATTGGCGTCAGTCGGCGATTCTACCTCTGAGGTTAGTGAATTTTCTTTTCTTATTTTTTTCTTTTTTTTCTCATTTCACCCCAAGCAAAGCATTCCACTGCCACTATTGCGCAGGGTGTTACATGGCGGAAAGTGATGATAAAGGGTGGTTAGTTATAGGGAATGTCGGATGGAAGCTACCGAGGATAGGGGTTTGGTAGATGGGAAGAGTGTTTGAGAGAATGGATGCGAGTTAGTGTGATAAGCGGTGTCTATTGACCTTACATTTAAATTCCCGGAGATTGAAGCAAGGATATGGAAGGGAATTCCATAGGCTGGAAGTGAGAGAAAAAAAACTGTTAGAGTAGAAATTGCGGTTACATTTTATCTGTTTCACTGTAAAAGTGTGGGACCAATTTGCTAATCTAGTATCTCGTGTACATACATAAGGGGCATCAGTGCTCTAAGTTCATCGGAGTAGAAGCCGTGAAAGTATTTACAGAAGAGGCACAGGGAAGCCACATCACGCCGGTGAGGGAGTGAATGCAGCCGGGCTGCCAAGTCGGTATCGATCACATTACTGATTCTCCGTTGTATTTTGTCAAGAAGCTTGAGGAGAATAGCAGGGGCACCCGACCAGATGTGGCAGCAGTATTCAGTACACGAGTGGATGGTAGATTTATATATGTGCAGGATGGATTCAGACAGGAAAAACTTCCAGGCCTTGCACAGAAAACCGACTATCATAGAAACGGATTTAACAATGGTTTCGATATAGTCTTTCCATTTGATATCCTCTGAGAGTGTGAATACAAGTAGGCGTAGTGTTTTAATCTCAGGGAGGCTAGCCCGTTCCATGATAATGGGAGGTAGGAACGATTGTCAATGATGGTTAATTGATAGAAGTTTCTTTTTGGAAGCATTCAAATTTACGAGCCATTTCTTCCCCCTAACTTGTGTTTTGTGGTTATTTGGCAAAAGATCAAAGTGTAGTATCTGTTCCTCCGTGATATTTGCTAGCACTTTGGTTTTGGCAACTGTATTCCAGCCTGAGTTTATTGCTCAGGCCTGCGTAAAGTAGCGTCTTGCAAAGGACGCGAAACACCGGAAACAGTTGTCCGGTGTTCGGCCTCTTGGGAGGCAATGGCCTCTAATAGGCCGGAGGAAGTCGTTCCTCCCACCACGGCCTCGGTGGGAGGGAAGGAGGGGGATTGGGCTTTACCGCCTCGGATTGACCCCCCTTCTACAGTACCAGCAGCAGCACCAGCAGCGACACCAGCAGTACCACTACCAGTAGCGCCAGCATCCCCCATACCTTCGACCTCTGGGTGGAAGGGAGGCAAAATTACGCTAAAGGGGGAAGATTACTACGAGAAGATACAAAAAGAATACTCTGATTACATCAGAGGGACGGAGCTGGTTTCGGTGCCGGATCAGTTGGCACAGATAGAGGCAAGAATCATTACTCTGATTACAAAGGACCTGAAGACGCGGAAGTTGGTTGGTGTCCCCAGGGATACGTTTGAGGAAGGGCTACATGCATTGAAGATCAGAGCCAAGGCCGTAGCGAGGAGAGGCAGTGCCATGTGGGACGTCCTGCTTGGCTCCGCAGAAGAAGCCAAAAGCTTAGTTGGTGTGGTCCTGGAGACCAAAACACTCCACTTCCATACGGAGTATATGGGTGCCAAAAAAGTAAAAATCACCCTGCATGGCGTCCCCATGGACATTGCGGAGGATCACGTCGGCGCCTTTTTTGTGCAATATGGAAAGGTGGCCGAAGTCTCCTCGCTGCGGTCCAAAGCAGGTTTTCTCACGGGAGATATGACCCTGCAGGTGACGTTAAACAAGGAGAATATTGCGAAAATCCCCAACATCCTCACCTGCAGGGGTCGGGCGATATTCATCATCGTAGAAGGAAGAAAGCCGTGCTCTTGGGTCTGCGGAGCGGCGGATCACGTCGCAAAGACGTGTCCAACCAAGAATCCGGCCCCAAAGGCCCAACCAGCCAAGCAGCAACAATGTGAACAGGCAGGCGGAAAGGAATCGGCTAAGCCAACTTCACCGAAACCAGCTTCAGCAACATCAGCACTGGCAGGCGATAAGGAGGGCGATTGGCAGGTGGTGGGCAATAGGAAGAAGGGAAAAACGCCTTCTCCGGTGAAGGTGCCAGTGAAGGTGCCACCGCCTGCCAAGGCGCCGGCTAAACAAAAAGAGTCGCCGGCTAAACAAAAGGAATCCCCGGCAAAACAGGAGTCCCCGGCGGAGAGCTCGCCGGCCAAACAAACAAACCATCAGAAGAGGAGTTCCTTCTCCAAAAAGGAGGAGGATATGGAGGTTGAAAGGTCGGCGTCGTTGAAGCGAGGGAGAGAGGAGGAGGATGTTCAGCAGGAGAATTTGAAGAGCCGGCGGAGGAGTAGGAGCGTCGACAAAAGGAAATACACAGACAGATGCTCATCGCTGCCGGTGTCCCCCGTTAGGTGCACGTATGCACAGAAAGCAAGGAGTCTTCCCTCTTCCCCGCTGAAGGCTTCCCGGTCCCCGGCCTTTGAATTGACCCCACTGAGGAAATCCACTACTTCCACTCCCTCCCCTTCTCCTATTCCCACTCCCACTCGGGCGAAAAAGAAAAATGCCCTCCCCCATGGGGATGCCCTCATGAGGGTTAGTGAGAATGTATCGGCGGAGTGGTCGTCGCAGAGGCGAAAGCTTTTGAAACCACTCCTGAAGCTTACCTCTGTTAATGGTCTTTCCACAGATGACCCTAGGAACTTTGCCCAGGCCCCAGGAGTCATTACCCTGGTAAGGAATACCGGGGGTAACCTGCGGGTCTGGGACCACATTGCTGAGGTAAGACGGCAGTACCCCAAGATAAGGATGGTGCAGGAAGGCACCCCTGAATTGAAAAAAATGAGCAAAAACTGTGCTGGGAGTTTCCCGGTTTTACTCCACCCCCGCTTATATAGGGTGGTAAAACTAAACTATCCCACGGACGTCGGCGGAATTGTCCTAGACGGACGGATTACGTCCGATGTAGGAACAGGGTCCCTAGGACAGTCCGTCGGGGTCCCTTCGACCAGAGATTTTTACCCTGTATGCGACTAGAGCCTTTGTTGCATGTTCTTTGTTTTTTTTTTCTTTTTCAGAACTAAAAGATGTCTATTAAGATAGCCAGCTTGAATGCGAAGGGCCTGAGGGATCGGGGTAAGGCGGCTCGCCTGCTTCGTGACCTCTTGTCCTTCGGCGTGGATGTGGCCGCGATCCAAGAGACTCACTTTGTTTGCGAAGTCGACTCGTGTGTGCTGTCTAACGACTTTGTCGTCTATTCAGCATATGGGAGCCGGCATGCCAGAGGTGTTTCTTTGCTGGTCAAGCGTACCCTGGACGCGAGGATTGACCTTGTCCATGTCGGTGCCGAGGGCCGGCTGATCGTGGCCGATATTGCAGTGAAAAGCAAGTCGTTCCGGCTGATTGTGGTTTATGCGCCCAATGTTCAAGGTGAGCGAGTCTCTTTCTTTCGGCTGTTGGAGCCCTTCATTGTGGATTCAACACGGCTAATCTTAGTTGGGGACTGGAATGTCATCCTAACCCCCAAATGGGATAGAGGAAGGGGCGCTAGCGGGAGGAGTGGTGATCGTAGCCTGGTTGATCTGATCGGCGAATTTGGTCTCGTCGATAGATACCGGGTCGATCATCCGGATGGGAGCATGTGGACGTGGGCGCTTAATTGGCCTTCTACCCGGGTATCCGCCTACCTGGATAGGATGTTAGTGAGAGTGGCCGACATAGACTTCTTAGAATGTCCAACGTTCCACTGGTTAGGCTACTCGGACCACAAACTCGTTTGTGCCCGGGTGGTGTTAGAATTTAGGCCTAGGTTGGCTGGTTATTGGAAGTTCAATCAGTCCTTACTGGACAGGCGGGACTTTCGTGACCAGCTGACTCGAGTAGTTCAGCGGGCGTTAATTGGGCGAGTCATTGGGAGTAAGTGGTGGGTTAGTCTTAAGGATAGCATTAGGTCTTTCGCCACCCAATACAGCCAACGGCTCAACCTAGATAAGGCTGCGAAGGCAAAGACACTTAGATCTAATTTCTCCCGGGCGGAGGCTGGTGGGGATCCCCTAGAAATAGCCGTAGCCAGGGAGGCCCTGGAGCGTTCGACTAGCGGGCGCTACATGGGCCAGGTAATTAGACATAAGTTAAGCAAGATGTCTTCCGAAGCTGTGAACATGGGCGCAGAACTGCGCAAGGAAGAAATTCGCCGAGCCGGCGACCGGTACATTCGAGAGGTGCGCGACCCGGAGGGACATCTCCTTAGGTCCACTGACGACATGTGCGAGGCGTTCCGGCAGCATTTCGAACACCGTTTTACCAAGGAGCCTGGTCTCCGCGACGAGGAGTTTCGCAGCTATTTGGCTGACTTTCCCCGGCTTTTGCCGGCTGAAGCGGCTAGCTGCGAAGGGGAGATTACGGAGGACGAAATCTACGCGGCTTTGAAGAAGGTCGGCAGTGGCAAGTCGCCAGGTTTGGATGGTTTGCCCTATGAATTGTACTTGAGGATGTCGCAGCTTTTTGTCCCGATCTTGGCTGTCGTGTTCAACCACTGGTTTCGGCAGGGGTCCATCCCCGGTCGGATTACCAGGGGCGTGATCACGCTGTTGAGAAAAGGCAAGAAGGTTGGGAGGGAATTAGATGATTACAGGCCCATAACTCTGCTAAACACAGAGTTAAAGATTTTGGCCAAGATCCTGACGAATCGCTTGCAGCTAGTTGCCGAGTCTCTGTTGGAACCGGATCAGACTTGTTCTGTGAAGGGACGAACAATTCAGAGCAACCTGCACTTGATTCGCACGATCCTAGAGGGTGTAGAAGACGACGATGAGGCCGCGCTGATCAATTTGGATCAGTCCAAGGCATTTGATAGGATTGACCATGGCTACCTGGCTGCTGTCCTGCAGGCCGCCGGATTCAAACCCGACTTCAGCCGCTGGATTAGCCTTCTGTATCGCTCCCCCAAGGCTGTGGTACAGGTGAACGGGAAGCTGTCGGGCGCTTTCGCGCTGTCTAGGTCGGTCCGACAGGGTTGTCCACTGTCGTCTCTCCTTTACGTCCTGGCGTTGGAGCCGCTACTTCGCCGGCTAAGGGACGAGACGTGCAGTCCGGTCCTGCGTGGAATTGCTGTCCCTGGTGGAGCTCGAGCCAGGGTTTCCGCGTACGCCGATGACGTAACGACCTTTGTGTCCTCCCGCAGGGACATAGAGGCGGTACAGCAGGCGCTTGAACGGTACGAGAAGGTGACAGGGGCCAGAATTAACTGCGACAAGTCATCCGGCTTGCGGTTAGGTGCCTGGAAGGGTGTTTCCCTCCCGGGGCCCTTCAGCTGGACGGACGGGCCGGTCAAAATCCTCGGGATTTGGTTCGGTCAGGACTTACAGTTGGAGAAAAACTGGTCAGAAATACTGGCAAAGGTCGGCGCGTCGGTCAAGACTTGGCGTCGACGGAGTCTCTCCGTGAAGGGCTTGGCGGAGGTGTGTAACACATATCTCTTTCCCATGATCCTTTACCGGCTGTCAGTACTTCCCCTTTGTGACGATCATGAGAAGGCGCTCGAGCGTTTGCTATTCTCCTGTCTGTGGAGAGGACGCAAACACATGGTCGACAAAGGAGTCTGTTGCCTCCGTCCGTGTCATGGGGGTCTGGGGATGCCACACTTGAGGAGCCATGTGCTCGCTTCGAGGTTGGCATTTCTCAGGCGCGCGTTGGAGGAAGATCGGTTGCTTGCGGGGGTAGTGTGGGACATGTTCCCTTGCCTTACTATCACTCCCCCGACCCTATGGCTGACCGTCAGGCCTTGGGTGCGACCGAAATTCCTGCTCGAATGTCTGGCGGCCTTGCAGGCCATTCCACGGTCCAGTGACCTTTCACAGCCTAGGAAAATCTTCTATCGGGGATTAGTGGAGGGTGCCGTGAAGGATAAGCTGTGGAGTAAGCTCGGCATGTCGAGGGTGGAGTACCGCTCTCATTGGTCTTGGGCGCCAGGTGCGGATTGGCTCAGCAACTCTGAGTTTTCTCTGACCTGGCGATTGGCTCGGAATGGTTTGTCGCTCAATGACAAGCGTTTCGCAATGGGCCTGGCGGATTTGCCAGATTGTGAACGTTGCAACCTTGGAATTAAGGAGACGTCTGCGCACGCCTTCTTCCATTGTTCGCGCGTTCGCCCGTTGTGGGAGCATGTCGGCGAGTTGACTGCTCGTATCGCGCCGCGGGAGCTTGTGCTCATTGATTGCGCATACGCTGTGGACAATGTGTCGCCCCCGTACTCTGGAGTGAAGCGGATGGTGTTTCTGTCGCTACTGGCCACGGCTAGAATGGTGATTTGGATGACGCGTCTGGAGGAAGTCTTGCGGGGAGGCCGTCTTTCGGATCAGGATCTAATCCGATATTTTGAGCACCAGCTCAAAATGAAGATTAGAACTGAACGGAAACGGCTGCACCCGACAGAGTTCAGCGAAAGGTGGATACATGCAGCGAGCCTGGTTCGCGTGACCGGGGCTAGCCTTGATTTTCTCTTTTAGTTCTGCTAGTCGCATCGGGGTGGATTCCTCTGGAACCCCTCCCGCGGTTAAGGTAAGAATTCTTTTGTATACCTAGTTAATGTAAGTGATTGTGTTAGTCCCGGCCTGTTCCCGGCTCCATTGCTTTTGTTATGATCCAGTTCGAGATCCCCATTGTCCATTGTTATTTTGTCCCGTTTCATTCTCGGCTGGGTCAGCCTTATATATTCTCCAGTCCAATTTATTTTGTACCCGGCTTCTCCATTCCCCTTAGAAAGAGAGCTTCTTGATTTTGTCTTTCAAGGCAGAATACAGCGGCCTCTTTAATTACGAGGGTGTGTTTGGGTCCTACTAACACTATGTATATGTATTGATTTGAAATTGTTTTTGTTTTGGGGATTTTTGTTTCTTCTTACCCCCCCCCCATCATGTCATTTCATGCAATATTTTTAAAGTTATTTTTGTAAATTTGTTGTACAAACCACAAATTTTTATGTGCATTTGGGGCGTTTTTGTAGGTCCCCGGTATGTTTTTGCGGTATTTTGGTGCATGATAAGTATGAGTGTTGATGGACAATTTTTTATGGTGAATGAGAACCATTGTAACGCATGTATGGGTCGTGATTCTGATTAGCTAGGTATAGGATAGAGTACTGTAGACCAACCCGAGTTTTGTTCCCCCTCCTATCTTTCGGCCTTGAGCCACAATTCTTGTATAAAGAATAAATAAAACGAGCCATTTCTTACCCCAGACCTGGCTACCGTGGACTTTTGACTCGGATCAAAGTGTAGTATCTGTTCCAGCACAAGGTAATCCATTTTTGCTCTTTCGCTCTCTCTCTGCTTTAGGCTGTCCTTTCGGTAGCAGCTGTCCCACCCGAGTTCATTGCTCGGGCCGAGTGTTCCGCCAGGCGGTTTCTGGCACGGAGCGGAACACCGGGGCAGTTGTCTGCTGTAGGTTGTCCTGCTCTCTGGCCCCTGTCCCACCCGAGTTCATTGCTCGGGCCGAGTGTTCCGCCAGGCGGTATCTGGTACGGAGCGGAACACCGGGGCAGTCGACTACAGGCAGGCAACACCCTCTTCCGCCTCCGCGGAGGCGATGGCCTCTCAAAGGCCAGCGTCGCCCCTCCCTCCCACCGAGTCCGTGGTGGGAGGGAAAGAAGGGGATTGGCAGCTGCGCGACGCCGACGTCATAGCACTCACTATGACGGAGTGGGAGAAGACGCTGTTCGGATCTCCCACACCAGCAGCAGCAGCAACCAAACCTGCACCAGCAACCGAGCCTGCAACTGCATCTACAGCAGCAACCAACCCAGCAGCGGCAGCTGCACCTGCAGCAGCAACCAACCCAGCAGCAGCAACTGCACCTGCAGTAGCAACCAACCCAGCAGCAGCAACCAAACGTGCAGCAGCAACCAAACCAGCTGCTTCACCCCCACCAGCTTCGCCCGGCCCAGCACCACCCACGGCCTGGAACGACAAATGCAGGGACGGCAAGCTGAAGAAGGGGGAGGAGTACTACCTTAAGCTTCGAGAGAACTACCCCAACTACATCTCCAAGACGGAGCTGCTCTCTGTCCCCGACACCCTGGCCAGCGTGGAGCCGAGAATAATCTCGCTCGTCACGAAGGACCCCAAGACGCTGAAGCTGGTCGGGGTGAACCGAGACACCATTGAAGAAAGCATTCGGGCCCTCAACATAAAGGCGAAGGCAGTAGCCAAGAGGAGTCATGCGATGTGGGACGTCCTCCTGGCGACAGCTAGCAGGCACAACTATGCAAACCAAAACGCTGTGCCTGCAAACGGAGTACATGGGGACGAAAAAGGCAAAGGTCACCCTGCACGGCGTCCCCTTGCACATTTCGGAGGACCGCCTGGGAGCCTTCTTCTCCCAATACAGCCGTGTGGCGCAAGTGTCTGCCATTCTCTCCAAGTCCGGTTACAGGACTGGAGATTTCGAACTGCAGGTGACGGTGACTCACAAGGAATTCGACAACATACCGAACATCATCACCTGCAAAAAGCGCTCCATCTACGTCGTGGTGGAGGGCAGGAAACCGTGCTGTTGGGCATGCGGCCAAACCAAACACATGGCGAAGGCGTGCCCAACAAGGAACCCGGCCACGAAAGAACCACAGAAGGAGCAGCAGCTAAAGGAGACAACAAATGAAACAGCCAAAGAAGCTCCCAAAATGACCAAGTCCGCTAAGGACGGAGAGTGGCAGACGGTGGGTAAGAGGGGCAAAGTGCAGCTTACTTCACCAACTACACCACCAACTGCGGAAAAGAAGCCCTCTCCAAAAACAACACCAGCGGCCACTAAGGACACTACGCCCCTCAAAGGGCAACAAGCAAAAAGGCATCAGGAGCCCACGGAGTCGTCACGCTCTTCCTCGCTCAAGCGAGGAAGAGAGGAGGAGGAGGAGGAGGTTACCCGCGGCAAAACCAAGGCGCCCCGCAAAAGCAGGAGCGCGGAAAGAGAGCAGAGAGCAGCGTCGGCCGCCACCACCACCGCAAAAAGAACTTACGCGAACAAGGCGAGGAGCTACCCGCCGTCCCCACAGAGACCCCCCCAGCCCCCTGTGTTTCAGCTGACGCCCCTGAAATCCCTGACTTCTCGAAGTCTGCCCACCTCCCCCAACAAACCTACCCAGCCCCCCACGGAACTCGCGACTCCGACTACACCTCACACCTCGTCCCCTGCACCTGAACCCACACCCCCTCCCGCAAAAGTGAAAAAGAAGAAACCTCTCCCCAAGGGAGAGGAACTACTTCACGTGGAAGAGGATACGTACAAGCAGTACGGCGCGCAGAGACGCTCGCTGTTGAAGCCACTCTTCAAACTGAAGGAGGTGGACAACCTCTCGACAGAGAACCCAAAGAACTTTTCCTAGGCCCCAGGCGTCATTGCCCTTGTGCGGTGCACAGGGGGAAATCTGAGGGTCTGGGAGCACATCGAGAGGGTCGAAGAACAATACCCAACATTTTTTACCTCCGTTTATGTCATGCCTGAATCAGAATTTTTTCATTCCCAACCCTAATGTTTTTGTGCTCCTCCCCATTCCCAGTAGAAAGAGTGTGGCTTGATTTTGTCCAACAGGCAGAATACAGTGACCTCTTTGTTTATTTCTGGGTGGGTTGGGACCAGCTAACACAATGTTTTGTTTGTTCTTTTTTGTTTCTTTTTATTTTGGGATATTACATCATACCCCTTCTCCCCTGTGTCATTTCACTGTATAATTTTTAAAATATATATTTTTGTATGAAAAAAAAATATTTTTGTATGAAAAAATTATGAAAAAATGAACTTTGTAAAAAGAAAAATTTTTATACACATTGGGTTTTTATATAGATTCCCCGGAGTGTTTTGTGGAATTCTGGTAAATGATAGGTATGAGTGTCGAAGGATAACTTCTTTTGGTGATAGAGAAAAATTGTAACGTACGCTTGGGTCACGAATGAAATTAGCTAGGAATAAGTTAGCGCACTGCACGACCAACCTCAGTTTTGTTCCCCCTCCCAAACTAGGCCTTGTGCCGCAATTGTGTAGTTTGACGCAATAAATACACATTTCTTACCCCAGTCTATCACAGTTCCTTCTCAATCTCGCAGCGAGGTCCGCCTTGTCGCCCACACCAGATTTTTGATCGAGGCGAGAGTAAATTCTGGTGTCATCGGTGTACATGCCTACTTGGGATCTTATGGCATCGGGTAGATCATTAATGTAGATCAGAAAAAGCTTTGGACCTAGGATAGAGCCTTGAGGGACACCTGCGTTTGTATGGTAGCTTTGGGAGGCATGTCCGTTTAATACTACTTTCAATGTGCGATTAGAGAGGAATGACTGGATTACGTCAAACAAATATTCAGTTATACCATAGCTCCGCATTTTGCGGTGGAGGCCAGCATGCCAGACTCTGTCGAACGCTTTGGAAATATCCAAGGCAACGGTTCGAGTTTCGCCATTCTTTCGAGAGCCTGGTATATATACTCGGTGATGGTCGTTAGCATATCAGTAGTAGACCTGGTGAAGCGGAACACATACTGTTTGTCCGAAAGGAGCCTGTGGGCTGTCAGATGCTGTTTCACTTCGGTGTTGATAATGGCTTCGAAAACTTTGCCAACGATCGGAAGCTGACTGCTCTTTTCTAGAGACCATGGTTGACAACATAGATAAGGCTATTTCCTACCACCCATTCGTTCACATATTTGTATTCGGAGATCTTAACGCCCATCACTCTGAGTGGCTTAAAGACTCTATTACTGATCCAGCGGGCATCCACGCCATGATCTTTGCTATTTCCCAATCCCTTACGCAAGTGGTGGACTTCGCCACTGGCTTTCCAAGCACTCCCTATGGACACTCCTCGCTAATAAATATGTGTTTTACCTCTGCACCTGGCGCCTGTCAATTTTTTTCCACTCTCACACCACCCAGGAGCCTCCTACCTATAGGACCTCCTACTGCTACCAAACAGCTGACTGGGACGCCTTTCCCGATTTCCTCTGCGACGTCCCTGGCGGAAAAGTGTTCGATTTCCCAGTTGATGACTGTGCCTCTGAGATTTCTTCATGGGTGAAAGCTGGCATTGATACCTTCATACCTACCAGGAAGTATTGTATAAAACCTCATTCATTTCCGTGGTTCTCTCCTGCCTGTTCGGCCGCCATTGTCCACAGGAACCATTACTTCCGACTATTCGGGAGACAGTCATCTGATCACAATAGGCGCCTATTCACGTCTGCTCGTAATGAGTGCAAGAGAATCCTAAATGATGCCAAACTGTTATTTGCAGAGAGAATGCGACAGCGCATAGCTGACCGCAAGTTCGGCTCCAAGGACTATTGGCGGTTATGCAAACGGGTGCTGAACAATAGAAAATACTCAATACCTCCTTTAATCAATTTAATGAATTTGAAGTTCTCACGTCATCTGCGGACAAAGCTGAGTGCTTTACTCGCAGATTTTCATCCAACTTCACATTTGACTTCCCTATTAGAACTGAGGCCAAACTGTACGACGTATATATTACCCCAAAAGTAGTATCCTGAGTAATATCAAAACTTGAACCCCATAAGGCGAGCGGTGACGATGGAATCCCGGTGATAGTCCTTAAGAGGTGTGCTACTGAACTCTCCCCTGTCCTCTCTAAACTGTATAGCTACTTCTTTTAAGCTTTCTGTTTTCCTGCATGCTGTCTTCAGTCGTTCCTGTATTTAAGAACTGTGGTGAACACTCGGACCCATTCAACTATCGCCCTATCAGTCTTCTACCAATTTTCGGGAAAGTGTTCGAGGCTATAATTAATGTTGAAATACTTCAACATCTTACTGCCACAAACTCTACTCTGACAGGAAGTATGGCTTCCGCTTTGCCAGGTCCACGGCCGACATGCTAACAACCGTTAGGGAGTACATGCTCCAGGCCCTTGATGAGTCACGCGAGTCTCGTGCTGTTGCTCTGGACATGTCCAAAGCATTTGACAGGGTTTGGTACTCTGGCCTTCTATGCAAGCTACGGGGTTACGGTATTACCGGACGCTTGCTTGATCTAATCCAATGTTTTTTAAATAACCGCAAAATGAAGGTCGTTTCGAATGGGCATGCCTCTTCATCATACAGTACAAATGCTGGTGTCCCTCAGGGCTCTATCCTGGGCCCGACGATTTTATTCATTTTCATCAATGACCTCTCAGATGTGATCAAGTGCCAAGTCGGCATGTACGCAGATGACACCACAATTTACACCCGCACAAGTAAGAAACCAGTCGTGGCGGACAAACATAATCTCGCTGCTGACCTTGAACGGGATCTACACTCTTTGTTGAATTTGGGCAAGAAGTGTCTTGTCAATTTCAATGCGTCTAAGACCAAGCTGTTGTCTGTCAATCATCACAGGCAACCTCTCCTGCCTCCCATAAGCATGGATCAAGCGAGTCTCCCTTAAAGCAATACACTGCGCCTCCTCAGCCTTACCCTCTCTTCTGATCTCAAATGGAACCACTACATTGAGTCCATAGCAAAATCCACTGCTAAGAAGTTTGGGTCACTGTGTCGGACCAGGATGTTCTTCCCTCCTGAATCCATCCTGCATATATACAAATCAACCATTCCTCCGTGCATGGAATACTGCTGCCATATAAGGTCAGGCGACCCTATTGTTCATCTCGGTGTTCTCGACAGGCTCCAAAGGAGAATCAGTAATGTGATAGGTACCGACTTAGCGGCTCGACTACAGCCACTTCCCCACCGATGAGATGTGGCCTCCCTTTGTCTGTTCTATAAATACTTTCATGGTTTCTGCTCCAACAAAATTAAGTCACTGGTGCCTCTGCAACAGGTCTTTACTCGTGCAACCAGATTGGCAACTGGGTCCCACCCATTCACAGTCAGATTAGCCAAATGCAGACGACAATTCTACTCCTGCAGCTTCTTCTCGCGCATTTCCCGCCTGTGGAACTGGCTCCCCTACTCTTGCTTTCCTCACGGCTACAACCTCCAGGAATTTAAATGCAATGTCAATACTCATCTATTAACCACTTGACTCTAGTTCTTTCCCCACCCCTATACCCTTTCCTTTCTCGCCACTTTTGAAACTGTCATCACACCTGCATTCTCATCCTTCTATTGCTCCTTTCTAACTGGTTCATCTTCCTTTTCACTCTCTTCGAATTAATCTTTTTACACTTATGTAACCCCTGCACATCATTGGCATTACCGCCTTACTTGGGGTGGTACGATTAAAAAAAAGGCTGATAGGGAGGTAATTAGCGGGGTCCGAAGGTTCTCCAGTATTCTTAAATAGAGGAACTACAGAGGAAGACTTCCAACAGGCAGAAAAGCAGGAAGAGGAGAGGCAGTAGTTGTAGAGCTTAGAGAGGACAGAGAAGAGTTCAGGGCTACATTTCTTAAAACTATGACTGGGATTCCCTCCCCTCCGCTTTTTTGGTGAGCGTCAAGTTTTGAGGTTATGTTAGAGACCAGCAAGGGGGGGGCAATGTGGACGTCATTCAGTTGAGCCTTAGTTCTAGTTGGGAAGTGAAGACGAATCCAGTCTCGAATTGTTGGAGAATCTGCGAGCAAAACATTCAGCTTTGTCCGCTGAGGACCTCTAATTCATTGATTATTGGGTGTATTGAGGTTTTACACTTGTTAAGCACACTTTTACAGAGTCGCCTGTAATCTTTGACGCCGAACTTACATGATGCTATGCGTTGCTTTCATTCTGGCAGCAAACAATGTGATTTGCATTTTTTGTTAACTAGCTGCCACGTAATTCAATTTTACCTTACTTTTTAACTAAGGGAGAAAGAAAATATAATCATGCCATTTCCAACGGTATTTGTGGGAAAATTATCATTCGGAATTTGAACGTGACTTGCTGTGTTCACTCATGTTGATGTCGCTTAATATACTAAAACATATCCTTTACTACATCTGTGAGTATATTCCTTCGTTCCCCACTCATCTGCTTCCATATGCGTATTCCATAACCTCGGAATGGCAGAAACATATGCCTCAATCTACTACGGTTTTGCTTCGAGTCAAACGATGCAAAAATGATCGTATTGTCTTCATGCAGATCTCGTCGCTACGATTCTGCAAAGGGCAAGGAATCTCGCGGCTGGGAACGGCAGACTTTTCACTAGAAACCGGCGACTTAGAAACGAATGTGAATGCATGATAGAAAAAAATCGAATGAATACATAAGAGCAAGACGCCATAGAAATCCGAGTCCAATAAACGAACAAAAAAATGATTTAACCTCGGAATGGACTCATCGGCAGATTCTTAGCATTCTTGTCTGGGCTAATCAAATATGGAATCGGGATTTCTTGTCGCGCAATGCCGAATTCAAGACAATAGGTTCTCTCTGGATGGTAAAATCGTGAAATTTTAACGGAAGTTTCCTGATCACAATTCCGTGTTGTGTGGATATCTGTCACCGAGTACATTTGAACTGCATTTCATTGTATTAATAATATGAGAAGATTGGGTAATTCTCTCAGGTGTGTTTAATTATATTCTCCTTATATGTGCTGAAAATCTCTAAGCTTTGGTTATTAAGGCCGCATCAGGTTGAAACAGCAGATCCCGTAAGACCACCAAAGTTAAACTATATATCACTCGTACTTACATATCTTCCATTAATGTATGAATATATTTTATTGTATGGGAACAAATAACACGATATATGAACATACTTTAAACAGAATATGGTACTTCTACAATGGACCCTAAATATATAAATCTCCTCTATTGCCACCAGATGCACGATAACTACAAACAATATAAAAAATCATTCGTACTGATATATCATCCATGAAACTTAATAAAAATTAAAATTAGTATATTATAAAAAAATATATTACTGCCAATTTAATCATTCGAAATAACTCCTCCCTACCAACTAATATATTATGATAAACCAATATAATATGTAAATTCAAATGTACTTTAGGAGAATGCATCTCAGACAAATAAAATAAATATATATGTTGAATTTACGACAACTGTATGAACGGGACAACTTTCATTAGAGATATCGGACCATTCGTCCATTTCGAGACATCTACAACAACATTCCTATCTACATTCAATATATAAAAAATTAATGATCAACAACACAAACATCCTACACTAAGAAAAAACAAATTCAATCTACAGACCCCCGAAAAAATATACATTAAAAAGCTTCTGCCGTTACTTAATAGAATCTACCAAAAGTAGTGTAGTAATGTTATAAAATGCTTATAAAATAATGAGTTTTTCATGCTTTAATGAGTACATGACCATGACATGACAACACAAAAATAATTAATGGAGACTAATTGTCACGTTATAATAAAAGCTAAGCATAACTGTCAATCGTATCATTTAAAGCAGAAAGAAATTAACTGCAGTAATATTTAGCAACACAATTTTTTTTGTTATTTTTTTACTACTTTTACACCACTGAAGATGATCTCGTAAACAGATTGAATGTACTTTGGATATTGAGTAATGAAAAAAAAAGATACCTTTAAATGGTAAAAAGCATGTCTTCCGTCAATACAAGGAATATTACTTTTAAGTATGAACGGGTTTTATATAAATAAGCAAACATAATGTTTGTAACTGATTTAATCAAGCCTGCCAAAAAGAGATTTTTGTTTATATATATATATATATATATATATATATATATATAAATTACATTTTAGAACATGTACAACTATTTTATATATCCACTACAAATCGTACATTTGTTCCGACATTGAAATTACAATGTCTCATCAAGGTGGTGTTTACAGGAATGGAAAGCCTCTTTTCTTATATTTGGTGAGTTGTGTGTGGGATGTTGGTGGGAGTTAGTGATAAGGGAATACGTCTTGCGAATTATCCGTTGGAATTTTGAAGAAAGTCGTGTGGGTAGTGAATATAGTTGATTAATGAGTGTCTTGACATTTTGTAGACAGATTTAACATTAGCAAATAGGATGTAAAGTTTTATGAAATTGCGACTAGACTTTATCCTTTAGATTTCTTAGATGAGCAGAGTAGAGAGGTGCAAGAGGTGGGTAGGGATGGGATTGGACTTACCGCTTATTTGTACAACTATAGAATATTTTTGTATTTAAGCACAGTTTTGTATAATTAATCTAATTTGTATATTTAACCTTAATTTTGGATTTAGGAAATCGATTTTTCTAGTTAATTTAAAATTTAAAATTATGTCACTGTTTGTGGTGTGTAATAGGTAAGATTTAATGTAAGAGGTAAAATTTAATGTTAGTATTTAAGCTAATAGGTAAAAAGGTAATGGGTGCGTAATAGGTAGAATTTAATGTAGGAGGTAAGATTTAATGTTGTATTTAAGGTAATAAGTAAATAGGTAATAGGTATGTTTATATTTAAGGTAATAGATAAAATTTCATGTGTGTATTTAAGCACACATTTTATAATTAATCTAATTTTGTATATTTAACGTTAATTTTGAATTTAGGAAATCGATTTTCTAAAATTTTAATTTTTTTTAATTTTAAATTAGATCACGGTTTGTGGTGTGTGTAAGAGGGTTGTTTGATGGTGTATCATTCCTAAGGGGCTCTAGCTCTGGCTTTAGTACTTTTAGCATGATTGTAAGTTTAGTTCTTGAATGTGCTTGCAATTTACTGTGGTTTCATGCCTCTGGTTTAAAAGCTTGTTGCTATTCATATATATATATATATATATATATATATATATATATATATATATATATATATATATAATTGCTATAAATAAACGCAAAAATGAGAAAAATGTCAGTTAGTTTCTGAAACCCCCAGTAAAGTGGACTGAACAATTACAAGAATTTATCCACGATTAACTATAGTCGGTGTGCATCAGCGCGCTCAGTCAATAATTTGTATATATTTATCCTGTAATATACCTACAGACGCACACACGTAGAAGCACTATAATTTTATATTTTTTATAATGAATCTATGCTGTTCTCATCTTTTCTTTTTGCACTAAAAAGCCATTAAGTGTCTACCCCTAGATGTAAACTGTCGGATATCTGCAACTTTTCCAAAACCTGTCTTCTCAGTTTATATTTACGAAGATGAACTGAAATATATTTATATAAGAATTTTCTTTCCAGCATGGTGAATTAAGCAAAATAGATCTCTCCATTCAAATACAAATACACACATTATCAACATTATTTAAATGACCAACTCTTCTTCGACATTTGTAATTCGAGAAATAGATGTTTACTTAGAAATGTGAACTTAAGTATGAGATTATTCAATGATAACTCTGAAAATGGCCAAGTGCCAAAACTCATTCGCAGAAATTTTAGAAAACTTTTGTGTTTTCTATAAATTATTCCTACGAGATCATCTCTGTTGCTTTCGTTTTAACCTTTTGGCTGATGTGTTCTTGCACTGTCTTCAGGTGCATTTCTATTTGAATTCGCGTATCATTGTATATACTGTCAAAAATTTTTGAAAGTTTTCTTCTTATTCCCCCACGTTCATTAGAGGTTATCGTGTGCAGTATTTTTTCTCATAATTTTCACTATTCATCTTGTCAGCTTTAGTTTATACTCTCGACAGCAAAGTTGCTTCCTTTTTACTATCACCTTCTTGCAGTTCATCAGCGACTATATCTCTCCACGGTCATTTGTTTATTATTATCTTTCATATCCCATGATGCCATTCAATATATAAAATCATATTCTCTTAAGAGTTTTACTCTCCACATTTTAAACCCAGCGTAGTCTCTCTCCTCTAGTGGCTGATGCACAACCTTAACTGTAATGAAAACGTTGGATTCGTTCAATTTGCACTAGTTCTTATGCTAAAGTAAACACAACAGACTGATTCGGAATTTGACCTTGCTCTTCGATCAACACCTCTACAGCGGTATGCCTTATATTATCTGTATATTCATTTGGCATGGAATTGATGTGAGCAAGAAGGTATTGGAACTCATATACTATATCAAAATTGACACTTCATAGAAAATAATGTACAATACTAACATTCGGGGTATTCCTTTCGTATTTATTGTTGTTATCACAACGTTTTGATCGTTTTTCTCTCAGGACTTACTCCTGTTTATATCGATCCGGGTAAGCTACAGAAAAGTACGAAATAGTTATTTCATAAGCGCAGCACATGGGACACTCAGTGAGCAACGAATTCTATTTTCAGATGTAAATTTGCTAGCGAGACAAATCGTTACCTCACGTCGCATACCAATATTTAGTAATTTTCTAAGCACGGCTTAGATGTGGCACAAGGCCGAAAGTATGAAGTAACCAGTGAACATCGATCTCACTACAGAATTGTAATGCTTTTAGTGAGACAAGCTTGATAACCATTACACAAAGTAGATTGGCTTTGTGTGCATTTTCAAAACAACATACAATTTAATATCGAAATTTATTTTTTTTATTTTTCAAATTTGACCTCATAAGCATTTATTTAAATTTTGAATGAATAGATATTATAAACTGTTTTGTGAAAACAATGACCCAAAATTTTGCGTATCCCTTTTGTATTATGTCTCTAAACAATGTATGTGGTTATACAACGGTATGCTGCAGATATGATGGATCGAGCGTGTGAGCAATGATGAGGTTTTAGAAAGGATGTGAAGGAAAAGGACATAAATAATGAAGATCACGAAGAGACAGCTGGCTTTCTTGGGACATGTAATGTGGAAGAAAGTCTTGCAGAATCTGATACTTACAGGTCAGAATGAGGTAAAAAGAGACAGGGAAACCAGCGGATAACATATTTAAAGGGCCTGATCAGGTGAATGATGAAACGATGGTTGCGTGGGACATGCAATGACGAAAGAGTGTTTGGAGAACCTGATACTAACAGGCCAGATAGAGGGAAAAAGCCAGGGGAAAGCAGCGGATAACATATTTGAAGGGCCTGAGCAGATAGGACGAGGCAGAGTTTGTTAGGTGTAAAAGGAGAAAGCATGCTAAAAGCTACCAGGGATAGGAAGGCGTTGAAAGCCATGATCGTCTACACCTGAAGGGACATGACACATAGAAGAAAAAAATATGAAAGTTTTACTTTTGCAATTTAGGTTGCTAATTATATATATATCTTGTGAGAAGAATATATATATATATATATATATATATATATATATATATATATATTGCATAATGATGATCCACGTATACTGTCTTAATATGTATAGGAAAAACTACTAAAAAATTTTAAGTTTAAAAATGTATTTTTTACAGTATTTATTTATATCTATTATTATATATATATAATATAAAAAATATATATAATAATAGAAATAAATACATACTGTCAAAAATACATTTTCAAACTTACAAATTTTTAGTAGTTTTTCTTATATATATATATATATATATATATATAATCATTTTGTATTTGTTTCCCTGCGATCTTACTAAGCGGAACACTGCACGCTTCTTATCTAGGTGAGGAAAATGAATCTATTGTGGTAATTTTAACTGCTTTGTCATTTGTGATACTTACTTGACGAAATGTAACACCATGGACCTCATTTAAATGTTAGTTCGTGATCAAGTGTCAAAGATAGTTAAATAGAGAGAAAAAAGAATAATTAACTTTTGCTTGGTAAAAGACAGGGCGATTGGTGGTATTGTTTGTCATAAAATAATTTCAGAAAAACGGAAAGCACATTCACTGAAAACCAGTATTTGAAATGTTGTCTCAAAATAAAACAAAAAAGCTGGAATTACTAAAAAAATGATAACGAAATATATATTTATATCTATCCGCATATTTATCTACATAATAATATCAAATATATAGAATTCTGTGACAAAATATCGACCTGTATATCTCTGCACAATAATCATTTTTTATCGAACTGCATTATGTGCAATATTATAAATAGACTCTTAGCAATAAACAAATAAAATATAAATTTCAAAAACTTCTATTCCCTCTATCAAGTTTTGCAGACGTGAACTGTTCGTCAGGGTATCTCTTCTCTCTCTCTCTCTGTATATATATATATGTGTGTGTGTGTGTGTATGTGTGTGTGTGTGTGTGGTTCACTGTATGAGTGTGTGCCTGAGTGAATTTAGATCAAAATATAAAAAACAAGAATATTTATTAATTACTTTAGTTTTAATTATTTCATTGTATTTTCATCGCGAGTGTAATTTTTTTCATGAGATATTGTTGTGGATTTTAGTTGCAAAACCACAGAAAATAATAAACAAAAGCAGATATGGAGATAGAAAATGTAAGTTATACTGAACAAACATATACAAACGGGTGCACAGGTTAGTCAAGTCAGAAATACTAGGAATACTGTTAGTAGGAATCAATATATACAGTCTTGTAGTGAAGAAGTATGCCCGGGTAATGAGTCTATATCCAAAACAACTCCGATTTAATACGCACCAAATTACGGGCCTACTGACTCCTTACTAACTCTCTGTGATGACCAATACCGTTCTCTGTATAAGTAGGACTATATGTACACATCGGGCGAGTCCATTCTTATGTGTAAAAAGGGGAGATCCCAAACAGATAGATAGATAGATAGATAGATAGATAGATAGATAGATAGATAGATATGGAAAGTAATAGTTAAAGAGAGATTTAGGAAAAGAGATAGATAGATAGATAGATAGATAGATAGATAGATAGATAGATAGATAGATAGATATGGAAAGTAATATTTAAAGAGAGATTTAGGAAAAGAGATAGATAGATAGATAGATAGATAGATAGATAGATAGATAGATAGATAGATAGATAGATATGGAAAGTAATAGTTAAAGAGAGATTTAGGAAAAGAGATAGATAGATAGATAGATAGATATGTATGGAAAGTAATAGTTAAAGAGAGATTTAGGAAAAGAGATAGATAGATAGATAGATAGATAGATAGATAGATAGATAGATAGATAGATAGATAGATTCGTTACTGGTGTGTTATCGATTTTACGAATATTTGTTTTCGTTTCTGTTTTTGTTGCCGTTTGTCTAATTCCATCTATAGGTTTCTTATTTCAGGAAAATATCAAGGCATTTAACAATTTTGCCGAATGATTGTATCGTGTATTTTTATTCCCCCATATAGAAAAATGTTGCAAACAAGGATATTGAAATGTAATATGTTTTTATGGAGTTGTTTTGACGTGAAAACCGTCATTTACAAGCAGGAGAGAGGCAATGTATTAAAAAATGGAATTGATAATACGGAAAAATGTTTTACACTGATTAACCAAACTTGGACTTAAAATGATGTTGTCTAGAAACACAGACAGGAAATAACTAACGCTTCGAGCCAACAAACACAGCGACAGAAGCAATTAGGTGTACTACCGATAAAGGTAATTGGTCGCAAGTTTTTTTTAATCTAAGAAAACATCGCAGATTAAAAAGAAATTCTTCATCATTCTGGTAGTCTTATAGCATCCGTATTCTTAGACGAACTTTACTTTCTAACTATCGCTTTTTCTACATTTAACCTTTCACCTAGTTTTGTTAATACCCTAAATATATGCAACTAACAGTTGTAACAGACCTACAAATATGTAATAACAGACCTAAAAATATGTAATAATGATATTGATAAAATGAGATTTCACATAGGAAACGAACCGTTTTAATACAAAAAACCATTTACTTTAAAATATATTTTTAGAAATGTTTAACTAATTATTATCAAATACTGATAGGAATTTCCATCCAAATCTTTTGTTTAAAGTAGTGTACAAACTGAGATATTGATTACATCACTATTTTCCGTTCTTGTTGCATGTGTTGCTCATATTTTTGGATTTTTGCGGCAGCTGAATGCATTTTAGTGGCGTTTTTTGTGTTATAAAACTGTGATTTTGCAGCACCAAGCGATATATTTGATGAATGATTTATTTTAAACCTTAACATTTGATCCACCGAAACCATTTTTAATCATTAGTCTGAGATAATAGTTGCAAACCGTTATAGTGAAACACACCTATTCCTCAGATAATGTACACTCCCTCCTATATTAATAAGAGATAACGGGAAGTTAACTAGAGAGGTTCTTTGGAAATTCATAGGAGTTCTTAGAAGTTCTAGAGAGTTATTTAGAGTTCTATTGGAGTTCAGTAGAACTATTAGTTAGTTCCAGTTTGGACATAGTTAGACTAAGGCAGTTGATATTAGTCGGCCGTTAGCTGAATACTAAGAATGTCAACTTACAGTGTGAAAGATTACCAAGTTCCTAACATTTTGGGTGCGTTAAGCCGATTAGCAAGCGACATAGCACGATTTCAGTGCGAAAACTACTCCACAACACAAACAAATGCTAGTTCAGAGATATCTGATCGGACGGAGCACCATAAATCCTATCCCTATATGTGTGTAGATTTGATGAGACAGTTAAAGTCAGTCAGTCAGTCAGTTAATTGCGATATGTGATAGACGCTTTGGGCGATCATGTCTTGAAAGAGACATGACTGCCTGGACAGAAGATTATCCCACAGTAGTTTGCCATTACTTTCCGCGGTAGACTGGTTGCCAGCCACAGCTATAAAATCCAATTTTTCTTGTTATTTAACCCATAACTGGAGGAATAAGAGGGGTTAATACCTTTCTCAAATGCCCTTGCGTGTAAGTGAAAGAAAGGAATTTAACTGGAATTCGAAGGCGTCTCCCCGATTTCTCATTCTGAGCCAATTTAATTACATATCCAAAATTCTTCAGTTTATATTTCGGTTTTGTAGCGTCTTGGCGTTTTGGACAAAAGTAACACAAGAACAACTTATACTATTTTCAGATTATTTATTGTACTAAACTTGTCATAAGTGATTCATACATAAAATTAATTCACTTGTTTAGAATTTGCAAACTCCACATTCTAAATTTTTATGTAATCATTAATCTTATTCTAATTGCAGCTCATAGTTTTCGCTTTAGAAAGGTATCACATAATTCTCACTTCTTGGATCACGAGGTAAATAATGTTGTTATCTGTTCAAAATATGAACACCTGTTATCAGCACAGCACCCTCGTCATCAGTACACTTGTCTCTGGGGATAAAACTAAAGTGTTGCCTCCAATTAGTAGATTTAGAATGTGATACGGAATATTTTAAATGTGCTTGAGGCATTTGTTTCCACCTCTGCTAATACATTGTCAAAGCATAGATTAGGAAAACAAATAAACAGATTGTATATCTCATTTCTCCTTTGTTGAAATTCTGAGGAAGTTTGAAATTATAAAGTTTTGGGTGTTAGCATATATGATATAGTAAATCGATACAGTTCCTCTAGTACATCAATGCTTTCACTGATTCAAAGATTAACTTGGATGTTATCTTCCGCTGGTTGTAAAAAGGAGATGTCTGTTAAAGTGGATATGTACTTCTGTAATATCGACATCGGTTGCATTCAAAAGTCTATTGGTAAATACGGAAATCCGTGAATGTGTTTGTTAAGATATTCAATTATTGCACGATTTATCTGAAGAAGACCAAAAGAGAATATCAGAAGTCAGAAGTTGTGTAACATAGAATAGTTAATATAATAATCAGGAATATATACATCATAATGTACACAGTTGTGATAACACTGTATATATGAAGATTTTCAGTACTATTATTTTGTCTATACGTAGCAGACCCCAAATATTTTGATTCAAGCGATAAACAGATAGTATTTATCAATTTGTTTATATATATATATATATATATATATATATATATTTGTGTGTGTGTGTGTGTGTTTGTGTACAAATAATCCTATTAAATTGTATATTTATATCTTCTCTCGTGGATATTATTTTCTTAAGAGCCAATATTAGCCCAGTTTTGTAATGTAATTAACACAAAGCAGTTTTTCCCAACAGTGATTGAATTCATGCAAATGAGAATTCAAGTACCAAGCTTCTCGCAATGTTCTTTAGACAATAATCGATGGCAAAAACAGATATTCATTATCACTAGACCATAAACAGATAGTTTCGCCATCTAGCAAAAAGATCCCGTGAACGAATCGTTTATCATGCCGTCCATATAAAGTAAGTGCTTAGGATAGTTAATACGAATATAGGTGCGTTAGAATGCACTATCTGAACCCTTCACGGTAATCTATTTTATAAAAGAGGTGTACAAAAACATGGTATGTGTGATAAAATGCAATAGTTATTCGTTCGAACTATCTCGGGCATTCTTTTTTATATTACATTCTTTTGAATATCGCGTCATCAAGGTCAAAATCTGAAAAGTATGACATTCAATGTCATAGAAAAAATATGACATAAAAATATGACATTCAATGTCATAGCATAGTTAGTCAATGTAGAAGGTTTTTGTGTGACCAACTCGTCTTTGCTATGACTACGTGACCAGAGCAATAGATCCCTCGTAAGTTCTTGATTTGCACACATGCCCTGCACCGCAAACGTATTCTGTGTTCACGTAAGATATTCTAAATAAAAGTGATGGGTCTATACACCTGTGATTTAGATGGCTGTTGAATATATCTCTTAGCATATGAATACACACTTTGTAAATATTAGACTAAAAGGCTCTTGTTTCTTTCCAAACAGCTGCGCATTATATTATAGCCGTCTCCAAAGTAGCGTGAAAGATTATCCGTTTTAGGTTGTCTAGTACAAGGGTTTTCAAATTGTGGTCCGCGGACCACAGGGGTCCGTAAGGATAAGATAAGGGGTCAGTTGATTAACTCATCACGAGAAATCCAAAGTATAAATTTTCAATGTCTAAGATATTTATTTTTACTTATTAATGTTATCAAATGAAAATTTAAATTTATCAAATTAAAGTAAGCTTAAAACCAGTTTTTACTACGTTAATGCAAAACTATAAGCTATTTGTAGTAAAAATTTATGCATAAATTTCATAACAGTTTTTAGTGGGTCCCTAGACTAAAACTTGAAATATAAAGCGGTCCGTAAGTCAAGAAAGGGGTCCGTTTGTCAAAAAGTTTGAAAACCCCGGATCTAGTAGATCTGATGTGCAGATTACAACTATTTTATTCAGAGCGTTTCGGGGTGTTAGCTATGTGAATGTTCACATCTATTTTAAGTAGAATGCATTAATAAGACGAAGGAGAATTCGTCAAAATTTAATTATCGTTATAGGTATATTTAAGAATTGTGGTGAATCCTCGGACCCATCCAAGTATCGCCCTATTAGTCTTCTACCGATATTCGGGAAAGTATTCGAGGCCTTCATCAATGCTGACATAGTTCATCATCTCACTCTCCACAAACTCGTCTCTGACAGGCAATATGGCTTCTGCTTTGTCAGATCCACGGCCGACCTGCTAACAACCGTAACGGAGTACATGCTACAGGCCCTTGATGAATCTGACGAGGCCCGCGTTTGGCACTCTGGCCTCCTATGCAAACTACGAGGTTATGGTATTACCGGTCGCCTACTTGACCTAATCCAATCTTTTCTAAATAACCGCAAAATGAAGGTCGTTTTGAATGGGCGTGCCTGTTCATCATACAGCACGAATGCTGGTGTCCTACAGGGCTCTATCCTGGGCCCGACGCTCTTCCTTATTTTCATCAACGACCTCCCAGATGAGATCAAGTCCCAAGTAGGCATCTACGCAGATGACACTACAATATACTCCCACTCGAGTAAGAAACCTGTCGTGGCGGACAGACATAATCTCGCTGCTGACCTTGAGCGGGATCTACACTCTGTGGTGAACTGGGGCAAGAAGTGGCTTGTCAACTTCAATTCCTCTAAGACCAAGCTCTTGTCTGTCAACCATTACAGGCAACCTCTCCTGCCTCCCATAAGCATGGACCAAACGATTCTCCCGGAGAGAAATACACTACGCCTCCTCGGACTCAAATGGAACCACTATATTGAATCCATAGCAAAATCTACTAAGAAGGTTGGGTCACTATGTCGATCCAGGATGTTTTTTTTTCCGCCTGAATCCATCCTGCATATATACAAGTCAACCATCCGTCCGTACATGGAGTACTGCTGCTATTTGTGGTCAGGCGCCCCTGCCCTTCTCCTCAGTGTTCTTGATAGGCTCCAAAGGAGAGTCTATAATGTGATAGGTACTGATCTGGCGGCACGACTGCAGCCAATTCCCCACCGTCGAAATGTGGCCTCCCTTTGTCTGTTCTATAAATAATTTTATGGATTCTGCTCGGTGCCTTCTCAACAGGTGTTTACTCGTGCAACCAGACTGGCAACTGGGTCCCACCCATTCACAGTTATGTTAGCCAAATGCAGACGACTATTCTACTCCGGCAGTTTCTTCTCTCGCACTTCCCGCCTGTGGAACTCGCTCCCATATTCTTGCTTTCCTGACGGCTACAACTTCCAGAAATTTAAATGCAAAGTCAATACTCATCTCCTAACCACTGGACTCTAGCTCTCTCCACACCCACGTATAAACTTCCCTTTCACTCCACCTTTGTAGCTGTCATCGCACCTGCTTTCTCAGCTTTCTATTGCTCCTTTCTAACTAGTTTGTACTCCTGACTCTTTTCTAATTAATCTTTTTTAAAGTTATCTAGCCCCCTGCACATCAGTGGCATTTCTGCCTTGCTCGGGGTGAAATGATTAAAAAAAAAAGATAAAAACATCAGTAAGGCAATAACGTTAAAATATCTTAAACCAACTCTCTCTATTCCTCTCTCTCCCTCCATCGGTATCTCTCTTTGAGTCACATAGATTCATTCTGATTATGAAGCGCTCTAATGAGGAGTGACAGATAATAAACCACAATGCAGGCGCGACACGTATATGTCTTTAGATAAAAGCAAGCGACTGCAGTAAGAACTATCAAAAGTAAATTCTGCAATCTCTACGATTAATAAATCTTTCAGTGACTTTATATTGCACCCTTCTTCGAATAATTGGTACAAACCTTTACACATATTCATATATAATGCTTCTTTTGATTATATATTTCAAACATTGCGCAGAGAATACCGTTAAAATATATTTGACAATAGTTACAACTTTTCATGAAGCAGAATGCCTGTAGATTGCTGATCGAAAAACAATGTAACACTCTGATTAATGTAAGCTGTACAGGTTTTATTCCTTCATAAGACTCCAGATTGCATGATGAAATAATCTGAAAATTCAATGTGAGTAGCAGTAAGCAAAACTTGTATTGGGAGGAAACCACGTTACATATCGTTAGAATGAATTTAGAAAATAGTTAAAAGCAAATATTAGCTTAAACGAATGATGTTTTTTCTTATCAATCTTTACAGTGAATGAATCTTCGAGAATTACAAGTTTTACCAGGATTCATTACTGATGGTCTCAATCATTGCATCATCAAATTTGAAAATTACACAGTGTTGGTAGCAGATACAGAAATTGAAGCATTGGAACTCATACAGAAATTAGCCAATTAAAGGAAAACAAAGAAATTAAACACCTTTAGTAATAAAACAGAATATTGGATTGTTAGAAAAAATAGAGAACAACATGTGTTGCACCAATTAGAGTCACGCTGTTTTGCAATATTGCTTTCTTTGTGTGAGGGTATATTGAAAAGTTTCGTTGATATAGGACTAAATTAAATTATAAGGAAAATAACAACAATACTAACAATTTTTAGGTAATTAATTTAAATGAGTGATCTAATTATATATAAAGAAACTTGACTCATTTTAATAAATAATATATTCCAGTGTAAATTACTTACTCAATTTAGTAAAAATATTTGCGTAGAGAGACTACTAATCTTGATATTCGGTTATATCTAAACAAGAAAAAGGTGGGAAAAGATAAGCTTTCGTTCCGTAGATGTTTAGAAAATGTTAATATATTTAAATGGTCGCAAGATGAAGAAACAATAGTATCACTGAAACTTTAAATGGAAATATAACTTTAATATCATTTACATTAAAAAATCAGGTTGAATTACATTACGGGAAATAACGAAAAAAAAACACAAAAATGATTGTCTTCTTATGTAAATTGTATTAAGAAATTCAATATCCTATTTGTCTAGCGACGGTAAATAACAAAAATAGAATAATATAATTGAATATTGTTTTTCTGTTCCGTGTCCATTCAGAATGTGACCAATCATGCCACTCCATAACTGATGGCCATAAGTTAGTTTTGTCTTTTTACTATGTCTCATAATGCAATTTTGCCAACAATTTAAACAATCTATTTGGTAGATGCTTTATCTGATTTACTTCCATTCAATATGCTCGGAGAATTTCAAATTTTACAAGATAATTTTCATTATGATAACTCTTAGAAACTCTAATTGTCTCTTTCTTATTCAAAATATGACAGTGATTTTTGTCTCCATTTTAATAAATCTCCGCATCTCTCCCATAGTCCATAATATTCTCAGAAAATTTCTACAGAATCAGAGTTATGTTGTTTTCAGTAACGTTTTTAACTGGTAGTATATTAATAAGCAGAGTTTAGAATGACCAATATTACACATCAATTCAGTAATTAGTCTATAGTACTGGGTAGTGGTTATGCAGATCGAATAACAATCAGGTGCCGTGTTCAAATAATAGACTAGCTGTTTCGTAATAATTTACCTCAGGTAAAGCGACAAAAGACACTAAAAGGGAAGCGGCGACTGAAAGGAAAATAAAAGGAAAAGGCGCTTTTTAGAAGGAAAGACAATGTAAGAGCCAATTTCACGAAGATGAAAATTTACTTTGTATTTATTATTTTTTTTTAACGTCCTATGCCGAATATGATAGGTACCGACTTGGTGGTTCGGCAACAGCCACTTCCCTACCGACGGGATGTGGCTTCCCTCTGTTCTATAAATACTTTCATGACTTCTGCTTTATCGAAACTTAGTCACTGGTTTCTCTGCAACAAGTGTTTATTCGCGCAACCAGACTGGCAACTGGGTCTCATCCATTAACAGTTAGATCATACAAATGCAGAGGACAATTGTACTCTTTCAGCTTTTTCTCTCGCCTGTGGAACTCGTTTCCATATTCTGGTTTTCCTGACGGCTACAACCTCCAGGATTTTAAATGCAATTTCAATACTCATCTCCTAACCACTTGACTCTAGTTCTTTCTCCACTACCCTGTATATATTTCCCTTTCTCTCCACCTTTGAAACTGTCATCACACCTGTATTTCCATCCTTAACTGGTTCGTCTTTCTCTTTACTCTCCTCCTATCTAAATTATTTACTCTTATGTAGCCCCCTGCACATCAGTGACGTTACCGCCTTGCTCGGGGTGATACGATTAAATAAAAAAGAAGATAACAGTGAATTTAGAAACCGCAATCGATCATAAAACAGAAAAATATAATGTGTATACTACCGTCTGCTCAAATGTTTATAAATGGTTTGTAACTCTTGAATGATAATATGATAATATTATCTATGAACTATGAAAATAAGAATGTAATCCCTGGGGTGTCGTGATTGGCAAGTCCATTTAGATACACCTTCATAAAAACTCTAATAAGTATTGCATAACATAAAAAAGTAAGCTTAGAGAATCTGACACTTACAGGACATACTGAAGGCAAGTGAGAGAGAAAAAAATCGAGTAACTTATCAAAAAAGTTTGCGTGAACAAATTAATGGACAGGGAATGGAGATGTAAAAAAATGAAACGTATAACTATGCATATGAAGTCGTGGAGAACCATAATCATCCACGTAGTAAAAAGACACAGCGTATAAAATAAGAAATGTACTTAATAAAAAAATAAGAAGTAATAGAATTAAATTGTGAATAATGAAAAAGAATTTAAAGCTTACTTGTTCATTTCCTTTAAGGGCTCGGTGAATCGAAAAGTCAGTTTTACACAGAAATCTGTAAATTATTTTTTTGATTTTTTAATTCTTAATGTCATATTGGCTCTAGGTGAAAGTGTTACACAGAAATTTGTAAATTATATTTTTGATTATTTAACTTTTCAGGGCGCAGTGGCCCCATGAGCCATTTTTGCACAGATATCTGAAAATTATTTCTCTGTCCCCTTAAATTATATTGGCACAATGGTTCCCAGATTCAGTTCTGCACAGAGATCTGAACATCATTTCTCTTGTTCCATAATTTTTGCTATTGTAATATCTTAAGTTTTAAATCGCAACTTTAACTAGAGTGAAAGTATGATCGGTAGCAAGGGGAAGAGATGAAGATGAATAATCAAGAAATGTAGAAATTTAACTATCTGGGAAGATTTATAGCAGAAATTATGATTGTTTCTCTGGCTTCATTATTTCAGTGTATCAAGTATGATTAGTGAAATTCCAATTAAACGGAGAATTTAGCTGAATATGTAAAATGATCAAATCAAGGCTTCATAAATAGAATAATTCACACCATTTATAGATATACATAATCTCTTCTTATGTCTTCTATTATGTGATCTGTCCCTTCAGGAAGAAGGCGATCATTGCCCTCCACATCCACCTAACTCTTGTAGCTCTCCACATCTTTTCTCTTGGTATTTTTTTACAAAACCTGCCCCCTCATCGCCTTACTCAAACCTATCAAGTATATAACGCTTTGCCACGGAGGTAGTGCTGATCTGGGTCTAAAGGGTTGTTGCTGGAAGGCCCTATGACTAGCAACAGGACTGTGCACCATGCTACACAAGCAGAAGAACACTCTCATGGCTATCCGAATATTTATGCGATCGCATCACACTTCACATCTAGCTACTTAACTCTCTGTTATGCCACTCTTGACTATTATGTGTGGAAGAGAGTTTAGAGAGAGACAAAAATAACGATTTATAACAGAAAAGAAATAACTGAAGGCAAATATTATGACAGAATTCACCAAACTGGTTCTCACCCATTCACAGTCAGATCAACCAAATGCAGACGACAATTCTACTCCTGCAGCTTCTTTTCCAGCACTTCCCGCCTGTGGAACTCGCTTCCTTATTCTTGCTTTCCTGACAGCTACAACCTCCAGGAATTTAAATGCAACATCAATACCCATATCTTAACAACTTGTCTCTAGTTCTTTCCTCACCACCCTGTATATCCTTTCCTTTCTTTTCACCTTTGAAACTGACATCACACTTGTATTCCTATCCTTCTCTTGCTCCTTTCTAACTAGTTCGTCTTTTTCTTCACTCTGTTCTACCTAATCTTTTTACTCTTATGTCGACCCCTGCACATCAGTGCCGTTACCGCCTTGCTCGGGGTGATACGATTAAAAAACAAATTAAACAAGAAAACCGTCCAGAAATGAAACATGAGGTTCTGAAATCACCTGGGTTAAGCGGTTGAAGCCAATGGCGTATTTATTGAATAAATCTACTCTTTAATATTTCAAGATATTTTTGAGTAAGTCAAAATGTTTTGGTAAACTATAGAAAGTTTAAATTACCAGTAAAAATTTGAACTTTTATCTGCACTTCAATGTCATTGGTGTATAAGTCCTCAAAATAAAAATTGAAAAGAAAATGACAGTAGAAATTCTGTAGGTTCCCGCTTTTAATAATTGCTTTTATGCGTTACAGCATGGTCAGATTACTACAAGCTGAGAAATCAGAACAAGCAAGAATCGTCGTCTTAAAACGCAACGTTCAAAATCGCATCGAAATACATTATTTCCCAGATTACAATCATCTTTTTTTCTGCCCAGGTAATAGCAGCTAATTATAAGTTCCAGCGTTAACTATTAAATGGTTAATTCCCTAATTAAATTACACGATAGCGTCTTAATTCAATCGTCTCTTTTATTTGCTCTGTGTAGAACAAAATAACATCTACATTTTCAGTGCATTATTTCCGCTTGCACGTTTTGCTGGTATTCGCATAGTCAGACTTGGCTTGTTAATTATAGTGAGCACAACGCAGTTTCTTTAGCGTAAAATAACAGGTTTCATATTAAGACGAAAAGAAAAAACAACATTTTCTATAAAGGATAGGATCGTACCAGTTGAGAAATCTGTCTTCCTTCTGCAGTAAACTATTTGGGTTTCCACAACTTCCTACAGGTTAATTCTGAACAGTTTATTGTTTTACTGCCCTGTTCATTCTTCAATTTACACAAGATTGTTAGGTAGATTAATCGCTAATTTCTTTAGTCACTCTTGATTATAGTATGATGTTGGATATCAATATTGGATAAAGGACCTCCAATCCGTAGTGGCCTGGAGTAGGAAATGGCTAGTAAATTTCAATGCTTCTAAAACGAAGCTGTTATCAACTAACCACCATAAACAATCGCATCTACCTCCCATTAGCATGGAACAGGCTTGCCTTCCAGAGAGTAAAACACTACGCCTCCTTGGTCTTACACTCTCAGCCGACCTCAAATGGAATGACTATATCGAATCCATTGCCAAATCTACCGCTATGAAAGTCGGCTCTCTGTGCAGGGCCTGGAAGTTTTTCCCACCTGAATCTGTCCTGCACATATACAAATCTACCATCTACCGTGTATTGAATACTGCTGCCATATCTGGTCGGGTACCCTGCTGCTCTTCTTGGGCTTCTTGACAAAATACAAAGGAGAATCTGTAACGTGGTTGATACTGACTTGGCAGACCGGCTGCAACCACTCACTCACCGGCGTGGCGTGGCTTCCATGTGCCTCTTCTACAAGTACTTTCATGGCTTCTGCTCCGATGAACTTAGATCACTGGTGCTGCCTAAGCATGAATTTACACGAGATACTAGATAAGCAACTAGGTCCCACCCTTTTATAGTTAAATAAATAAGATGTAACCGTAAATTCTACTCCAACAGCTTCTTTTCTCGCGCTTCCCGCCTGTGGAATTCCCTTCCACAAGTCTGCTTTCCCGACAGCTACAATCTCCAGGTGTTTAAATGTAGGGTCAATAGACACCTCCTATCACACTAACTCCCAACTATTCTCACAACACTCTCATCTACCCAACCCTCATTCTTGGTGTCATACCCGCCTATCACCCACCCTCTGACATTTCCTATATTTAACCATTCTCGGTATCCTTACCGCCTATCACCCACCTTCTGACATTTCCTATATTTAACCATCCTTTCTCCACTCTATGTAGCCCCCTGCGCAGTAGTAGCAGTGACATGCCTTGCTCCGTGTGAAACGCTTATAAAAATATATATATATATCAAAGTGTCTGTTCGGTAAGTCACTCTACGCATGTCTGACTCATACCAGACTGGTGCTCTCAGGTGACAACTAGTCACATGATCTTTATGCAGGTTGAGTTAGTCCATTACTATGTTAATGGGAAGGTTCACCACAACACCCTCTCCCAAGCTGTTACTCCGAAGGTGTATCTGTATTTCTTTCGTTTAGGATTAAACATGGACGAATCTGTAAATTTTCCCTTCCTTCCAGATCGACGTGGCTGTGGTGTAGTTTGATGGGGTTCAATAGCAAAAATGTTGTAGACAGTTTCTCTGGCCTCTCCATCTTCTTGAGGCATATCATTTTGGTCCTCAGTCAGACATTTGAGTATCTGATTTAGGTACCTGTTATGTACAAATTTGGATGCCTGGATTATATTGATCATGTTGACGATCCTTTCTTTAATTTCTCCCAGTTCCCAAAAAGAAACATTATTTTTGTAGCCTTTGAAATAAACCTTATCTCCAGAATTATAACGTTTGTTTGGTAACGTAGAGGTTTTATTTTGCTTAGTTTGTCCCGCAACAGTTTGCCGAAGGTCGACCTCATTTTTCAAACACACATAGCTTCTGCCGGAGATCGAAGTGATGACGTGTTAGGAGTCGGGGTGATCCTATACACTGTAGAAAACGTTGTAGAGCCATATCAATAGGTGAGCCGTATCTTGTATTCGCTTGAACACTTCATGAATATGGTCTCGATGTTGTTCAATGTTTTTGCTTGCTACAATAATATCGTCATGATACGCAATGTCAAAGTCAAGGCCGCCCAGCATAGTGTCCATGACCTACTGAAAAATGACAGACGCAACCTTGACCCCAAACGCTAAACTTTCGTGTCTGTATAAGCCTCGGTGGGTGTTTAATTAGAGTAAATTAGCACTTTCTTTTTCGACCGGGATCTGAAGATATGCGGCACTCAGATCAATTTTTGAGAAGAACCTGCCACTTTTTAATTTGGTATATACTTCCTCCGAGCTTTGTAGAGGGTAGTGATAGTCTTCAAGTGAGGCATTTAGACCGATTGAGAAATCAGCACATACGCGGATTTTTTTAGATTTCTTTTTGACATAGACGGTGAGGGCGAACCACTGGCTATATTCTACTTTTGACAAAATACCGATACTCTCGAGTCTGTCTAATTCCTGATTAATTCCTGATTAATTTTCTCTAAAAACGCGAACAGAATGTTGAGTTTTATCTAAAAAACTGTTGAATATTTGGTTTCGATTCTAGTTTAGCGGCCATTTTAGTGCATTTTCCTAGACCTGGTTTGAACACATGTGCAAAATCTTTTTTTAGGTTGCATTTCAGTTTTACCGTCTCCGATGAAAGTGATTCTACTTTTTCACAGAAGGTAGACATTCTTTATCCAATCAGTAACAGGTATTCTGTGTTTTTCAATAGGTAGACTTTTATTTTTTTTCGTAGTACCAAGTAGTGTGTTATTAGTGATAAATTCTCCTTCGAAAGTTATTTTTGTGCCATTAAAGGCTTTGGCTATTTTTTATGATTTTAACATAGTGGGCCTATTTAGTCTTTTCCACGTATGTACATTAATGATTAACAAGACTGAGCATGAATTCAGTTGTAATTTAATCACTTTACGTAGGATTTTAACTACGTATTTTCGTAAGTTTTCTTCGTTATATTCGAACGTTCGTGTTTGACGTATATGAGTTTTGATTTTATTTTTATTTCTACAGTGGGAACGTTTATGTCCTATTTTTTATATATCAAGCAGTTTTGGATAGATATGAACAGTCTTTAACCCAATGTAATTCTCCGAATCGGTTACACGGGCTAGGCATTTTTTTTATTTTATGAATCCAGCTTTAAGAGCGTAAGGATTCGAGTAATTATTATTTCTTCTGTACTCGGTTTTGTTCGTTGACTAAGTTTTTGGTTGTCTGGATAATTTCTTTACTCGAATGATGCCAGTTTCAATGTCTTTTGAATCCTTTTTATGATCTCTACTCTTTAACAATCTTCTGTCAGCCTTTCTAATGTCAGGCTTGGTTCACTCTCTAGCTTAGTTAGTACACGACGTCTAAATTCTGAGTCTCTACTTGACGTAAGCCTTTGTGCAAATATTAAACATTTGAAATTGTCTGCACTGAGTTCTGATAACCGGAATTCATCGTCGTGTTTAATAACCAACACTGCGTCAGTAGAGAAGTCATCCTCGTCATTTTTTACAAGGTTTAGGCATTTCCACCATTTGTGTAATTGGGAAGTTTCTGGACTAAAAAGTTCTATAAGAAATTTTACCGTGTCGGTAAAAGTTATCTCAGAAGTTTTCCTCGGGAGGATGAAATCCACAAACTTATCATGTTCTACGGTATTTAATATACCTAGTAACAGGCGAACCTTTTTGGGTCAGTACAATTTGCACAATCTATACTGAAGAAACCCTCATGCCTTCTATAGTAAGCAGCAAACGTTTTGTCCTCATCTGACGCGGAATATAAATTGTCTATTGCGTTCCAAAGAGAATCTTGCGAGAATGCGGTATTATTCTCTGTGATTGAGATGTTTGTTAAGACTTGCGAGAGTAGTTCTTCAATTTGTTGCTGTCTTTCTTCTGAATTGAGCTGACAGTCAAGTAACTGCAATTGTCTTTCGCCCCTTTTTACAAATCACTGCGATTGTGTTTCGTCCTACATTTTTTTTTTTTTTACTGTTCGATTTGAAATTTTTGTTGTTCTTTTTTGAGCTGTTGCCTTTTTTGCTGTTCCATTTGTAGAATTAAAAATTGAGTAAACGTATCCTTTAACTCTTCCATTTTTAATTTTTTTAAACAGAACAAAAAAGTGGGGTACTTGTTATGAGTGTTCTGTTAAACTAGGTTTTCAATGCCGTACGAGAAAAACAATATTGGATTTTCCATCTTTTTAGTGTAACTGAGGTGGGGGAAAGCAGTAATTAGTTTTCCTTTTGCCGTTACAATGCTTTAGAGTCGTAATTTTGTAACGACTGGTTTACACCTTTTTTTTACAAAATAGAATTGAGATAACTTTTTCCTTAATATATTTATTTGAATGGAAAAGGAAAACGTCGTACTTACAGTTTCCTTTTGTCTCTTTTTCCTGGAATCGTGTGAACAACACAAAAACAATATACACTCCTGGGTTGTGTATGTTATTTTGTCGAATAATTTTTTTACTTAGGGAGACAAAAATCGCTGTACTTTCGACAGAGAAAAACACACGTTTGTGATATATTCCTTGTAAGTTTCCTTTGGAAATCACTTTTCAATATTTTGGGAATATTAACTTCGAAATGTTTCCTTGTAGTAAGTCTTTCTGGGATAGTGTTTTGTGAACACTAAATTTGAATTTAAATTCTTGGTTTAAATTTAGTTTTTCATTATTATAACACTGAATTAAGTTAATACTCCGACGAAAAGTTCGTTCGTACGTAACCAGCGTTGTTTGATATTGAATTTGTTTGAGTTTTTTTTTTCGTTAAAAACTCATTCGTTCGGCTATTTTTGTATGTAGTTGGTTGCGAAAACTCCTTAGTCAGCCAGTGTTTGTAATACACTGTGTTGGTTTCGGGTTTGTCCGTGAATGCTCAGTCCTTCGTTGTCAGTGTTGTACGACACTGGGTTGTTTTCATCCCAAATCCTTAGTGTGCGTTCGATTCCATCGTTCGCCAGTGTTGTGACCCTGTTTAAGGAGTCACAAGTAAAAACAGGAACACGAGGTTAGTGTAAACAACTTTATTAACAAAATAACGGGTAAAGGTACAATACGCCAGCTTGTTTCTCTAACTGACGAGCAAGCGGGGTTGGATATCACAGTCTCTTTTCGGTAAGTCACTCTACCGGTGTCTGACACATACCAGACTGGTGCTCCCCCGGTGACTACTAGTCACATGGTATTTATGCAGGTTGAGTTTGTTCATTGATATGTTAATGGTATGTTCGCCACAACACTCATAAAATTAAATATTGTGGATAGATAGATAGATAGATAGATAGATAGATAGATAGATAGATAGATATAGACGAGGATAGATAGTCAGTCAGTTAAGTGCCATTCGTGAAACACGCTTTCTGTTTCCGAGCCGATATCCACTGCACCACAACGCACATCTGCGAAGATACAGCAAAGAAATTCATAAATAGACTTAAACAGAGGCATTTTAATTTCAGTAGGACGGATGGTTCAAAATAAAAGATATGTGTATATTTTTCACAATTTCTCCAAGATCATACAAAAATATTAATTTGAAACTCGATGATAGCTTGCTAGCTAGGTTTCTAGTTAGAGATAGATGACTAATTTGATATAGATTGATATATATATATGGAAATACCTGTGTAAAGCATATCTCTATTCAGCATTATATCCATGGCCGTCATACCTTTGTTCAAGTCGTCATGAATCAATATTTGTACCGTTACCATCGACAGAATTGTGCCAATGATCATTCAGGGAATTTATTCTCCCACGTTAATAAATGGCGACACATGATCGATGAAATGTCAGAAGGCATTTTCCATCTGTTCCGCATTGATGTAAGCTGGCCCACGTGTATACGCTTTAGGAGACAGAAATCATTAATAAGTAGCGAATAGGTTCAATATTTTTGATATTTCATAATGAAGCTACGCATTTACATCATTTCTTTAAATTAAGTTAATTTTGCAGTTTTAATTGTTTTTATTTTTACAAATTGATGGTGAAAACGTTTACTGATCTTTAGCAATATTTCCAAATCATAAGCTGACAAGTTTGTCATTTGTTTAATTCGATTACTAGTCCCCAGGACCAACAAATCAAAGGATATGAGAGTTTTGTAATTTTTTGAAGCATTGTGTATATAAGGTATATGGGTAGATATTTGAAGGCAATGACAATGCGTTTAGTATAATAAATGAAGGTAAAGAATGTGTTAGCGTATTATCTATTTATTGTTCTTTAATATTTCGAGATCAAAATCTCATCTGCAGAATGGTAAGAGAGCTTGTGTTTGAGTACCGTGCATTTCAACGAGTGGTCATTCTTAGATGCTACTGTTGTTATTAATTGTAGTGAATGCCTGTGCGTGTGTAAGTGTGTTAGAGCATGTTTGTGTGTGTGTGTTTGTTTATGGAACATATAGGTGTGATTGATAGTTGGGGCCATTTTACGGTCTGATGATATCAGTTCGCTTTAATATGTGGTTTATCTAAGTATGCGTTGTCCTGACCGATAATTTGACTTTTCCAAAGTGGTAGAGGGATTTGTTTTATGACTTGGTTTTATATCTATCTGCTTTAATTGGAGTGTTTTTTGCTACATATTTTAAGGATATGTTTTTCTGTAAAGATTTGATTTTTGAAATTTTAAGTTGGCAGGAGTATTTGGAATTTTAAGAAGGTCCCATTTAAATTGATCACATTTAAATTGTTTCAACAACAATGACCCTATGATTCATAAAAAGCAGTTTTTTTTAACTGAACAAGAAATTCAAACCAGAGGCTTCCTTTCCTGCATTTTCTACACTTTGTTGAATTCTGTTCGATGACTTTTGTACTAGCACAAGATTTTTGGTTATTGAACTGCTACGGCTGCCACCCACTTACATTTTCGAATGACAATTTTTGGACATCTTATAATGTTCAACATGCACAACTTCAAATGCCACTCAAGAGAGTGGGTTTTCTTGGTTATATTTTTAATCCTTTCACCCCAAGTAAGGCGCTATTGCCACTAGCATGCAGGTTGGTAGAGGTTGGTAGAGCGAGTGAAAGTGAACGAGAAACTAAGAATAGGCAGGATTGTAGAAATGAAAAAACCGTGTGCAGAGAAATAGAGGATGGGGATTCAGATTGCTTTTAAATATTTGAAGATTTTACTTATCAGGGGACCAACGAAACGAAAGGTGGGAAATGCAGGAAAATAATCTTTTGGTGTAGAAGCCATGTCACGTCAATGGGAATGTAATTGAGATTGAGATATATCGTCAGGGAATTATAGGGATATGTGGAGTAGGTAACGGTTAACCTTAGGTTTGAAATTTGTAAGCAACCTCCCCAAGTCGGTTCTACAAAGCAGTTGTTCGGGGACAAACCTCCACATGTGGGCCTTAAATCTCACCAAAGATATACGAATAAAATAAGAGCTTTTCGCTACAATATGCATAACATGGTGTGTCTTAGCCCTAGAGTTTAGAAGAATTTAAAAATGTACATATTCGGTACACCTTTCAGTGAACAGCGAAAGAATATCAAGTAGCTTAGGAGTTCGCCTGCGGGCATGGTGTTATATGATGAGGAATGATTTACCACCCATAATGACGCAGTGAAAATCTCCGACTCCGAGAAGCCTGGAAAGTCCATACAGAGTGATTGAAAAGTAGGTGTCAATTAATGAAAACAAAACGTGTGTACAAAACGTATTGCATTGATTATCCAGTCATATGGACAATAAGATATCAATATTAAACATAACAATAATAAACGCGTTATGTCAAGCTTTAGAATGTTCAAAATGTTTAAGTCCATCATTAACACACTTCCGTTTATCTGAAAACATGTATTATTATTTAAACAAAACTACATTTGTAAGAAATGATTCATGAGAAGGATTATGAAAATAAAAATATTAAAAATGTTTTCAATGAATTATATGAATTATTGTTTTAACTTAATCTTAGAAGCACTCTTATAATATTCTATAATAATTATTGCAACCCATTGTATCTGGCAGAAGTACTCAATTTCCGGCTTGATCTGGCTTTTGTAACGAGAAATGAGAGAAGGTTGAGTTTGGTACACACTAATGCGGCACAAGGAACCGACTATTTTTTTTAGATCTTTTAGCAATGTAGTATATGTTCTATTTCCACAAAGTTTGTTTTTTTATTATCTCGCAATAGACGTTCAATGCACGGGGCCTCTTTGCGGGAATACAATTTCACCTCATAGATGAGAATTCAAAGTACTCTTCGGAAAGGAAACATTTTTAAAAGCAAGTTTTTAGTAACATGTGGAAGAGTATCTGTCAGATCGGTAACACAGGTGAACAGTTCAATGATCTGTGTTTGTAGACGCAGGATAAGTCGGGACAGACTTCATCGGATTTGTTAGCGTAGACTGACCATACTTTGTGGGTAATACTGTATTCACCACGAATATGAAATCAAGCTGAGTAATAATGTGTGTAAATGTTAGAAATCGTCTCTGCTATTCAGTCCAAAAGTAGAGTTTGCAATTGCAACTTCCTTACTTTTAATATGCTCTTTGAGGCATATTCACCCATTACTTTTTTAATTCACCCATTTTCACCCATTACTTTTTTAATTTCACCCATTACTTTTTTAATTCACCCATATTCACCCATTACTTTTTTAATTCACCCATTTTTTTTTAATATGCTCTTTGAGGCATATTCACCCATTACTTTTTTAATTTCACCCATTACTTTTTTAATTCACCCATATTCACCCATTACTTTTTTAATTCACCCATTTTTTTTTAATATGCTCTTTGAGGCTCAAGTTCACCCATTACTTTTTCCTCATTATGTGTCTAATAAAAATATCTGTCTCTTTTTATTCACATTATTAGTGTTCTGTTTGTTAGAATATTTTTGAGTTTTTTTTTTTTGACATTGCCGACACGCGCTCCGTACATTGAATTCTCATCATCAGTCTGTTGAAAAATATATCCCGTGCCTTCAGATTTTTCTTCATCTGGGGGGAAATCTTACAGGATTTATTGTCATATAAGAGGATTTTTTAATTTTTGTTGTGGATATTCTTGCCAATTTGTTGTGCTGTTGTGGCGAAACTTCGCCGTAAAGTTGTAGTGACCGTTTTCTGCCAACTTGACTGCTCTGTTGACTACAGTATTCAGTTGACTTCCCTCTAAGGAAAAATGTGGCACAGGGTCTTTTAAATGTGGAGATATAGCCCGGCCAAAAATAACTGTCTAATGTTCCCCAGTCTTGACGCTACCCTTCGGCAAAGCCATACTGGTCTAATACTTTCCGTTAAGACTGTCAACTGCGCGAGTTGACTTCTTTCTAGATGTCAAGGAGATAATATATATATATATATATGAAGAGGAAGAGTTCACTCGTCGTAAGAGACAACCATAAGTTTTTGAGTTCATTATTTAGCATTGGAAGTGCTTTTTTCACTAATGCAATTTGTGATTTCCCTGTCAAGATTCCCATCCATTTCTCGATATCTAAATTTCTTTACGTGTCTGGTGTTGACATTCCTAATTCGAAGACCTCGTCTTTGATTTGTTCTGTTGCTGGTGACCATACGTTCTCTTTTCTGAAGTTGACATTATTACATTTTTTCTTAAGTCACTGTTTTTTGCAGATGCAACTTCTCTACCTATTTTATATAAATGGCATTGTGCAAATTCATCTTCTTTCTCATGGGCCTTGTTCTTTCAGGACGTAGGCAATGATAGAATACCACTTTCCCCTCTCTCTAGTCGCTCTTTATGTTTTCCTCTCCCTAAACCTGATCTAACATCCATTTGCTCAAATCCGTGAAATATGTTTCGTGCTGCTTTCCACTATCTGTCTTTTCCTTTATCTAAACCGCCTTTCTTCATTAAGTGTTCCAGAAACCTCAGCTGTCTCTTTAGGATGCGAGATATGGGTTTTCTTTTCGTTTGCATTCTTTTAAGTAAGTTGTCGTTGCTCACGTGCCCGGTTCATGGTATACATGCATTTTTCTGTAAACACATTTAAAATATATTTCTAAACTAATCGATAAATCCTAACTAAAAATCTCAAAACTAAATAAAATTTCTAATAGGAATACAATAAACTGAGTTATAACTGTAGTAGTAATCTAGAAAAAATTATAAGGAAACAAAACAAAAGAAATTTAAATAGGATTGTACAAAACAAACCATTAATGAGGAATGTAACTGTAGGGACAAAATAAATGCCTTCTTCAAGGATTTTGTTATACGAAAGAAGTCATTTACAAAGTAAAAGTAGACAACTTAAATGTTAAAAAAATATATTTGTAATCAACAAAAGATGCATTTACGAACAGATGTTTCAATTACAGGTCTAAATTTAACAAAATACTTTAAAAATTGTACAAAATTTGAGAGTCATTTCAGGAAATTGAAATTAAAATATAGAAAAACCGTGGAATATAGTGAAAACAGCCAAGCCTTACAACGGTGGCAAAATATGGAATCTCTGCCAGGATGAACGGTTAGCTATAATTTTATTCCCAAACAAAAATGAATTACTGAATGAAAGAACAGAATGTATGGCCAAGTGTAACCATACCATAAAATACCTACTAGGGTTTCACAACCATCGATTAAATCCTTATAACTGTTTCTAATTTTGAAAATATGATTGTGACTATAAAATTTAAATACCGCTATAAATAGAAAAAATATTTTTATTACCATCCAGAATAATGGTATTATTTATTTAATAAAATTGAAAAATGGACTAGCCAACCAGTTTCGCATCTTACTCAACAGAGCCAAATCGAGATGAATAAAGAAATTAAAGTTTAAAAACATTGAGTAGATGTAGAGAAGGAAAAGAAAACAAAGTGGATATGAATTGAATGTCAAATATATGCTATCTGTTTACATAGAGAAGGCTTTAATAATCGAATGTAGATGGCCTTCTAACTTGGTAACTGCTTAAGATTGAAATGTGTCCACGCTGATGGTAGTGGAACATTTATGGTGGCGAATAAGGTTTCCGCAATAGAAGACCCGTATGTATTGATCAGACTATCAGACAAGTACTTGTTCAAATTTCGGATTATTGTGTGAACGTACTGGTTAATTCTAGAATCTAGCCTTTGTGTTCCCTATGTTGTTCAATCCACAACTACATTTAAACAAATAAATAAATGAGCTATTACGGGTTAGAAGGGAACATCCTTCTATATAGATGATAATACAGATTTGAAAGAAAAACCAGCATGCGTAGTTTATACCAATAATAATAATGGCATACTGCAGCTCAATGCCTATAAAATTTTGTTGGTAAAACACCATTATCAGGCAGTAAATACTAATTATCATGCTCTTCTTATGCTTTATTGTATTGAGCCCTTTTGAAAGTAAATATCTAACTGTGGAATGTACTTCTATTATTAACACACACACACACACACACACACACACACACATATATATATATATATATATATATATATATATATATTAAATTTGTGTAGTTAGGGACCAAGATCTCTTTTAAATATGTCAGATTAAATAAATTGCAAACACTATGTTTTCTTATTTTAAATAAAATCCGTTCATACTCACGGATAATCTTTCGCGTATTACAAATATGTCAGAAATGAGCTGTAACGTTGACAGATGTTATTTTCATTTATTTCTTAATGTACCCAAGAAATTTCAGTATGTTTCCGAGATCATCTTCAGAGGTGTGTATTATGGTAACAACTGTAACTGTAACAAATGAATCTGTAGTTTGCAAAAACAACAAAAGCAAACTACAGATTCTTCAGGCAATTGTCATTAAATCAACTAAGCCTTCAATTAATAGAATCAGCTATGAATACTTTAGTAATGTTCTAAAACGTTTGTAAAAAAGCAGCTTTTTCATGCTTTAACATGTGCATAGCCATGACATTCCAACTTATAAAATAATTCCATTTTAGATATTTTTTCCGTTCTGATGAACAGTAGCCATTTGTCAACCGTCATATTTGAAGCAGGAAAAAATGTAGAGTAATTTTTAGCAACACAGTTTTTCGATTGTATTTAATACTCACACTCCTGAAAATTATCTTGGAAAGAGGTTGAAGTTACTTGGGTACATTAAGAAATAAAAATGGAAATAACATCTGTCAACGTTACAGCACATTTCTGCCATCTTTTGATTGTAATAGGCGAAAGATTATCCGTGAGTATGAAAGGATTTTATTAAAAATAAGCAAACATAGTGTTTTCAATTTATTCAATCTGACACACACACACACACACACACATATATATATATATATATATATATATATATATATATATATAGTGTTTAATTGTGTTAATGTTTAGCTCGAAGGCTGTTTGTTTTTTTTTCAGTGGTTTTAATGAGAAATTTTGTTTGCGAAGCATGTTTTTTATTAAGTGTTCAATATTGTGGGTGGAGATATAGCCTTGATAAATGCAAAGATTTTGTCTCTTTAACAGAGAAATTTTATTCTGACTTCCAAATTTCGTGAATGCACCGTTATGAAGTTCTCCAGCTATGCAGTCCTGACGAGTGTGAAAGTCATAACGTTATCCTCACGACACTTCGAAGTCGGCATCAATGCGTTCAGTTAAAGAAACAAGCACATTTTACTTTTATATATATATATATATATATATATATATATATATATATATGTGGGGGGTCTGTATAATTTTTTACAGATAAGCAGCATATTTTCTTTTAAAAATCATTCATGATTGCCTACTTCCTGAAAGAACAGTGCACATAGAAGAAGAAGAAAAAAAAGAAGAAGAAGATTTGAAAATATTAATTGATATGTTGAGCAGATTATAGGTATTACAGAGAGATACAAGTATTCTGTTCTTAATAATTCTATCCGTATGAAATACATGATTGTTAATTATTCCTTTTATTTTAACAGCAGATTTCCATCAAATCTAAATACTGTGCATGTGTTTACAAGAAAATTATTTTTCTGTAAAATCATGTATGACAAACAATTTCTTATTAAAAGCGAATTTGAGAGAATTCGTTAAAAACAAATAACATTTTAAAATGTAAAACATTGTTTTTCGTGTTATTTAAATATTGCTTCTGCATACAAATTTGTTCTTTGCATCATGAATCCTAACATATTTTTCATGTTTGGTAAGAGAAAACTCTCATTTATAAATTAATTGATGAAAAAAATAATCTGATGATAAAATAACAGTTTGCTTAAAGTGATTACATTACATTGAATTGAAATATTAGAACTTCTATTTGACTGCTATGAGAGTCGTTTCACAGTGTCTATTTTTCTAATTAAAATCTGTTTTCGCAAGAATACATAAAAAAAAACGAAACATCTGAAATGTAGACGCATGGCATTGTTTGTCTCATGTCCACTGGTCTAGTGACTAACATTTGACTATGCTTAAAAGTGGTAAGAGAAAACTTTAAAGAAGAAATTTACGAAACTTTTAGCATTCAGGAAAGAAAGTAATTTAACATTGGCATAATTTAAATAATCCGCAAAATATAATTTCTTCAAATATTTTCCATGTTTCAATAGAATTTGTCTTTGTTCAGATTAATCTTGTCCCAGTAAACCTTTTTTTTTTCAAACAATTGTTTGTTTGTTTTTTTGTCGATTAATTATAACTAGATACTTTCACAAAATCGCGAATAAATAATAATCCCATGAAGAAAATGCTAAAGACTTAATGAAAATAAAATTTTATCACAGACATATTTGTTATTTAGAGAAAAGATCAGAGTATTTTAATGTTTAATTAAAGTTTTAATTCTTTTGTGAACAATCAAATTTTCGATTAAAAATCTTTGTGTGTGTGTGTCAACATTTGTATTATTAGCATAGCTAAATTTGGAGACATTTTCAAGAGAAAATTTTGAAAAATTGAAATAATTGTCGTATTTAATGAAACATTCCAGACCTACTCACAAATGAATGAAATTATTTTAGATTTGTTTTCTTCCGAAACTTTTGTCGCTTTTCTTCTCACGATTAATTATGATTTTTTTAAATAAGTTTTTCTACAAATGTTTCTGAAATACAATGTCCATGCAATAGTTTTGCCACAGATTTGCAATATTTTAATCTTTGGTAAATACACATCCGTTTTCTAATCGATGAAATCATCAGCGCTTCTCGTTGATAATTCATATATCTAAAAAATTTAGAATAGATATTTTGTCAAGACTTTTTGAGAAAAAAAATTAATTCCAAGTAACCATAAAAGTGAAAGCAGTCAGTAAAGTGCTATACGTGATACATGCTTGGGCGATCATGTCTCGAAAGAGACATGACTGACTGGGCAGAAGATTATCCCGCAGTAGGTTGCCATTGCTTTCGACTGGTTGCCGGCCAAGGCTATAGAACCTAATATGTCCTGCTATTTAACCCATAACTAGAAGGAAGAGACGGATTAATACCTTTCCCAAGGGTATTTGCGCGTAAGGGAATACAATGGATTCAGCTGGAATTCGAACTCGGCTCCCCGGTTTCTCGTCCCGAGCCGATATCCACTGTACCACAACGCACATCCCCGAAAGGATTATATTTCTTAAAGTATACAAGGCAGATATGAACAAGTACAAGTATATCGAATATAACAACCACCAGCTTCGTTTATGGCTGCTATTAGGTTTCGATAATTATTATAGAATTTAACTAGATATTCTTTAATCATGTTGGACATTAGATCCTCGATTGCATCCTTCCAAGAATACTTGATATCGTGAGCATCTTTTCTGAAGACTTTTTAACAACGATCGAAACGGAATAGACGATAGTTTTTTTTAAATATGAGATCTAGAAGGTCAAATGTTAATTGTAACTTTATCGTGAAAGAGATTGACCTAGCAATTAAAGAACAGTTTCAGAGGATTCTCTGGTTCTGTCAGATACTATTGCAAAGAAATACCCTCTCTTCCTAATGAAAGATTTGTATTTGAACGTTTTGTGCACTATATTTCTGATTGTTCGACCCGACAAATATAGCTAATTGGCAATGATCCACAGTGATTTGACCGTATTCCTTTGGTGATAACTCAGACTGACTGGAGGTACTTTTCGAGGACAGCAGCTGGGTTAGTTTTGTCTGCATTAGCAGATTTCTTAGCGAGGCAAGAGTAAATGTTAGTGTCGTCAGCGTAGATGCCTACTTGGGATATGACTACATCAGGGAGATCGTTGATGAAAATCAGAATAAGCGTAAGACATAAGATAGAGCCCTGTGGGACACCCGCGTTCATATGATAGGATTTGGAAGCATGCCCATTTAGAACGATTTTGTAAAGTCAAACAATGCACTGTAGCTTGCTCAGAAGGCGAGCGTAGCAGAACCTGTCAAATGCTTTAGAGATATCCAGACAACATCTCTAGCTTTGCCAATTCCATCAAGAGCCTGGTATATTTACTCAGCGATGTTGTATATATATATATATATACTTTACATTCCATTTTTTTTATTTTTAATTCAATTTCGCTTTTCGTTTACGTCTTCTGAAAATATAAGCACTCGCGTCTTTCTGCTGACTTACTACTGAATTCTTTCTACAGATACAATAAATTATCAACAGAAGCATAGATTATATTCGGTAATGTAAGAAATTGGAACTGAAAGAAATAAAACATCGAAGATAGGAATTTAGATATTACACACAAATTAAATGTTACTGCTTTGTTGTAAATTCAATTTGAGAGAACTATATATATATATATAGAGAGAGAGAAAGGGATAGAGATAGATAGATAGATAGATAGATAGATAGATAGATAGATAGATAGATAGATAGATAGATAGATAGATAGTTCTCAGAGAGTTGGGCTGTTTTGTCCTATTAATATAGGGTGTCGAAACACGGTAAAAAATTAGGTTTACGTGAATTTACAATAGATAACACCTATAAATTTATATTGTCCGGTGTTAACCTTTCTTGATATAGCAAGTAACTCATTTAGTCTTACGCTGCATCTAGCCGGCGGTAATATAGAAACTTGTTTGCTTTCTGTGTGCTTTTTCAAAATGGTTGCCAATGACAAAGTTAGCGTTCGGCGTAGGCGCGTTATGAGTAAACCACTTTATTCACACGAGCTCAGACAAAAGAAAGCTAAGGAAAATGACGAATTCCGCTGGCTTCTGGTGTCTCATTCAGAGATGAATTAACCCCGATAACCGCCGCAAATCTAGTCTTCACAAACCCAACACCCATATTCTATGCGTCCTGTCATTTATGACTATAGTCAAGACGAGCCTCCTGCGGCGAGGTGAGGCGAAGCCTGCCACCAAAATTGTTCTCCTTCCATCTGATACTTCTGTCTGATAGCAAAATATTTCTTCGTTGTTATACTGTTTTCACGATATGATATCGTTTCTGTTAATATACAGATTTGAATACCAGCCGAATTTGAACATCTCTTTATCAACATAAAGAGAACGCGGGAAATTCAATGAGTACGTCTGTTAGATATATTTAACAACTTTGGCAGCAGCGTTAATATAGAACGGAGAAATGTGTTTCAATATACAAATTTCCTCGGCTTTAGAAAGTATAAAGTGGTATCGCCCTATCTTTTCATCCTGTGATTTATTGCTGCATTTATAAATTAAATTTTTTTCACTAAAGATTCTACTTTCGATCGATTAAATATACCCCACCTCCGATTTTAAATCTGTTTAGTCTATTATTGTAGCACATGTTAGTAAAAAAAAGAGATAAATAGAAAGCGCTTTTGATGGTGGTGGCATTGAACTCGAATGTGAGGCGTCTTTCCAGAACGTAGATTTTTAGTTTTATTCTGACATTTGATATTTAAACAGGAGACTTAAATAAGGAAACATAAACATCATCTATGTTCTATATCATTTCAAAATTGGGTGAATACGTCACTCTACGACTTCTGTCTTTTTTACCCTCTAAGTAAATACTGACATAGAATTCATTAAGTGAGTTGGTCTCTCTTTTCCACTCTTCCCTTGTCTTCACTGTGATTTGTGTGTATTGAGATGTCTAAATGCTCTTTTTTCATTGTCCTTTAGAAATGTCAACTATTACATTCAGGATGTATGTATGTACGCCATTTTAGTCTATTATTTTGTTACACCTACTCACTGCTTTTCTTAACCATGGACTGATCGTTTATAGCTCATGGTCTCTATTGTTTCAAGTTTCTTTTGAATCTGTTGTGATCTACACTCCAGTGATGAATTATATAGTAGGAGTTTTATATATATAAAAAAAAAGAATTTATTCTCCAAACAATTGCCACTGCAATATTTCCGCGGAGGAAAAACAATAAAAACTGCTGCTTTCAATAATCTAAAAAGAACCAATAATCCGTAAATGATACAGAACGCCGTCTGCAAAACCAAAAATAATTTCTCAAAAACAAATGTGCCGAATTTGAGAGATTGAGCATAAATAATAAAAAAGGGTAATGCATGAAGAAATAAAGGAACTGGCAGGATAAAGAACATGCTCCTCTGCAGGATGTATGAAAACCAAAGAGGGAATGATAATAAAGTGAAAGTAAATAACGCAGCGATGGGAAGAATATACAAAAGATCTCTTCCACGACACGAGAGACCAAGTGATAGTAAACAAAGTTGCAAACGGACCGGAAATATTAAAATCCAAAGTGAAAGATGCAATGGCCAAATTGAATAGGAACAAAGTAGGTGGACCAGACGACATTCTAATGGAGATGCTGAAAGCTTTAGAAAATTTTGGTATAGAGTAAATTATGGAAATAATAAATGAGATTGACAACAGTGGTGTAATACCTGATGGCCGAAGCAAATCAATCTACATATCTTTCCTAAGATGCCAGACGCAGTCGCGTGCGAGCTCCACCGAACAATCAGTTTAATAAGCCACATAACCAAAGTCATTGTACAAATTCTGACGAATAGAGAGCGAAACAGAATCAGGCCAAAAACAAGTCAAGAACAGTGCGTTTTCGTCAAGAACACTGGAACAAGGAATGCGATATTTATACTTAAGTTTACCTGTGTTTTGTAGACGATACCATGGCGTTCGACAATATGCCACAAAGAACTGATATAAATGCTTAGCAATCTCGATATATTTGGCAAAGTCATCAGAATAATCAAGAAGCTCATCTGTCAGCAAACCTCCTCCATACAGACAGGAAACGAATTCAGCATATATACAAATAAGAAAGGGCCGTAAGACAAGGATGTATCTTTTCACCGGATCTTTTCAACTTGTGCAACGAGATTATTCTGAGGACCCTAGAAGTTATGTCACGATCCGTCATTGTCTGTCAAAATCTGAACAACATAAGATACCCAAATGATACAGTGTTGTAGCCAAAACGAAAAGAAAACTACAATACCCCCTATAAAATATAGAGGAGAAAGTCGAAAAAAAAGGACTACAAATAAACTACAAGAAAACCGAATATATTGTCATCAGCAAACAGAAGAGCCCAAAATGTCAATTACAGTTTGGGGATACAAAAATCGAGCAAGTACAAAAATTTAAGTACTTGGGATGTGTTCTAAGGAAAGACGGAATGTGCGACACTGAGAACAGAAGGCGATTTAGCATAGCCAAAAACGCATTCCTATAGCTGAACAGAGTATTAAGTGATAAGAAAAAATTTGCTAGAAACAAACAAGATAGTACTGGATTGCTATGTGATGTCTGTACTTCAATATGGCACTGAACCTTGGACAATATCAACAAAGATGAAGGCAAAATTGGAAGCAATTTAAATGTAGTTCTACAAAATGATGCTACGGATATCATTGATCGAGCATGTGAACAATGATGAGGTTTTAGAAAAGATGGAAACGAAAAGCAAATACTGAGCATCAAAAAAGGATATAATTTTTTTAGGCAACCGCAGTTTAAGAAAAACAAATTTTATATTATTTTTAGTATTTATTGCTAAGTGGTCAATTCTAAATGGAAATAGAATGGATCTTTTGTTATTATTACTTTGGAAAGTGTTACAAGGCACCAGGAAGCCTTTGCTTTGACCAGCCAATGAGAGGAAAAGACTAGCATGGGGATGAGCGCATAAACACTGGACACCAGAACTGTTCATTTGATGCCCACGTTATTGTGCAGTCTTAACAAAAGAACCATTCTATTCTTATTTAGAATTTCTTTTAAACATCTGGGGTGACTTAATAATTATGGCTGGTATTCTTCATTTGAAAGCAAATTAATACGTCGCCCCGGTTTTTAAGATGTGGTGTCTTCAGGCGTTTTGCAATAACTGATTTTACCGGGATTTTATCTTTTTAGGAACACACACGTAACGGGATTTGTTAACGTTTACGAAACGGGGATTTCTTGAACGCGCAATTTTTAAAATTAGAAGGAATCATGACGTTTTCATCCATGGTTGTATGAACCTAATAGATATTTTTAATATTTTTAAACTTAGCCATAATATTTGTTCTTTCATTCAATGATTCATTTTTGTTTAGGAACATAATATCTAAATTTTCTCCTTGCCACAGTCAACATATTTTGCCACCGTTGTAAGGCTTGGCTGTTTTTATAATGTTTTACGTTATGTCTGGGTCTTTTCCATACTTTAATTTCAATTTCTGCATGTTGCTAGCCAATTTCGTACAACTTTTTAAGTTTTGTTACTCTGACACAAAACTAAGTAATTTTATATATATATATATATATATATATATATATATATATATCTCCGCAGACAGATCTGTTTCGCTATATAACAGCTCATCAGTACTGTTAGACTCCGATTGTTTTTAACCCAGGATTGAAACCCGACCGAATTGGTGTCAGTCGGCGATTCTACCTCTGGGCAGTGGGCGCTCGGTAGAAGAAGGCAGATTTTTTAGCGTGTATATTATCATTATACACGCCCAATAACCAGGTATCATAAAGTGTATTCTTGGTAATTTTAACATGAAATTGTTTATTTTATGTTTTTAAAGGTTGCCTTGATGGTCAATTTGCTATAAAAATATAATGGTCATTTTATGAATAAAACGTAACAATGATATTTCTTTTGCAGTTCATCAGTTGCTCATAGCTGCGAACCTAACAGTTGCTAACACCTCTGAACCAGGTGAACATAAAAACAAATGCAAGAAATAATGAAGAAAATATAATTGCAGATTCAACATCAGTTAAGGGAAAATTATTCATATCTCTCATGGCAGTGTCTCTCTGCAGATACATTTCTCGGTTTAGGTTTATGTATAATGTTCATCAGTAAAATGGACAGGTAGGGGATACTAGAATCAAGCAGGCACAAAAATTTAACTACCTGGGAAGTGTTATAACAGAAGAGGGAAAGTGCGACACAAAGATCCGAAGGGGAATTGGCATGGCGAAGAAAGCATTCCAGAAGTTGAGTAAAGTATTAAGAAACAGGACAATTTCGCTAGAAACAAAAAAGCGAGTACAGGATTGATATGTTCTGTCAGCTCTTCAATATGGCAGTGAATGCTGGACAATATCATCAAAAATGAAGGAAAAAATTGAAGCAACTGAAATGTGATTCTACAGAAGGATGCTGCGAGTATCATTGTGAGCAATGGTGAGGTCTTGGAAATGATGGAAACGAAAAGGAAATTAATAATGAGCATCAGGAAGAGAGAGCTGAAGTTCCTGGGTAAATGCAGTAAGGAAGGAAGATTTGGAGAACCTGTTACTAACAGGCCAGATAGAAGACAAAGAGACAGGGGAAAGCAACGGATAACATATCTGAAGGACCTAATCAGGTGGATGATGGAATGAGTGTTGCATTGTGTAATAGCCACCAGTGATAGGGAGACGTGAAAAGACATGATCGCCTAGGTTCTGAAAGGACAGCGCACATAGAAGAAGAAGAAGAAGATATAAGTTTGAAGGAAAGACTGAAGAAATTAACTAGGCATATTATAAATGCGGTTTTTTGCATGATATGTGCAAACTCTTCTGTCTATTTCGAGCTGGCTTTTGTAATAATTTTAAAACCCCTAACTGATAACATGGAACTAAATTTTGTCCCGTTTGTAACAAGTCATAATGGAAGAATGCTACACGTGAAATCGCCCTATTATCAATGTACAATCGGGTAAACAATCAAAACAGGAATATTTTTGTGGACTTCGTAGAATAAGAATGCAAATTCTCTTTGAGGGCTTAAAAGAAATTGTAGATCATATAATTTATAGGTCACTCGCAAATATTTCTTTGATTTTAATTTATTCAATATCGAAAATTTGTCTCTGTTTTTCTTTCCTTGGGTACACACTGTGCGCTTGACCGGATTCAGTTGAATACGAACCAACGACAATTTAAAATGTGACGCCTTTTCAAATCACCTATTTTAACGAGTAGAAGAAAATGGAAGAGTTCTCATTTAAACAATTTGAATAAACCCGAAGATGCTGACGGATATTTTCACATGTTATGATTCCTCCAGTTGAGAAGCTTTTGTTTAATATCCGATTGAAAAAATGCATGAATCTTCTTCTTCTTCTTCTTCTTCTTCTTCTGTGTACCCTGTTCTTTCAGGACGTAGGTGATCATTGCTTTCCACGGCTCTCTATACCTGGTGGCTCTTAGCACGCCTTCTCCTGTTACACTATGCAACCCTCGTTCCATCATCAACCTGATTAGGTCTTCAGATATGTTATCCGCTGCTTTCCTCTGTCTCTTTTTCTCTCAAGTTAGCCTGTTAGTATCAGATTCTCCAAGCCCTCTTCCCTCATTGCATGTTGCAGGAACTTCAGCTGTTTCTTCCTGATGCTCAGTATTAATTTCCTTTTCGTTTCCATCATTTCCAGGACCTCATCATTGTTCACATGGGCGATCCATGATATTCGCACATCCTTCTGTAGAGCCACATTTCAGCTGCTTCAAATTTTGTCCTCATCATTAATGATAGTGTCCAACATTCACTGCCATATTGACGAACTGATATCACTTAGCAATCCAGGACTCTCTTCTTTGTTTCTAGCGAAATTGTCCGGTTTCTTAATATTTAACTCAACTTCTGGAATGCTTTCTTCGCCATGCCAATTCACCTTCGGGTCCCTGTGCCGCACTATCTGTCTTCAGGTAAAATGTTACAATTCTATGGAGAAATCAATGCTCGCGTGAGATGTTTTATATAGATTCGCTAGAGGTTACATTTTGAGGGCTTAGCATCCAGCCTGCTACGCCTATAGGTAAATCCAGTACTGCCTGTGAGTATACATTTCACGGGACATCTTTTATTATTTGGTGGCCTGAAAATCGTGACTTTCACTTCCTGATATCTAAACTTACTTTGTGTGTGTATGTCTGTCTGTGTCTGTGTGTGTGTCCGTTAACTATAGACTCCGAAACGGCTGAACCGATTTTCTTAATAATTTACACAGTTGTACTATAAGCGTCTGCGAGTGTTCGTAGCTGGGTTTTGTGTCGAGATACCCCCGATAAATATCGTAAATCGATAATCGAAAAAATCGGTTTAGAGAAGGAGTGGTCCGATTTTAATCAAATTTGATACGCTCATAGACAAAGACATAAGAAACGATATTCGGAAGTTTCAATGTTGCAATTCTTACAATAGTGCAGAAAATCTGTAATATATATATATATATATATATATATATATATATATATATATATATATATAAGGCAAGATGTTTGTGTGTGTCTGTTTATCTGCCTGAATGTTTGTATTTTTTCAGCCCTTTTGTTTTAGTTTTTGCTTTGGGTTTGCCTCTAAGTAGGTATAATTGTAGTTCTTAGTCTCAGCCATGATACCATTTACTCAGAAGAATTATTTAGCCTTCAAAATTCAGTTTCCGACGAAAAAAACTTATTTGATATCGATACCAGGAAATGAAAATTTAACTTACATTCATTCATTTCTCTTTCAGTCTACGATTTCGCTTTAACTGGAAACATATATTGCTTTTTAGTCTTTCGTGCCAACGTCCAAAGATTCTGAGCTCCAGGATCATGGATTAGTTTTAAAACTTTCATTACACCCGAGCAACGCCGGGTTATACTGCTAGTTAAATATTAGTAACAGTTTTGTTTCAATTTTAACTAAAATGTCATCAAATACTCATATATTCGGTCAATAGTATTTACCGCACCTTTCTGCATAACTAAAATTATTTCGCTTCAAGTCTTTGAAGATTTTCCTGCATAAAAATAACTGATATTAGGTAACAATTCAGTACGCTTTACTTTGTTTCTATCAAACTGTTCCGTTTTCTTAATACTCTTTTTAGCTTATAGAAATCATATTTTTTACCAATTTAGTTTTCCCTCGCGCATATCTTGATCCCTTTAAAACATTATAGGGAATTTAAATTGTCGCAAGTGTTTGATTACGTTAGCTCTAATTTTTAATTATAATACTAAGTTTCACCTTTTGCCAACAAACATGAATTTTGTTATCTCGCAATTGATGTTTACCTCTTTATCTTCGGTTTACTTCGCTACCTTCTTCAGGGAGTTCTTCGAATTTTCTTTTTGTGTCTGCTATTATTATGTAACCCGCATATATTTTGTTATTAAGATTGTAATGAATTCTGTTCAAACTTCTATTTCTCTGATTTATTGGTCGAATTCTTCCGGTGAGAATACACACCCCTTTCTCTTTTTGTATATTTACTGAATTAATTCATCGTATGCAAGCGATTTGCTGTCAGTGTATTTAATAGATTATAAAAAAAATTGTTGGAATTTCTCGATAAACGTTATATAACTGTGAAGGATATCATATCCTTCACAGTTATATAACGTTTATCGAGAAATTCCAACAATTTTTTTTTATTTTCCAAATGTTTTTGAATAACCTATAGAAAGCAAGTATACTTTCATCTGCATTTGTATTGTAAATACTATTATTCTGAACATAAACATCGCATTCTTTTTGTCCGGTCTTTTTAAAGAACATGTCGTGTTCTTGTCCTATTTCTGGTCTGATTCTTCAGTGTGCTCTATTCTTGAAATTTCGAATGACAACTTGTTTTATATGTTTCACTAGGCTGGGTGTTCGATGGAGTTCACTTTCGTTTCTACCTGGTTTCTCAGGAAGTGCTATAAAAATAGATCAACTCAGATCTTCCTATATAATGCCACTGTTGTAGACTTAGTTTATCATGCCTGTAATTTGCCAATATCAGCATCTTTATTACTATTCCGTGTCATGACTCGGTTCTATGGCTCTGTTCATTTTGGCCAGTGCTTATTTCACTTAACATTGTAGTATTTTTTTTATCTACCCTTATTTCTGTGTATTGACGGTTGTCCTCTTGTGTCGTGAAAATGTTCTACGATATGCTTCTATCTATAATATCATTGGATTTTACGCATCTTTTTGAAGACCGTAGCTTTTATTTTGTTAATTTTCATGTTTTTACATACTTGCTTTATCAGTAAAACTCATTCTTCCGATTCATATACATTTTCGTAAAGACTTAACATTGTGTATACTACTATACTTTGTATTTTACTTTTGTTTTATTTTTTCTCCTTATCATTTCGTCTGACATTTATTCGTTTTTGCTTTGTCTAATTTTCTTTAGGATGATTATGATTGATGATGTTAATAAAGTCTTTTTCGATTTGTCATACGTCGAGTTTCCGTAGTCAATTTTCCATTGTATATGATTTTAGAACTGTTCATATATTTCTCCTTCAAATTAAAGTAATTCAGGAGAATGTCGTATTGTATTTTTCGTGCTACCGTAGCCGTCTTCACTTTTCGTATTTTCAGTCTAAGTTACCGATTCTAAGAGATTGACAAATACAATATACCAAACTGAAATATGCTCTCAAATGTTAAATACTTGCTGATATATCAGGAAGACAAGAAGACATTACTGGAAAAAAAGAGAGTTCCTATAATATTTTCAACAAAGGCAACATTAACACCGAGATGTCACTAAAAATAATACAATTGATGTCTCGTAATACCATTCCATGATTAAAATGTAAAACCAATATATATATATATATATATATATATGTGTGTGTGTGTGTGTGTGTGTGTGTGTGTGTGTGTGTGTGTGTGTGTGTGTGTGTGTGTGTGTGTGAAAGAGAAAGATATGTGCCGGAGAGTAGATATTTTATTTCAAGTATATCTATGCATGTTGACGAAAATAAATAAATACACTGTTATACGGAAAGTTTCCTAAATTACGGAATTCAAGAAAACAACATTTAAAGTGATAAAAACGCACATAACACGCATAAATATTAATAAAATGTATATTTATTGAAGCATGTTTATGTATATTTGAATTGTTTACATATATTCATTAATATAATAGGAAGTGAATTAATGAATATATGTAAACAATTCAAATGTATATATCTGTGTGTGTGTGTGTGTGTGTGTGTGTGTGTGTGTGTGTGTGTGTGAGTGTGTGTGTGTGTGTGTATTCAAGTTGGGGTTTTCATTGGTCTGAAGGAATCAGTTCGTAGGATCTGGGAGTTGATGTGACTTTGACCGGGTCAAAGAATATCAGTTACATTGCTGTTGTCTTATCTGTCTGATTTATCTGGTGGTGTTTGCTCGTTGTGTGTGCTGTAATTGAATCTACTTTTGTGTGTGTGTGTGTGTGTGTGTGTGTGTGTGTGTGTGTGTGTGTGTGTGTGTGTGTGTGTTCTGTCCTGGTACGCGGTTTGTTATGGGCACCTCTGCTACTAAATCCCGGGGGGGGAGAAAATGTGTTGGCGTGTTTATTGTAACTCTATTTTTTATTTTTCTGTGTGTAAAGGCTATGTGTATTATTGTAATTAAATCTACCTATTTAATTTATCTGTGTGTGTGTGTGTTTAAATATAATTATATATATATATATATATATTTAATCGTATCATCCCAAGCAGGGCGGTAACGCAACTAATCTCTAAGGCCAATGTATTGCTCTCAAGGAGACTCGCTTGGTCCTTGCTTATAGGAGGCAGGAGAGGTTGCCTGTGATGATTGACAGACAACATCTTGGTCTTAGACGCATTGAAATTGACAAGCCACTTCTTAACCCAATGTACCAATGTGGATCCCTCTCAAGTTCAGCAGCGAGATTATATTTGTCCGCCACGCCGGGTCTCTTACTGATGCAGGAGTAAATTGTGGCATCTGCGTAGATACCTACTTGGTTCTTGATCTTGTCTGGGAGGTCATTTATGAAAATAAGGAAGAGTGTCGGGCCCAGGATAGAGCCCAGAGGAACACCAGAGTTTGTACTGTAGAATGTAGAGGCACGCCCATTCAAAACGACCTTCATTTTGTGGTTATTTAAAAAAGATTGGATCAGAACAAGCAAGCGTACAGTAATACCGTAACCTCGTAGCTTGCATAGAAGGCCAGAGTGCCAAACCCTGTCAAATGCCTTGGAAATGTCCAGAACTACAGCACGAGCCTCGCTGGACTACTCAATGGCTTCGAACATATACTCCGTAATGGTCATTAGCATGTCGGCCGTGGACCTGGCAAAGCGGAAGCCATACTGCCTGTCAGAGGAATTTATTGTAGAAGTCTGGTAGAGCGATAGTTGGATGGATGCGAAAGTTCACCACAGTTCTTAAATACAGGAACGACAGAAGAGGTCTTCCAGCATACAGGAAAACAGGAAGCAGAAATGCAGTAGTTATACAGTTTAGAGAAGACAGGGGAAGACAGGGGAGAGGGATATATGGCGAAAGATAAGTTTAAAGTATCAGTGACACAATATTAAGGTAAAGGTTAACAATGAATTCAACACAGTGTGGCGAGTTTCGTGCTTGAACACACACACACACACACACATATACATATATATATATATATATATATATATATATATATATATATAACTGAAGAAGACAACCCCTTATAACCTGTCACTCTTTCTCATAACTTTCCACCTATGTAACCCCCTGCAAAATAGTGGCAGTATAAGGTCGTGCTTGGGGCGATATGATTATAAAAAATATTGTTATATATTTTGGATTGATTAATAAATAAAATTACTTTTTTTGCATAATAACGCTTTGCTTCTACCAAACAGAATTTACAATTCAAATAACATAATGTTTCTAAGGTCAAAATCATTATCATTGGAACACTGATACGTAGTTCTTATTACATAATGAAAGCTAACACAACCGAATATCGCGCACACACACACACATATAATTATATATATATATATATATATATATATATATATATATATATATATATATTATAAATTATATTTTAGAACATTTACATAATTTTACTATATATATCCACGAAAAGACACACCGTTTGATGATACATTGAAGTTTCAATGTCGAAACAAACGTACCTGTGTCGTGGATATATATAGAAAAATTATGCACATGTTCTAAAATATAATTTATAATAAATATTCACAGAACTATATATTATATATCGAGCACTGTTTTAGATTAATGTTTTGGACGTTGTAAGAATTCTTTCTTTGTTCTGTATTTACTCGGATATATATATATATATATATATATATATATATATATTAATCATATCTTTAACTCTCCTAGAGAATACTGGAACATTTAAATCTGGTAGGTGTAGGAATTCTAAAATCGACCAAATACATAGATTTAAATATGTGGGACTTGTTCTAACAATGGGCAGATATTGCGACACTGAGATCCGAATGCGTACTGATAAGGCTAAGGACGCATTCCAAATCCAAAGCAGATTATTGAGAGACGGGAAAATTTTGTTGGAAGCATAGAAATGCCTATTGGACTGTTATGTCATATCTGTCCTATAATATACCAGCAATTGTTGAACAATCTCATCAAAGATGAAGAACTGTTTGAAGCAACCGAAACGTGGTTATACAGAAGGAGGCTGAGAATGCTATTGGTAGAACATATGAGCAACGGCAATGTTTTGGAAAGGAGGAAAATAGAACGGAAACAAATATGTTAAGTATTCCAGTAGCTTTCCACCATTCCTTGTAGCTTTTAATAACATTTATTTTGTTATTTCTGCCAATGCCTGTCCTACCAACTACTTAAGGCCGTCATGTACTTCAGGCTTTGCTTTTCCACTGTCTCTCTTCCCCTATATCTCTCCTGTAATTATAAATTTTCTACGCTCTTCTTGCTTTTTATGTATCCCAGATTCTTCAGCTAGATGTTGGTTAGACGTTTATCTCGAAAAGAAAATCTAAGTAGTATTTTTTCATACTTCCCGAACAGCGGTACATTAAATGTGAGACTCCAAGGCTTGCATACATATTTAGAACTGCATAATACCAATGTTATATTTAAAACACTGATTTTTTAAATAAAATCGGCGAGAAAAAATATATATTTTTAAATGCATGCATGTTGATCATTGTCAAATATGACCATCAAAAGACAAAACCACGCTTCGAAAAGAATGTGTCTACTTAAGATAGACAATTTTTAACGTTTATCAAACTTTTATTACTTCAGTTAGACATGCACTATATGTCTTACGATATCAAGCGCTGCCTGTGCATAGTATTTTAAAGATGTTACTCTGGGTCATTTCTACCCTTCAAGGAAAAGTCAGCATGTATCTAACAGAAACATTCAACAACTATGGATATCATCAAGCCACAGGTGTTACATTAAAATTTTATTTCTCCTAGATCCATATCATAGAAAAACCTAAGTAGGATCAAACGTCAAAATGGGCTTACCGTGCGGATGGACACGACTCCAACTGATAAATATCTACATACCCATAACTGCGTATAAGGCCATTGGTCCAATTTGAGGATTCAACCACCCGGTGACAGACCTTGTTTTAAGTCTGACAAAAGAAATATGTGAAGAGAAGAAATGTCTGGTGGATGGTCAGCTTACACCTAATACTGTGTTGCATATTATCTCTTATCAACTCGAACACACACACGCACACATTAATGTATAATTGGGCAGCAGCTTTTCATTAAATGACAAAGCAGATTTTATTTATTTTATTAATTTTTTCAGCATCATAATATTCTCTTCTTCTATTTATTTGGTAAAAAAAAATAATATAGAAATTGTCATTAATTGTATCGTTCCAAGCGCTTTCGGCTACTTTATATATATATATATATATATATATATATATGTGTGTGTGTGTGTGTGAGAGAGAGAGAGAGAGAGAGAGAGAGAGAGAGAGAGAGAGAGAGGAGAAATTGTAGGAGGATTTGAAATAATTAAGCAAGTAATTCATCGAGGTTTTATTAGACATCAACAGAATACAATAAGCACTGGACTTCCATTTAGTCCTATATTTGGGTCTTAACAGCAGTGCGCAACCACTACCAGGAATTGCAACTCAGACAGTTACGTTATTAAGCGAATGTCATATCAACGGGCCCCGGTGACAAAGACGTAACGAATTAAACTCGATATAACGCAGCTCATTCACATATACCGTGGTGGAACTTTGCTGAGCTCCTTTTACTCATAGGACTGTGCCTTCCAGACCCATGACTACTATGAAAAAAAAAGTGGAAGAAAACTAGAATATAAAGAAAAAGAAAATGACGAAAAAAAGGACGACGACGAAGAGAAAGAAAAACGATAAAAAGACGAATAACTAGAAGAAGCAGAAAAAAACGACAGAAATTAAAACATATGACGACGAAAAAAATTAGAATACAAACACGAAGAAGAAGAAGAATGTAGAAGAAGACGAAGTAAAATAGAAGAAAAAAAGACAACAAAGTTAGACGAAGAAAAACAATAATGAGACGAAGAATTAAAAGAAGCAGAAAAAAACGAGAAGAAGATCAAGAAAAAAGGACGACGAAAAAAAGTAGAATACGAACAGCACAAAAAAGAATAAAGAAAATAAAGAAAACGTATAAAAAGAAAAACAAGACGAAAACATTGACGATGAAGACGAAGAAAAACAATAATAATTGGAAGAACTCAAAAGATTAGAAAAACACAAGAACAAATAAGAAAATAGATAACGACGAAAAAGATGTAGAAAACAAACACAAAGAAGAAGATTATAAACCGGTTCAAACAACGATATACAGACGAAAAGCTGTTAAAGGATTTGAAATAATTAAGTAATTCATCGTGTTTTTATCAGACCTCGACAAAATGCAGAAAGCAATGAACGGCTGTTTAGTCATATATATATATATATATATATATATATATATATATATATAAGTTTAAACGTTATTTTATTTTAGTAGATATCCATATTTGAGGGACGCTCCCTTCATTTCATAAAAAATATATTTATATACTTTCGTCTACCTTTCTAAATATTCGTTTATCAGTAACTATTACACTTTGAAGGAGAATGAATATTTTTCTTTAATAATATTTCTTGAATATTCAGGCCAAGAGAATTAATTCCAATCGAACTGATTTGAAAGTTTTATTAAAATTGCTGGTTTTGATTGCAGGCTTTTGTATACGTAATAACTGAGTCTCCGATTGAAAGCAAATATAACAGTCTGTTTTATCGATGCAAATATCAATAACAGGAGTTGAATTGCGAGCTCAGTACATTGAGATGCCTATTACTTTCACTCATTAGGGAAATAAATAGCTTTTCCTCGCAGAAATTAAGTCCAATTACGTATTTTCAAATTCTGTTTAAAAGTAATGCAGATTGGAACAAATTACATCTTACATGCGCAGGCTGATAGAGAGTATTTTAGAAACTCTCATGATTTCATTAATGAAAACAAAAAAATGAAGAGAAATTTTTAAATCATGATTAGCAATAAAAATGCAAGCATTCATTTTATGTTCAAAATTTCTTTCCTAGCACGTGAGAAGCAATCGGTTTTGAAAATAGAAGATTGTTTATGCATAGAATGATACTGCAGATGTTAAAACAATTTGCATTATCTAAAGCAAATATGCAACCTACTAGCAACATTGGCAATTTGTTTAATTTCAAATTATCGAAATACGAGAAAAGCAGTAATCTGATCAATTCAGAATTTTTATATATATATATATATATATATATATATATCAAGAAGACTTTACTCCCACGCCAGCTACAATAATTTTAATGACGGGATCATTATTAATACAACAGTATCAAAATGTTTAAAATTTTAATACCTTTCGGCCAACCCCTCAGAAATGTATACATATTTTCATATATATATATAATCATCTTCAGACAGTCTTGTTTCGTTTTATCACTGGCCATCTGTACGGTTAGACATCCAATTGCTGCCAGCCAACATTGACACCCGTTCAATCATAAGTCGGATATATTATCACTAAACTATCATCACAGGTTGTCTGACGGCAGATTGTATTGGCTTACATACAGAATGTAAACAAACGCCAGTAGCCAAGAATGTTCAATTCATTACTAAAGAACGATGCGTAAATAGCGGTGAGTAAACACTGTTTTTAAAGTCTAACATTTCTCCATAGTGTTCAATATGAGATAATGATATATATTTATATATTGCAAGATCAATATAGAAATGAATTCTTAGAGACAAAAGGCATTACAAGAAAATAGTTTGATTTTGTTATACATTTACCTTACTAATACTACTACTACTACTACTACTACTCGTAACAATAACAATAACAATAATAATAATAATAATAGTAATAATAATACCAAAATCTGCTGCTCAATGTTCCTGTACCTCTAATCGTCATGAGGAACAGGATGATTTTTGATACATTAAACTCAGAATAGTTGATATTGGAACTGATATTTCTATTATATTACATTATGTTCTGTCGACATTGGCATTGAGAATCTAAATAGTCCCAATGCTGTAGTTTTTCTGTGATTTTACAGTTAAAATTTGTTGTGCCAAGCAGTTTTTTATCGCAGAGTGCACAATATCGGGGCGAAGATTGTGCGTTGATCAGCACAAAGTGTTTTTCACTTTAAATAAGGAGGTTAATGCCAACCAGCCCTGACAAACGAGAAGATCATAACGTTTTCCTCAGAAACTTCGGTGTCTGCATGAACCTGTTTATGTAAATATTAATCTCTTTCTGCTTATATATATATATATATATATATATATATATATATATATATATATATATATATATGATTAAATAATTTGGCTTATTTTATCTATTTAATTTTAATCTTCTCTTAGTCAAGAATACGTTTCCAGTTAAGAAGAAAAACTGCGCTATTATATCACCTTTTGTGCTCTTTTTAATCACCTTACCAGGAAACATCCTCGTGTTTACGAGAAAATTAAAATAAAATAAAGAGACATCATATATATATATATATATATATATATATATATATATATATATATTATCAAACAAGCTTGCATGAAAACCTGCTGGATAACAGGTTGTGTCTGTGTGTAATAATTCTGATATAAGTACAATATATATCTAAAAAGGCAATATAAATAATGAAAAGAGAAAACTTTTGCCAGTGTTTTGTCCTCAGTTGAACCCTATCTATGCAGATGTAAGGGTTTTAGTTTGCACCATCCATTTATAATCATAATTACAACCTGTTTTTATGTTTCAAATTTTTGTTAAACAAAGAACGCGCAAAATTATTAATGAGGCTAACTGTGAAATTCAAATTAAACTATGGAGGACGCTAAGTGATATAATTTAATGCCTATTAAACCAAAATGGATAAATGTTGTTATTATTTCTGATGAATGTTTTCTTTTCTTTATTTTATATTCTTTTACTAGGTTTTATTATTTGACAGTACACCCCGGGTCCTGCACAATAAAACATCAAGTGCGAACTACCAACAATAGCAACACATAACAGGGATAAAATCGAAACTGTCTTATTGATGTCATGCATCACATAAAAGAGCTTCATAAATATCGAATCTCTCAGCTGCATACGAAAGCTTTCTTCTAACAATTATAAAAATAGCTTTGAGCCTGAGACGTTTTAAAAAAGAACATAGTTCTTGAATGTTCTTGAATGATAGTGAACCAAAAACAAACAAAAATTGTACCAAATGACCGAATACACATAAGTTTAGAATTACTAATAGGAACAACACCTGAAATAGATAACTCATGTAACGCGATAAGAAAATCCATTACACTCAGATATAGATTAAATTTTTAAACGCTAACTGCACCTAGAAATTTTTCAGAAAGCCAAAATTAGGGTAGAAAATTAAATATTATGATCCCAAAAAGTCAGGGATATGTTCATTTATTGATTATGATATAGAATCTATCACCCCACTTTATATTATATATATATATATCTATATATTTGCCCCCCTCTCAACTTTATTAAATAGAGACATTCTATATTGTTATCTATATCTCTAAAAGTGACGAGGGTGAACCTTGTGGAAGTATTTACTGTTTAAATTCATCATATGTTTTTTATTCTTATTATTCCTTAAACTACCCGAGCGAAACCGGGCTAAACTCCTACTAATCAATAGATTTCCATTATAGTCTATTTAAAATGAAGGGTTATGAACTATTAATACTGAATTCTGCAATAATAAAATCTGATGGACCTGTATTTCTGAAAATTATTTTAAGAGAAAGTGTTATAAATTTCAACCAACTACAAAGCTGGCTGCTCGGTCAATGAATATCAAATAATTTCTTGTAACGAAACGGTTATTAATATCATTACCATTGGAAGTTTCGCGCTGTTTTATGCATCAATGTCGTCGTCACATTTTAAAAAAATTGAATAACCTTATCAGCAATGGTTATACCCGTGTAATAATTATTCAACCTTCATATATATCATGTTAATTTATGTCACGATTTGGAGAGTGATATCTCCCATAATTTCCCGTGTAAACAGTGTTGCTTTTGTGGGCTAAAATGCAGAAATAAATAAAAAAGAATCTTATAATCGGAAATGAAAGAAATTATTCTTATTATACTAATTGAATGTTCTATAGAAACCGCTCTTATTATAGAAAAAACAAATTAATCTTATTATAATAAATGAACCTTATGATAGGAAATAAGTCTTATTATAGAAAATGAACAAATGAAACTTATTATAGTAGATGAACCTTATTATAGAAAATTAATCTTAAAGGTATGTATTAAATGAATCTTATTCTAGTAAAATATTATTATTATATGTGATTTTTATAGGAAATGAAACAAAAACATCCTATTATAGGAAACAGATTCTATAATAAGAAATAAGACAAAGGGATCCTATGAGAGTAAATGAAAAATATTATTACAAAAATGAATCTTATTATAGAAATGAAACAATTGAATCTTATAGAATTATATAACAAGAACAAGATATCAGCATCAAGGAGAAAGGAAGTATCAATTCAGTGCGTGATACAAAGAATGGTGGCATTTTTGGTCAAAACTAAAGACATCAAATCTGAGCAGTACTGAAGAAAGAAAATAAATGATTCATATTAAACAATTTGTCATATGTTGAAGTTAATAAAGATGTAACCGAATGTGTGGTGATCGGTGAAGATGCTAGTATAAACAGGACTTGATTCTCATAATAAACAGGATGCATATTAAGATTTAACATGAATATCTTATTTTGAAGATTTTGAAAAGTTCAGAAGAGATAGATGGTCGGAAATAGTTTTAAAATCTGTTTGAAAAGCTTAATACTTCTTTGTAAACGGAGAAGAGCTGCTTAAAGCAGCGACGATCGAAGCATCATAAGACATTTGGTCATAATGCATAGACATCATGCGATGTGTTATTCGTTCTCTACGGTCATCAATGAGTTCTGATGAATACAGCGCACAAAACAGAACGGAAATATGACAAAAAGAGAATCACTGGAACAAGAATGCGATATTTTTGCTCATAATGATTTCAGAATACAGATGAAAAAAAGAGGTATTTCATAGTTTATGAAGAAGTATTACTGTTCGCCGATTCAAACACACGTATGCACGCACACACATACAGGTACAAAAACACGAATTATTACATATGTATGTATCTATATAACAATTAAACCTGTACGCCAAAATAACTAGTGAAAGTTCTAGGTAACATTATTATATAGTGTATTTATTTTAATAAAGAACGATAACTGTATGTTTAGACGCTTGACTCAGAAAATTTCTTCTGCGTTATATATATATATATATATATATATATATATATATATATATATATAACAGTAGCTACCCTGGCTTGTACGCAACGCTCATTAAGTAATGAATTAGAGCGCTCTGGCTATTGGGCGTATATAATGATAATGTCTGCCTTCTTCTACAAAACGCCCGTAGCCCAGAGGTAGAATGGCCGTCTGACGCCAATTCGGCCGGGTATCAAACCTGGGTTAAAAGCAATCGGAGGCTAACCGTACTGTTGAGCTGTGATACAGCAAAACAGATCTGTCTGCGGATGACTATATATATATATATATATATATATATATATATATATATATATATATATATATATATGCATGTAATTATATATGTATGTGTATGATATATGTTCTTTCAAGCACAACCCATTATAATCAGGTGGAAAGCTAACAAACCCTTCTCCCTCACATATGCCTGCAATATTATAAATTCCCAGAAATACATTTGTAGAGTTTATGGGTCAAGCGTCTAGACTTCCTGTTATCTTGAATTTTAAAATGTTCTGAAAAAATATAAAACATTTGTAATTTCTGTCTGATGAGACGGATGTTAAAAACTTAGACATTGCATATGTTCTCTCTTGTAACGGTCAGTGTGGGTAACTTCCTTTGAAATTACAGCTAATAATTCTCTCAGATATTTTGCTGTCAGAGTTTTGAAGTTACTGCAAGGTTAACTCATTATTTTTGTTCATTTACAATACTTGATGTATAAATATTAAAATATATAGAATTGTTTTTTAAATCAGAGAAACTTTATCTTTGACATTGTCTACTAACTTTAAACAATGTTTTGATGATTCAGTCAAAACGGAAGTTATATTTGAAAGAATTTTAGAAATAAAGGCCTGAATTCACGCACAAATCGTCTAGATTAGTTTAAATGTTAAAACTCAGTTAACAGTAACACAGAACAGTGTTGAGAGATATATGCTGAGAATAAAGAGCAAATAATCCTCGCAAATATTATTGTCGGCATGATTTTTATGTCAAAAGTACTGTAAGTATTGGAAAAATCCAGAATATATACTGGCAGCGTAATATCTACATACTGAGAAAAATGAATTCAGTAAATATGTAAAAATTAGTAGGATGTGTCATCGTACAAAATCTACTCAATTAATACCACGAGATAAATCTGAGAGACTGTATGACCTACATTATTATTGTATGCCCTATAAATTATTACAATGCACAATTTTAACAACAGGCCAGCCCGGGGATGCTGGAATCAAACATGTACAAAAATTTAAATATCTGGGAAGTGTTATAACAGAGGACGGATAATGCGACACAGAGATCCGAAGGCGAATTAGCATGGCGAAGAAAGGATTCCAGGAAGTTGAGTAACGTATTAAGAAACAGAAAATGTCGCTAGACCAAAGAAGAGAGTACTGGATTGCTATGTGTTTTCAGTTTTTCATTATGGCAGTGAATGCTGGACATTATCATCGAAGATGAGGACAAAACTTGAAGCAGCTGAAATGTGGTTCTACAGAAGGATGTGCGGATATCATGGATCGAGCATGTGAACAATGATGAGGTCCTGGAAATGATGGAAACGAAAAGGAAATTAATACTGAACATCAGGAAGAGACAGCTGAAGTTCCTGTGACATACAATGAGGACGGAAGTATTGGATAACCCGTTACTAACTGGCTAAATAGAGGGAAAAGAGACCGAGATTAAGCAACGGTTAACATATTTGAAGAACCTAATACGTTGGCTGATGGAACAAGGGTTGCATGGTGTAACAGGAGAAGGCATGCTAAGAGCCCCCAGAGATAAGGTGACGTGGAAAGCTATGATCGACTACGTCGTGAAGGTACAGGGTTCATAGAAGAAGAAGAAGAAGAATATATGAAAATAAAATAGAAGCAAAACTACAAGATCTTTACAGAAATCAATGAAAGAATTAATAATCAGTTGAAAGAATGCTTAATACATATTTGTAAGCAAAAAGAAGAGCCCAACATGCAAATTATAAATAAATGATACCAAAATAAATGATAGACTTTTTGAAAAGGGAGCGATAAATACGAAAGGAAAATCTGAAGACGTATTGGAATAGCTAAATATATCTTCAAAAAAGTTAATTATTATAAACAGAAAAATCCCGTTAGAAACAAAGAAAGTAGTACAAACACTTACAGAATATCTCAGCTTCTATATATCAGTGCATACTGAACAATTTTCTCAGGGATGAAGAAAAACTCGAAGCGAAAACATAAGCTCTACAGTAGAATGCTGAAGCCGAAATTTGAGCAACGACAAAGGTTTAGAAAAATTTGAAGCAAAAAATCACCTTTTTCCGTAAGAACAAGAAATACAGTTTTGAATTTCTACAGCACATAATGAAGAAAAATGCTTGGAATATTTAACTCTCACAGGACATAGCAAAACCAAGCTCGATAGCTTAGTATTTTTTTTATGTGGCTGTGAATGTTGAACAATTTCCGCAATTATGAAGAGGAGACTTAAATCTAAACTAATGTGTTTCTACAGAAAAATACAGTACACAAAGTGGAAATCTTAAAGAAGATATAAACAAAGAATACACTTTATGTTTACAATGAGAAACAGAAAGATTAATTTAAGACTCATAATCAGTAAAGATAATTTGTAAATTTTAACATACTGAAAGAAAGAGGAGTATTTAGAAACAACAAGATGCCTAACAAATAAAATAGAAACTGGTTCAGGGAGAGATAAAAAAAGAAAAATATAAAACTACACAGGATAGAATGTATAATAGGGGTTTATATAAGGCTGACTGCATGTAAATTTAGGCAGCATTCTTTCCTTTAAATATTGTTCGTTAAGTATGGCAGGCAATAAATATTTGATTCAATTTTATTTTTATTTTATTTCTAGCGTTCTTGTGTTATATATCGCCGTACGACGACAAACAACAAACACGCATATATAAAAATATAAGGTTATATTTTTATTACTGACGACGAACCCATGTGGAATAGAGAGTGGAAGAGTAAGAGCGCACATAGAATGGGTCGACGGGAGTGTAGTCTTGCCTGTGGTGTCTCTCTGCTTCCACTGGCCGTTCTCTGCTGGCGAATCCGTGTGTCGAGGTCTTTATGTAGTCTTCTAGAACCGGGACTTTCCTTCCGGTTTTGCCTCGCCCACGCAACGCCCACGTAATTCTAAGAGACACCTGATCTGTTTGCCTCCGTAGTCATTTCCGCCGCTGTCGGAAATAAGGTCAAACGACATCCGCTCCAGGCCCCGACAGGATGTATTTCTCAAACACCTGTCTTGTCGTTCGCCGACACCTTCACCGACGGGAAACACCATCGCTTGCATCAACCTTCCTCGGGTGCGGCCAGATTGTTATATTACACTTGCTCTTTTCAGATTGCTGAGAATAAGGATGTAAAAGTTTGTTCTGTAACTGTCATTATCCCAAGTGTTTTCTGTCAATTCGTTTGCCTTTTTTTTTTTGTTATTTTTTTCAGGTTTTAAATGCTTCAGTTGTGTTTTATTGTTTTGTTGTTTTAAATAACTGCGTTTATTCCAAGTCTTCGCTTGTTGAGTCCGGCTAGAATTCGAGTGTGCGTTTTTCAATTTTTAAATAGAAATTTAAAACACCACGACCACTGTTAAATAAGGTCAATTTGGTCGTAGCAGAGAGATATTTAAGGTACAGAACCGCTCTTACATTGATATGTTTCAGCTAATGTGAATTATACAAAATATTAGTGTTTTCGACAATAATTTTTTAAGCGTTCTTATAAATTGTAGATAGAACAGATATTTTTATATAGCACTTTGATCTGATAAGTGACACGTGAGGCGCCTGCATAAGCAGTTGGCAGTATGCCTAATATAGATGAATGGTTTCTGACTAGAAACAGAGACTTGCGCTGGGGATTTAAAATGATACACTATATTAGTCATTAGTTTAGATTTGATGATATCATTTTGAATAGGTTTTGAGTTTTCCATTTTCTGTGTTATGTTTTATCAGTTTTGGGAAAATTCAAACAGAAATATTGTGTTTAATTAGTTACTAGAGAAAGGAAATTATGAAGAGTCATGATCCTGTTAGTCATATATTTGTAACACACGTTTATTACTACCGTTTAGAACTTACTTGCGTTCGGGGGTGTGAATTTGCTATTATCTGCTCTTTTCTTACAACAGGTGTGTTGCGCTGCATTGACGGTGTGCTGCGCTGCGTGGGTGGTGTGGGCGGTGTGCTGCGCTGCGTGGGCGGTATGGTCGGTGTGGGCGATGTGCTGCGTTGCATGGGCGAGTTGTCTAAGTGCCCGACTCAAGGTAGTATTTATACCTTAAAATCATATATAGTTTCGATTCCCATCCATCACAATGTATATATTTATCGGATGTGCGTTGTGGTGCAGTGGATATCGACTCGGAACGACAAATTGGGGTGCCGATTTCGAATTCCAGTTGAATTTCTTTGCATTCACTTACACACAAATACCCTTGGGAAAGGTATTAATCCGTTTCTTCTCTACAGTTATGGGTTAAATAATAGAACAGATTGGGTTTTATAGTCTTGGCTGGCAACCAGTCTACCGGAGAATACAATGGCAACTTAATCTTCTGCCCAGTCAAACATGTTTCTTTCGAGACATGATCGCTCAAAGCGTGCCTCATGTATGGCACTTAAATGACTCTTGCTATAATGTCGAACACTTTTTAACAACTCGTGTCCTCAATAGCGCACATTTGTTTAATGTCATTTGTTTATATTGCGGGATGCATGTTGAAAAGAATTTATGTTTATCGTCATTCTAAGCAAATTCATCGCTCTTAGTGGAATCAACACACAGTTGACATTTAAAAGTAAAATCACGCTCAATCACAGAATCATTTTTCTCAGATTATGTTTCGTGGCATTTCCTCTCTCGTAAATGTCAGCTTATGTACACGTCACCATTATAAAAAGTGATAGCGCAAAACAAGAAAGCGATGAGACAATGAGAGAGACAGAGACCAGTAGCAATACAGATATAGCAACAAGCTTGTTCTCCGTTATTTTAAATGTAACACGTTTCAAACATGTTTCAGAAAATAGGTTCTTAGAAATTTTCGAACAGAAATGCAAATTCCTCAATAAAAATAAAGCCGCACACTCAGTACAAAGAAAAACTAAAAGGATTTTCCATCATAGAATTTTTAAGCTAAAAAAAGAGGCTAGCAGGTAATATGTGAATCCGCATAAACATTTTTAAAATTACAAAAGCAGAAAGGCAAAATTTGAAAAAGATTGCAAATAAACACTCACAAGTTTGAGAAATATATGCAAACGAAAAGTATCAATCGACTGAGAAATTTAATAAACATACGGTTATTTATAAAAACATAAACCCCTCTCACAGAATGAAAATATTAAATATATAATGGATCGGGGGACATATTGAATATTTTGATGTTTGAAAAAAAAAATTAATGAAAAAAATTATGGGTTACAAATATGCCAGAGCAGTATGAGAAACAGACTTAAAACCTGTTTAATAAAAATGCTTAGAGAAGAAAACTACCTGAAAACGAAAGAAGAAAAATGTCGACTCTTCGCCAGGAACACTGACATCATCAAGACTGTTAATATATTCAGTATTAAAGTAAACTAACAAAAAAAAAGCATTGCTATTATGAGCAGGCCAGAAATTGATGATTAAAGACAACTGGATTTTAAAAACTAGGCGTTTGTGAGATAATCTGCAAAAAGCTAAACAAAAGGACACCGGAAAAAGGAGTGATATATCGCTAAAAAATCATGGTCTTTTACCAGCTTACTACTTTTAACAGCACCGGTTTCTTTGAGGTGATCCCTCACAATTGACCAGTAGAAGACATAAGAAACGGTGAGTGTAATAAATTTGGCGTTCCCGTCTCTCACTAATTAATAATATCTAATTGTTTTACTATAACCAATCCTTCTCGAGTTTGTTTTGCCACCAGCAATATCGAAAGACTATTTTTGATTTCAACGCTTACTGAGATCGAGGTTTACCCCAGTCATTAAATAGTAATCATACATAAGAGCATTCGCTAAATATGATGGAAAAGAGGTCGACTCTTTGCACAGATCCAGAAAAACCCTGAAACATAAATATATACGTGATTTATATCGAGTCATTGCAATTTGCGAGATTTTATTTTTTTAAATTGAATAGAAAATACTCATACCGCAGGCATATATGAATAATTTAATAAATATACATTGTTACTTCACCGGTAGCACGATTTGGAGTTTCATGAACGACGCAATCTTCATGTGCTGAATTGAGTCTCTGTTCAACACATGAAAACTGAGCAGCGCATGAAACTGCGCTCTATGCTAGCGGCACTGAAAAAATGTATATCTAATAATTTATAGCTTTGTTAAATGACATCGAACACTATTTTCTTAACCCGCTGAACTCAATGCTAGATATTATATAGATGTATTCATAAAAAAAGATGGATAGAATAAGACTAGTAAGCTGGACTAACTTTTTATGTCCTTCCAGCTTTAGACTGAAGTGTTTTACATCAGGATTAATATTGGTAAATGATCCAAATTTCATTTTAATTCATTCAAGTATAGTATATATATATATATATATATATATATATATATATATATATGTGTGGGGGGGGGGTGTAAACATGGTGCCTTCATGTATGTGCGCGTGTAAATACTCCTTTGAACTCTCATCGATTTTGCAGTGTAGGCGTCTATCGCTACACTAATTGTTACTATAGACGCTAAATTGGCCACTTTTTTCCAATAAGCATAGCCAATTTTAAACAACATGTATATAATCCAGTTCACGTTACTGTTAAGTCTTTTGAACAGGCGTAGAGGTTTATCTCTTCCTCCATATTAAAATTCCTATTAAAATATTTTGTTATTAACTCGAAGTAGCCCCTTCCATTTCAGTGGTATTGTCGCCTACCTTGGGGCGAACTGATTAAAGCACACACACACACACACACACACACACACAAAAATATATGTGTGTGCGCGCGTGTGTGTGTACATATATTTAAAAGCATTAGAACATTAAAATATAATAAAAAATAAACTCCTACAAAATATAATTAAATAAATAAAAAACAAAAAGAAAATCAACCAATCGCAAATAAGATTACTCTCACAAAATATCAAATAACACCAAGTTCCATATAAATAAAAAAAATCCGCAAAAATAAAAATATCTGATGAGTGACAATATCATAACATTGTCCTCACGAATCTTAGAAATCAGCATGAACTTGATCCGTTAATATGAGAAATTATGTGCATTAAAGCTGTATGTGTGCGTCTGCGCGCGATTGTGGATATATGAGTATTTGGCTCTTATTATCTGTGCATGTATATGTGTAATCTTATGATCAAATATTATTTGAAATATATATATATATATATATATATATGTGTGTGTGTGTGTGTGTGTTTCTGTGCTTGTATGTGAGAGCAGAAGCGTGAATATAATCGTAAATCTGCTATCATTCTGTGAGAGGAAAATTGAAACAGAAAAGATACGATAGATTTGCAAGTTGATAATTGTGAAATAGACTCATTACACAGATTCCAGTTTTCATTAACGAAATCTTTATCCCCAATTGGCAATTTAAAACGTTATGTAGCTGGCATCAGAAATGTCAGTCAGAAAAATATCTATATTAAAAGCTATAAAACAAAGAATAAGAAGACGTAATTGAAATAAACAACACTGAATCGATAGCTTTTTTTTAAAATTAGGAAATCGTTCCAATTTTTCATACCTGGGGAGATAATTTACGATTAATTTATTTTGAAATGTGTGCCATTGGATATAATAATTTTAATTTTCTTTTTTTCTTAATTTACTTTTTACATTTTTTCTTTATTTCTTTTACTTACCGAAAAAATGAAGAAGATTTTAATTTCGTCCGAAGAAACTTATTTCCCAGAAGAATAATAAATTCTGCTTTGGCAAAACCAATTATTACTACGCTAAAATTGTACCCAGTACAAGGCTCAACTGCCATTCAAGGTTGAGAACTACTGAGGGAGATTTGTAACTACTTCTAAGAAAAGGACATAGGTATAGATTAGAAATTTAAATACTTGGAAAGGATGCCTGATGATGGAAAGTGCGATGTTGAGATCCAAAGACGCACTGGCACGGCCAAGGACGCATTTCAAAAGGTAACCACAGTACTGAAAGACAAGAAAACCTCATTGTAAACAGAGTGCTAAATTTCTATGTGATATCTCTCCTTCTGTATAGCAGTGAATGTTGCACGATCTCCTTAAGGATGAAGGATAAAGACAGCAGAAATATGGTTTTACAGAAGGATGATGAGGATAGCATGGACTGAGCACGTGACTAACGACAATGTGTTGGAGAAGATGGAAACGAAGAGTAAACTCATATTTACTATAAGGAAGAGACAGATCAGGTTTCTGGGACATGTAATGAAGAAGAAGGGCCTGGAGAATTTAATACTCACAGGACGGAGAGAGAAAAAAGTGACAAAGGAAAGCAGCACGAGACCTACTTGATAGGCCTGAGCAAATGGATCACAGGGAGAGATAACAAGAGGAAGAATTTTGAGAGCGACAAGAGACAGAGCCAGGAAGAAGTCCATGATCGACTACATCTTGAAGGGACACGGCACGTGAAGAAGGAGAACGATAGATACCTAAAAATAAACAGATTAACATTGTAAGTATCAAGGAAGATTCAGCTCGAGTGCTTTTCTCACAAAGAAGTCGCTTTCATGAAGAGAATGGGTGGATTCGACACATGATGTATCTTGTCTAAGCAGTAAACGTATTAACGGCTAGAACTGAAGAATGATAAGCGTCTTCTTGAAGTATATCCCTCGGTGAATTAATTCTTACTGGTTGCTAATTCTGTGTATATCTAGACATCAACTGATTTATATATCTTCTTTTTCGAAATTGTCCATCCTCTATAATTTACATTATAATAATCAGGCTTTGAATAATTATTTCTTTCTGTTTATGTTTTAACAAAGACTTTGTTACTGATCTTATATAATGTAGTAATTTCAAATTTTCGAATTTTCTTTTTATCCACAGGCAGTAATTTGTCGAAAATGGATCTCACTTTCCTAACCAACGTCAGCTCTGCAGTTAATGTTTTCGTGGTAGCGTTTGTATTTGGCACCATTCGATATACGCTCAAACTTTCTTGTTGTACCGTTTCTTCAACTTTCAAGCATTTTAGATTTTATACCCTTTTGACGGTGATAACAAATCGCTCATCTTAACTATTTGATCCCGGTTGATAAATCGGCCCCTTCAACATTTCAACCGCGTTGTTTTTGATAAATTTTTTATACCCACTACAAGTTAATTGAGTTACATTATCAGATACCATATTGCCAAGTAATTCAAACCTTGCAAATTTTCGCGTAAGAATTTAATCATTATTTTTGTAGTAGGTCGTTTAAACCATACTATCACGGGCCATTTTGTGAAACTGTTGACCAGAATCAAATACTATGAATCAATGGCCTAGCAAACACCACGTTGCACACGGTTTATTAGTGCTTGTTCATGACGCTCTTCCTTATTTTCATTAACAACCTCCCAGATGAGATCAAGTCCCAAGTAGGCATCTATGCAGATGACAGCACAATATACTCCCGCACAAGTAAGAAACCTGGCATGGGGGACAGACATAATCTTGCTACTGACCTTGAACGGGATCTACACTCTGTGGTGAATTGGGGCAAGAAGTGGCTTGTCAACTTCAATGCGTCCAAGACCAAGCTGTTGTCTCTCAACCATCACAGGCAACCTCTCCTGCCTCACATAAGCATGGACCAAGTGATTCTCCCTGAGTGCAATACACTGCGCCTCCTCGGCCTAACCTTCTCTTCTGATCTCAAGTGGAACCGCTACATCGAATCCATAGCTAAATCCACTGCTAAGAAGTTTGGGTCATTGAGTCGATCCAGGATGTTCTTTCCGCCTGAATCCATCCTGCATATATACAAGTCTACCATGCGACCCTACATGGAGTACTGCTGCCATTTATGGTCAGGTGCCCCTGCCGTTCACCTCAGTGTTCTCGACAGGCTCCAAAGGAGAGTTAGTAACGTGATAGGTGCTGACTTGGCGGCTGGACTACAGCCAATTCCCCACCGAAGAAATGTGGCCTCGCTTTGTCTGTTCTATAAGTACTTTCATGGCTTCTGCTCAGATGAACTTAAGTCACTGGTGTCTCTGCAACAGATCTTTACTCGTGCAACCAGAATGGCAACTGGGTCCCACCCATTCACAGTCAGGTTAGCCAAATGCAGACGACAATTCTACTCCTGCAGCTTCTTCTCTAGCACTTCACGCATATGGAACTCGTTCCCATATTCTTGCTTTCCTGATGTCTACAACCTCCAGAAATTTAAATGCAATGTCAATACTCATCTACTAACCCTTCCCCCACCCCGTATACCCTTCCCTTTCTCTCCCCCCTTGCAACTTTCATTACACCTGCATTTTCATCTTTCTATTGCTTCTTTCTAATTCGTTTGTAATCTTCTTCTCCCTCCTCTAATTAACTTTCTTTCAGTTATGTAGCCCTCCGTACATCAGTGGCATTTACGCCTTGCCCGGGGTGAAATGATTAAAAAAAACAGAAATGATTTTGCTGCTGAATTACAACATTTATGTTTTCTAGCTGTATTTATTATATCGTTGTCCAAATTTGGCCAAAAAGCGTAGCTTCTTATGAGAGACATTTTTGGTTATAACGGAATTACTCCACTTTCCGCGTACAAAATGCTCCACTACCAATAAAAAACGCATTATTATTGTTAACACGATTTTTGTTAGTTTTACTATATTGTTTGTTAAATAAACGTATCATTGTTAGAATTAATTTCGATATCGTCTACTGGGACAGACAATTCTTTTAAATCTGCTTTCAGATTCAAGCGATGCAATCACAGTATCATCAAAACCTTCTTTACAGTTTAATATCAATCTAATCTTTTTCTTATTCTATGTAATTTGTCCTTTTAAGACATACGCGATCATGGTCTTCCATGTATCCCTATCGCTGCTGGCACTTAGCACACTTTCTCCAGTTGCACTACGCAACCTCCGTTCTGTCATCTACCTGCTCAAGCCCTTCAAATATAAAATCCGACATTTTCCCCTGTCTTTTTTCCCTCTCTCTGGCCTGTTAGTGCCAGGTTCTCCAAACACTCCTTCTTCATTGCATGTCCCAGGAACGTTAGCTCTCTTTTCCTGATGCTCAGTAATAATTTTATTTCGTTTCCTTCCCTTCCAAAACCTCATCATTGCTCACATGCTCGATCCACGATATTCGCAGTATCCTTCTGTAGAACCACATTTCAGATGCTTCCAGTTTTTCCTTCATCCTTGATAATATTGTCCAGCATTCACTGATATATTAAAGAATTGGCATCACATACCAATCTAGTACTCTCTTCTTTGTTTCTATCGAAATTTTCCTGTCTCCTAATACTCTACTCAGCTTCTGGAACGGGTCTGTCGCCATGCCAATTCGCTTTCGGATCTCTGCGTCGCCCTTTCAGTCTTCTGTTAGAACAATTCCTAGATATTTAATTTTTTTCTACCTGCTTCATTTTAGTATCCCTCACCTGTATTTTGCATTTTGGACTGCTCTTTTTTCTGATGACCATGCATTCGTCTTTCTTGCGGTTCATTTGTCGTTCTTTCTTATCACTCTCTTCAGCTACGTTCTGTAGGAGGTCTTGCAGTTTCCTTTACGTGTCGCGTGTCCTAATTTTATGGTGGATAAATATTCGATCTTGAAATCATAGTTCAATAAAATCGTAGTCCAACGACGTAATCTGTTTGCAGTATTCGTGGAAATCAATTTCTTAGAACCGACAATACGTAATAACGGACAATGATCGGTTTGCAATATAAATGTTCGTTCTAATATCACAATGTGAAATTTATTTACCGCAAAAATTATAGCCAGATGTTTCTTATCAATTTTAGTGTAGCATTTTTCAGTATTTGGCAAAATTCTTGAAATGTGGGCTTTCATTGTACTATCTTAAATGTATGGTCAATTACCGTTCCAATGCCGTATTCACTCGCGTCAGACATTATTGTTATTTATCATTGCGGGTCGCCCGCGATAGCTCTGAAGTTAACAGTTTTTTAATTCCTTCAAGACATTTTTGATATTCCGTCAACCACCTCCATTTTTTTTATTTTTTAAGTAAATTATGCAATTTGTACATACCTGGCATGTAAATATAATAATAATTTCCGTAACCCGAGAAATGATTGACGGGCCACCAAATTTTTTGAAGGAGGCATTTCTTTAATGAAACTTTCTCCAGCGGGATTTGGACTTCTTTTTTCTTCGATTATCTGACCTAAATATATTCTTCAGAAAGAATTTATATTTCTGTTCACTGATTTTGAATCCGTAATCATTTAGTCTTTATAATATATTATAATTGTAGTGCAGTGGATATCGACTCGGAACGAGAAATCGGGAGCGGAGTTCGAATTCCTGTTGAATTCATTGCATTCACTTATGCGCAAATACACTTGGAAAATGTATTAATCCCCCTCAAATTGGGTTCTATAGCCTTGGTTGGTAACCAGTCTCCCGCAGAAAGCAATGGCAATTACTGCGGGATAATCTTCTGCCCAGTCAGTCATGTCTCTTTCTAGACATGTTCGCCTAAGCGTGTATCACGTATGGCACTTAACTGACTGAATATCTGTCGAATAATTTTTACTTGCTGTATTTTAGTAGCACTCACAATAAGTATGTCATTTGTCTATGCGCATGTACCGCCTATTCCAACCAATATAATAGTTTTCCATCCTATTAAGTTTGGTGTTCATTGACATCAACGCAGCAAACTTAGATCTTTTTTTGGCTTAATAACTGGTATCACATTTGTACATTTTCCCAGAAAAATCTGAAAAAAATATTCATGAATTTATTTTTTTAATTTACTCAGAGTTTCTTTAGTTGTAATATTTTTCTATGAAGAACAATTAACTTTTTAACAGAAAGTATTTCTACAATTTACATAATTCTAGCCAGCTGACGCCTAGTAAATTAGAGTTAAAATGTTTTAATACGTAAATCACTGCTATTTTAGTTTTTACTCTGCAGTGTGTTGTTAGGCGTAATTTCCCTAAGAAAATTAATTTCTTGCCCGATAACCCACTTACATCTTCGTCGGTTATTTTCAATATTTGCCAATTCATTTGGAGTTTTGTTCATCAATACATATAATATCGCTACCAGTATTCAATTGAAATCGCACTGTCGAGTTATTTATTTACACTCTCTCATATTTGAACTTTACAGTATTTTAGCTTGTAGCGCTACTTTCAGAAATTATGGGGGGTAATTTTGTTTTGCTTTTTGAATTGAAGTACCTTCGTTTGTAATCTGTTTTACGACAATTAAACCATTTTTGGTTTTAAATGGACAGTAATTTTCAAGAGTAATCATACCTCAGCTATAGCATGGGTAACTTTTGGCAGCATTTTTATTTTGGACTTTTTCTTTTGATACGACTGTCTTTTTTAGAACGCGTAATTCTGACGTTTCTAGCGAAATTGTTCTGTTTCTTAATATTTTACTCAACTTCTGGAATGCTTCCTTTGCCATGTTAAATCGCCTTCGGATCTCTGTGTCGCACTTTCCGTCTTCTGTTATAACACCTCCCAGGTATTCAAATTTTTGTATCTGCTTGATTCTCGTATCCCCCATGTATATTTGGCATATTGAGCTGCCTTTTTTACTGATGACCATGCATTTCGCTCGAAAAATGGAAGAAAGTACTGGATTCCAATGTGTTCTCAGTTCTTCAATATGGCAGAGAATGCTGGACAATATCATCAAAGATGAAGGAAAAACTGGAAGCAACTGAAATGTGGTTCTAAAGAAAGATGCTACGAATATCATGGCTCGAGCTGTGAGCAATGATCTGGTCCTAGAAATGATGGAAACAAAAAGGAAGCTAATACTGAGCATCAGAAAGAGACAGTTGAAGTTCCTGGGACATACAATGAGGAAAAGGGGCTTAGATAACCTGATACTAACAGGTCAGATACAAGGAAGGAGAGACATGGGAAAGCAACGGATAACATATTTGAAGGACCTAATCAGGTGGATGATATAACGAGATTTGCATGGTGTGACAGGAGAAGGTGTGCTAAGAACCACCAGGGAGACGGAGAAAGCCCTGATCGCCTACGTCCTGAAGGGACAGGGCACATAGAAGAAGAAGAGTTCTGACGTGACATTCTGCTCGATTTTCTTTGTATCAAGCTTTAAATTTACAATTTTTGTCACTTTATTATAATAGTCTGAATCGTTAACTTTGAGTCCTTTTCAAGTTTTGTAAAAATTTGAAAGCGTATTTCCGCATCGTTGTTTGATATTAAAACTTTAAAAAAAAGTTTACACATCACTCAATAAAACCCGAGTCTAATAAAATAACAGCTTTTATGCAAAATTCGACTTTATTCATCAACATAATCTTTTTCTATGATGATAAACTAATTCTTACGCTTCTCTACCAATTCGGTGCCTGTTTTGTAGAACGATTTGTCTTTGGCCTCAAAATACACCTCAGTTTCCGATATCATTTCTTCGATGGAGCCGAACCTTTTTTCCTGGGGCAGCCTTTTGAGGTCTGAAAACAATCGCTGGGAGGCAGATCTAGCGAACAGGGTAGATGTTGAAACAATTGGAAGTGTAAATCATTTGTCACCGTTTTTTGGCGATTTATTCATTTAAACGCTTCAATAATGCTACATAACTTTAACTGTTTTTGCCTTTCTTAAGTTTATAGATGAACAAATACTTTGCGCATCCCAAAATACGACGGCCAAAGATTACCTGCTGATGTTTGCATCTTTAGTTGCTTTCGACTGCTTTCACCTCCTTCTGTCCACTCAGATGATTGATGATTTGATTCCGGAATGAAATGGTGGTTCCATGTTTCATTCCTTGTCAAATATTTACCCAAAATATCCCTCTTGTTTTGTTGATACAATTGCAAAAACGATCTGAATTGTCGACGCGATGTTGTTTTTGATCGACTGTGAGCAAACGTGGCACACACTTTGAGCACAGCGTTCTCATTGACAAATGTTCATGTAAAATGGTAAATGCACTGCCTTCTGATATGTTCAACACCTCTGCTATTACACGCAACTTCAATTTTCGATCCGCTAAAAACGTATTTGTGGATTGGTTTTTGTGTTTTCCAGGATAACTGGCGATTTTAGGTGACCTCCATGTTCAGCATCATTTGGGTTTGTAGCACCGCATTTAAAGTCAACACCTCTTGGTCGTTGTTTCCGACAAAGCAGATTCTGAATAACACTTTTCAAGTTATTGCTTTGCTTGAACAGTAATTTTTCCATCAGAAAGCAGTGTTTGTAAACACACAAAATTCAAATTTTTCCATTGTTTTGAAAATTTGCAACAGTAGCTTCACTTTAATAACCTTAATTTGTAAACTAATAATCCGATTAGGCCCAAATTTTGTCACGTGCCATTTGAAGGTTAGTTCCTACCTAAATATCATATGGATTTTTTTGTTAGTGGCGACATCTATATGTCAGGCCCGGGACTTATTAAGTGAAGTGTTAGTCAAATCTGTCTGGGGATAGGTCATCAAATTTAATTTTTTTCACACACACAGTTGAATTAATATGTGATAAATGTTCATTTTTACTCTCAGTAAGGTTCATTTCAACGAGAAAAAGTGAATTCTTTTCGCCACATCTTCTTATAATAAGGACAGTATTGAAAATATTTCTTGTGTATTCTACAAGATGAAATTTACATATTTCAACAGGGTAAAATTTTCGTAACAGAAGAATTACTTTCTCTTCATCCTTAATATTTTCTTTGAAATGGCCTCATCGCTTCTGATGTAATTTAGGAGAGTATTCTTTTTTTAAAACATATTTCTTTTACTAATTGAGTGATCGGTGAAATTGAAGTTGTCTCTGAGAGTTATCAATAGACACGAAACCCACAAAATTACTTTCTGTGAATTTTGCAAATCTTTGCCAGACAAAGATGGATATAATTCTGTGATTTCCAACCATCGTCGACAAAGTCATGTTTTTCTTGCATTAAATGAAAATAGTACAGTCATGATAAATATGATTGCTTACCTCGACATAGTCTTGCTGAATACTGTTGTCAGGAAATAAGCTTGCTTCCGGCTCGCTTTTAGTAACTCTCTTTCAAATTCTTCTTCTTGACAATTCTCGCTATCCGTATATATGCTCCTTGTACGAGTCCAAATCTTAATCTTAAATGCTTTCGTAATTTTCACAACAAACGATTTACTGTTATAATCCCTACTACTTAATCAATAGATTGGAATATGAGAGGTGGATTCATATATTCTTCAAGGGTATTTTCCACAAGAACTCGACTTGAATTGGAGATCGGCTCTCCAGTTTATAATACCGAGTCTTTATTCACTGCACTCCTGTACATTCATTCATACAGAACCTAGTATTTACAAACGGTCAACTATTAAAATAAGAACCAATCTCAAAGTTGCTTGACTTTATTGATTTTACAAGAACCGTTTTTTTTTTATTTTGATTTTGCCTTAAACCGTGTATACTCTCGTTTGTGTGTGCGTTCGTGTGACAAAAAGACATTATTTTGCCAAGAATATAACAGCTTTGTAATAACCATAAAACTCATCTACTACTTTCTGAAGATTTGTTCGTCTTTCACTCAAATTTGTCATGCTCGCGCGGCACGGGGCAGAAATATATTGCTTCACATAGTGTCTTTTAGTAGCCATTCCTCGACGCGGGGCAACCCTACCTACTCAAGGTCCATGATGTATGTCTGTGTGTTGTGTCTGGAACCATCACAAACAAATTATGGAATTATTTTCTTATCAGAAAAATCAGAGTTTTTTTGCTGATCTACCGAACATTTGTAATACACATTAATCATTCTAACGCTTTTCAAATCCACTGCTCTGCCCTCAGATGGACACCCAAATACTCTAAAATGTGTGTACTGGAGCTTGTGAACGAATGCAAATTTCTGGCTGAGTGAATTACATCATGGAGCTATTTTCCCACTTATGGTGCCCAACTGAACCTACTATACAGCGCAATCCCCAACTCAAAAACAAATAATGCGCGTTTGCATAATTAAAAAAATACAATGGTAATGAATTTTGATGCTCTCTCTCTCTCTCTCACTATATATATACACACACACACACACACACATATATATATATATATATATATATGTATATGTATATATGCACACACACATATATTACTTAATGAAATATAGATTAAGAAGCTCCTTAGAGAGTATCCAACAAAGACACATCAGCGAAAATAGGTTAATGTCATATTAAATGGCAGACCCTTAATACGTCTAAATACGTCCCCCCAGGACAATAAATATATATTAGACTTTCTTTCCATTTTCTATAGTATTAGTTCAATATTATAAGTTTCTACTTCGTTTATCAAAACATTTGACATCGACCCTAGATAATATGAAATAGAATTATGAAAATGTGCATATGCGTGTATATATGTGTCTGTGTATTTATGTATATGTGCTGCACTGTTTTACTGCGTCAGAATTTCTGCTGTTGTACGTATATGTGTGATTTCGTCTGTGATTTGTATGAGTTCGTGTGTGTAATAATATTGACAGAATGCCAAAAAAACATTTCCAGTTAATTATCTCAGAGAACATTGATCATCTCTTCGCCTCGAAGAAATTCCTACTCAGAATTTTTATATGCTATATTTGAAATACCATTAGCTGTTTCCATTTTGTTAAGCTTTCCACCTATCAAACCTCTCCGTTCAACATCAACATATTTTGTGAATTTTACATTTTAAAATTCAACACGTGCACAAATATATTAGGTTAATTTTATAAATACTTCTCAGTACGAATATACAAAGTAGATGACGAAAATCATAATGGATATTTTGTAACATCCGACAGCAAACTTTTGTAAGGGTCTGAGTCATTCAGAACATTGCACACAATATTTGTTTTTTACGAGATTAAAACATCATCATATGAATATCAAACAAGACATATTCTGCTGGCTATGTGGAACTGTATATATTCTTATAAAACAGTTATAATGGATACAGTGTGTGTGGGGAATATAAAGATTATTCCAAGACTTGAATGTCTTAGGATTATTGTGATCTTGGAAGCATTCACTTAAGAGTCGCTTCCCAAAAAACGGCGGTTCTTTAGAAGAAACTACTCTTCCATATTACCCGTGGAATACGAAGGGACGAAAGTTGATTCACAAAACTGTGACTGACATTGCGCTTCTTAGCCATGAAGGTTTGTACTGACGAAACTAAGGAATGTAGGGCGTTGGAACACTTTCCATGGACACAGTGATGGAGCAGCAAGAGGCTTGCGATTTTTCGTCTATGAGAAAAAAGCTGCATGGTGGAAAATAATTTGCTATTCAGAAAAACATAGAGCTGATTTCGAATTCTATTGAGACTAGATAGTGAAGACATGGCGGCCCAAGATCATATATGTCAGCAGTACTTCATTTTCGGTCTGATATAGTTCTTTTTAATGTAGAGGATAGTCAGGTACTTAATGAAAAGGTAAATGGAGACTGCTATTCTCTCATGGTCTTTAGCGATAGACAATATGTACGCATATGACTTGATATCTGGGTTGAGATTAAGTCTAAAAAGGTGCTGAATGCACGGTGCATTCCTGAGGTAACACCCGTTCATCTTAGTCGCTGAAAGACTTGGGCAAGTCTGGTGATGATTATACGACTCTAGTTAAACTTTTTTGGTATTGAATGTAACAACAGTTTTCCCCACGCAACTGTTAGACCTACACTACTGGTTTTATTTATTAGGCCACCCTAGTTTAAAAAATGTATTTCACAATATTTTTAGTATATATTGCCAAAATAGAATGGTTCTTTTGTTATTATTACTTTGCAAAATTTTACAAGGCAGCCAGCAAGCATTTGCTTTGGCCAGCTAATAATAAGAAGAGACCAGCATGGGGAAGAGAGCACAAACACTGGACACCATAACAGTTCATTTGATGCACATGTTATTGTGCAGTATTAAAAAAGAATCATTCTATTTTCGTTTAGATATATCAGCTTCACAATAAATACTAAAAATAGCATGAAATAAATATTTTATTTATAAAACAGGAGTGGCCTAATAATTATGGCCGGTGGTGTATGTCAGAGGAATAATGAGTTGCCTAGCTCTGGTCATCTCAGGTTGTTTGGGGTTCCACTCCATGGAACCTACGTGTAAAGAAATAAAGTAAATTATATTTGTAAATAATATCAAGAAAAACAATTAAAAATGTCTTTATCTTGGAAAAATATCAATAAAATATTTAATATCCATAAGAAATGTTTAATATCACCTCTTTTCAGAGAGTTGTCGATCATGCTTCACAACATTTTCCAGATATCACAGCACACTTTATTCTCTAGTGATTACTATCCAGTCAACCCTTACGCAGTTTACCCTTCTTTAGCTCGTAGCTTGTCAGGGAAAACGAGGAGGTCATGTCCTTCCGAAAAACATTAGAAAAGAGGAAAACATTTAGTTTAGAATTGTCCTTTCATGGATTTCTAACCTTCATAAAGTTCAAAATGCCTAATTTTTGTGTGATGTAATTTTCAACAATATCATCCATTTCCCACAACCAAATATATGTCATCTCTGTGTATGACGATAAACGACATTCGGCAGCAAGTCCTCTCATATATGATTTTGGGGATCATCGAACCATCTCGTAATTGATTTTGTTCCCAGATCTACTTTGACCTGAGCTGAAAGCAGCTGTTAGTATCCCATCTATGGACGAATAGTGAAGTCCCACAAAGTGGGATCAAAACAAATGATTGTACAACAAATATATTATTATATTAACAATAACAGCACCAGATTTTAAAAGTAAAAATAAATTTTAGAAACTGCAAAAATATTAAATTTTGTCATTAAATGACTCATAATGAAAAGATTTTCCATAAAGTAAACAAACGAACTAACAAGCCAAATATAATCTGATATTCCATTAAACAAACAAGTCAACAAACTAACTATGAACTGATATTCTGTAAAATAAACAAACCAACAAACCAACTTTGAACTTATATTCTACTAGGAAAACAAAATAAACAACTACGAACTGATATTCCGTTAAACAAACAAACCTAGAAACCATATATGAACTGACATTTTGTTAGTGAAACAAACCAACCAGCCGACTATGTAATTATATTCCGTTAAGAAGACAAACAAACAATGAACTGATATACCGTTAAATAAACGAAAAACGAAACCAATTACGTACTGATAATCCGTTAAACAAAGAAACTAATAATGAACGGATATTCTGTTAAACGAACAAACCAGGAAAGCAACCTTGAATTTATATTCTGTTAAGAAAACAAACTAAAGAAATTATGAACTGTTATTCCGTTAAACAAAAGACCAAGAAACCAAATATAAACGGATAATCCGTTACACAAACTACTCAGCAAGCCAAATATGAACTGATATTCCGTTAGACAAACCAACAAACCCTGAACTGATGATACCTTAAGAAAACAAACTAACAAACTATGAACTGATATTCCGTTAAACAGACAAACCAAGAAACCAAATATGAACTGATATTCCGTTAAACAAACCATTCAACAAATCAACTATGAGCTGATATTTTGTTAAACATACAGACCAACAAATAATTATGAATTGATATTCCTTCAAACAAATAAATCAATAAATCAACTATGAACTGATGTAAACAAACAAACCAACGAACTAACTATTCAAGTATCTTGCTACTCTAACGCTATTTACAAGGGTTCTGACAAACTATTATCCTCAAATTCATCCCTTTCAAACTTGACAGGTAAGAACTACTATACTACCGTAGACAGGGTGGAATTATCATCATCTCCTTCGTATATCATTAGCAAAAGGTTCCAACCAGTTTCTTCACAAGAGCTGCTCCTTTCTGGTAGAGATCCCGAGATAATACACTCCTGATCATTATAATCTTTATATCTTTTCAAGTCGAGATTGAACCGTTCTATAACACACCTATCTTTATTATAATCATTCCTTGCCTCCTACAGTTAAGTTCATAACAACATTGTATAGGCAACAAATAGGAACAAAATAACTATCAGTATTAAGGATTCTGAAATCCACTCGGTTTAATAGATTTTCAAACATTTTAATACATGATCATGCAGAATATTATTGAGTTTGAATAATTCGTTGTGTAGAATACCTTTCTTATTCTTATTCTTATTTTTCTTTTTCTTCTTCTTCTCCTCCTTCTCCCTTTTCTTCTTATTCTATGTGCCCTGTCCCTTCAGGACGTAGGCGATCATGGATTTTCCACGTCTCCCTATCCCTGGTGGCACGCCGTTTCCTGTTATTCAATGAACCCCTCGTTCCATCATCCACTTTATTAGGTCTTCAAATATGTTATCCGTTGCTTTCCCCTGTCTCTTTTCCTTCTATCTGGAATGTTAGTATTAGGTTCTCCAAGCCATCCTTCCTCATTGCATGTCCCAGGAACTTCAGCTGTTTCTTCCTGATACTCAGTATTGATTTTATTTTCTTTCCATACCAATATACTTCCATTTTTCTGTAACTTACATTATATATTTATAATTATTAAATACTGCTCTCTTGTTTATAAAGCGTGTGGTAACGATTCAGTTGTCTTATCTCAACCAGAGATATCATTTCCATCAGTAACTTTTACTAAAGAAAATTATTTTTCCTAATGGGTTTTTCATCATAAAATGCATCTGTCCAATAACAGCTATCCTGTTATTTGTTTCAAAATGTCATATTCAATTGCCATCCGCTGAAAAACAATATCCTCTTAGATAACGAACACAAAATGTTTCGATAGACGGGAAAGTGAGAAAAAAATCTCTAAATAATCAGTTATTTGTTTTCCACTCTACAAATCTGCAGCCTAACTTAGAATATTATATGGTTGTGTTTTGTAAACAATTATTGTCATATTCACGATGTTTCAGCCGTTGTACCGTCGGCCTTCTCCAACAGAAATTTTGAGCGGATCTCTTTTTAATCTACCGATATAAATTGTTTTCTATCCACGCCCCATGATTTTTCTGGAAAGAGAACCATCTACCCTAACGAACAAAATAAAGAGTTCGATTCAAAATTTTAACGTATACCACCTTAAGAAGGTCAGAGAGAACAAAGGCTGAAACCTCGTGAATATAAAAATAAAGATGAGTACAACAGTTCGAACAATGAAAATATTACAATACCTCATCTCAGAAACATAGACAAATATTACAATTTTGTTTTGCATCGAAACAATTTATGTTGATGTCGTCCCACTCATATTCCTAAGAGGACAACTCTTAAATTCTGCTTCTACTTTATGTGTGAGTAGAGCAACCTGTTTATTTCAATAATGTTCACCCTCTACAAGACCTGGAAAGCACGGGAGATATAGTGTTAGTGTGTAAGAGGCAAAGTTTATGGAGATATGTAGTAAAGAAAACGTTATTCATAGACATGAACAGGGTAAGAATGAAGTGATCGGGAAAACATCTTCTTAGGAGTAAGTTCCCACAAACAGCTGTTACTGAAACTAAGATATTCTTACACCTTAGAATACGAAGGATACGAAAATGTTTCGCGACAGTGTTCGTAGCATGTTAGGTCTTAGACATGAATAGCCAAAATAGTGGTACTAGAGAATGTATTTGGTCTGAACACTTTGCATGGAAATAGTGACAGAGCATCATGAGACTTTCGTCGTTTCATCAGGAAGAAAGAGGTTGCAGGGTAGGAAATAATTCGTCACTTATAAAGACGACGAGATGCTTTTGAATTTTTTCGAAACTGGTGTGGCGTAGTAGATATCGGCTCGGAACGACAGTGTTAAGAGCCGATTTCGAATTCCAGTTGAATTAATTGCATTCACTTACTCACAAATACCTTTGGGAAAGATTTCATCTGTCTCTTCCCTCCAGCTATGGGTAAAATAGACGGACAGATTGGCTTCCATAGCCTTGGTTGGCAACAAGTCTACCGCAGAAAATAATGGCAAAGTACTGCGGGAAAATCTTCTGCCCATTCTGTTATATCTTTTTTGAGACATGATCGCTTAAGCGTCTATCACGTATGGCACGTAGCTTACTGACTTCTTTTAAGATCTGTTTCTTGTAAAGGCCGAGGATAACAGCAGTCGTGATGTATTACTGGGGCGGTGCAGGGAGAAAACAATTTTCCAGAAGCTTTATCGAAAGTTCATATGTACGGATTCTATTTGAAGTATGGACTGAGTTCAAATAATGGTCAATGTCCCTCTATGTGCTAAAAGCGTTGGGCCTTAATAAAGGAATGTCCGTTCATCGTAATCAGTCAAATATCTGAACTGATCGGTGATGATTAGAGAAATTGATTGTAGAGAAATTGAATGTAACCAGCCAGTTTTACCCGCATTGAGGTGTTAGAGCTCTTCTTGGGAGAGAAGGACAGCTTCCAAATTCAAGTCATCTGGAATTTTGGAGAGGCGACTAATTGAAAAATAATAAATTAGACCAGAGATGTTTTATTAACAAACTACGGATCGATTGTAAGCATATATTCAGATGTTACCACCGTTTACGGAAACACTTCAAATTAAAATTCGGGATTATCAGAACTTTACTACTGATCTCCCTGCTGAAATAGCTCTAAGTGTTCCATGGGTGGTAGGTTTCTATGCATCTAAAACCAAACTAATATATTTTCTTTATCGTGTTCAGCTATTGTTGATAAGTGGAGGTTTGGAAGAACATGTAATCACATCATAATTTTCTTTTCCTTTTATTTTTTAGCAAGTCAATCCTGACCCCGGGTGGTAGAATCTGTTAGTGTCTCAGGTATGGGTAAGTATAGAACCACAAAATAAAACACTGTGAAAGTAGAGAAACATATTTTATAATAAAAATACAGGCAATACATTTTTGTATTACAAAATTATTAACAATACTTATTCTTAGTAAAATGATCAAGACATCCATTAACCTGAAAGACATCTTTCAGGATATTAATCCGTATGACATCTTACAATTTTTTAAAAATTGAAATTGTATTTTTTCTAAACTTAAATTTTGTCTTGTCGTTTATCACCGTTCTAATGCGTATGTTCTTATGCGTATGTTCACCCCCACCCCAAAAAAATGTATATGCACAAAAACTTATGTACACTACCGGCTATAATTATTAATAAACCCAGTTTTTTAAAGAAACATATTTATTTCATAATATTTTTAGTATTTATTGGCAAATCGATAATTTTAAGTTAAAACAGAATGGTTCTTTTATTATTATTATTTACAATGTTTTACAAGGCAATGAAGCAAAGATGAACTCGTCCGAATCACCCTAAATTTTCTTCATTCTTTCATTGATGAAACTGCAATATAGGTAATTATTAAATATTTAAAAATTCATTTCGTGCACATGTTATTGTGCAGTATTAACAAAAGAATCATTCTATTTTCATTTACAATTATTCACTTCGCAATAAATACTAAAAGAATAGTATGAAAACGTCATTTTTAAAAACATTAGTGTTTCCTAATAATTATGGCCGGTAGTATATATACAGAAATATATAGGCACAAAAATGTGTATGCACAAAATCTAAGTAAAGCTGTGAAAGCAAATTAGTTTTATTTAATTACTTCAAGGATCTTCTTTAAATGTTGGAAATAAACGACCTATAAAAAGTTTAAATGCAGCAAGATAAACAAACAAACTATTTTCTTTATGATCGATCCAATGCTAATCTTCCTCGCATCACAATGAACGGTACTACTTTCTACTAAGCCCACCCTAGCCTAAGTCTAGTGGGCCATAAGTTTCCTCTAAACTTTAAATCGAATCCATATATAAAGTCCATCTGTAAAGACGCTGAAAAATAGACCGTATTTTCCATCTCTCCAGAGTGTCAGTCAGTTAAGTGTCATACGTTATACACGCTTGGGCGATCATGTCTTGAAAGAGACATGACTGACTGAGCAGAAGATTACCCCGCAGTAGGTTGCCATTGCTTTCTGCGGTAGACTGGTTGTCAGCCAAGGATATAGAACCCAATCTGTCCTATTATTTAGCACATAACTGGAGGAACGAGATGGATTAATACCTTTCCCAAGGGTATTTGAGCGTAAGTGAATGCAACGAATTCAACTGGAATTCGAACTCGGATCTCCAATTTCTCGTTCCGAGCAGATATCCACTGCACCACAAACGTCCATCCACATCCAGAGTGTACCTTGCACATTCTTCTATTGTTTAAATTTACCAGAGTCAGATTATCATATATATATATATATATATATATATATATATATATATATATATATGGATTATTCGTGCCTTATATTGGATAGCGCTTTATTACTTTGAGCCTTCATAGAATTCACGCAGAAATGTAGAGAAGATATTTTCTACTATACAGTTGTCGCTTTTCAAAAGCCGCAGCTTATACCTACTTTATCGCAAATTCAATGGCAGGGTTTGAGATGAGGAGCCCTCTTCGGCTACACTAGTTCGAAACCTTTACAAAAATAACCTTTACTACATCCACGGATTCGAAGCACACACATTACTTCTGGATATCATTTGTAAGATGAAATTTCCACTCAGACATATTTCTCACGGCAACTGATATCAATGTGGATAGCTCTCCGAAGATATAACAACTTCGAGTCAAAGATCAATCGCAATAAAACATTCTCATCGTACTAATATTAACTTACTTTCATATCCTCTTAAGCTCACGTCACATACCTCATTCAGTAACCGTTTATCATGAGTATCACTTGAGACTTGGTATATATAACTAATTTGTCCAGACATATTTTTCAATTTCTGAAACTTTTTTTTTTTTTTTTATAAGCGTTTCACCCCGAGCAAGGCATGTCACTGCCACTACTGTGCAGGGGGCTACGTAGAGTGGAGAAAGGCTGATTAAATATAGGAAATAACAGAGGGTGGGTGATAGGCGGGTGAGGATACCGAGAATGAGGGTTGGGTAGATGAGAGTGTTGTGAGAATAGTTGGGAGTTAGTGTGATAGGAGGTTTCTATTGACCCTACATTTAAACACCTGGAGATTGTAACTGTCGGGAAAGCAGACTTGTGGAAGGGAGTTCCACAGGCGGGAAGCGCGAGAAAAGAAGCTGTTGGAGTAGAATTTACGGTTACATCTTATTTGTTTAACTGTAAAAGGGTGGGACCTAGTTGCTAATCTAGTATCTCGTGTATCATTAATATATAAAAAAAACATCATTGGATATTTTCTCTATCAGATAGAATTACTATATATATATATATATATATATATATATATATATATATATATATATATGCCCTACCGGGCATAATTATTATACTACTACAGTCATTCGAAAACGCATGTAATTCATACAATTTTTAGTATTTATTGCCAAGTGAATAATTGTAAAAAAAGTAGAATGGTTCTTTTGTTAATACTGCACAATAACATGTGCATGAAATGAATCTATAAATTCAGTTTCATCGATGAAACAAATTTTAGGTTGATTCGGACGAGTTCATCTTTGCTTCCTTGTCTTATAAAATTTTACAAATAATAAAAAAAGAACCATTCTATTTTTATATGGAATTATCCAATTGGCAATAAATACTAAAAATAGTATAAAAACATCCCTTAAAAAAACTGAAGTGGTCTAATAATTATGGCCTGTAGTATATATATATTTACGCCCTAAAACTCTGAGCACTATGGAGAAATGGTAGACTTTCAAAAAACAGTAGCTACTCAGGCATCTACGCATCGTTCGTTCAGTAATGAATATGAACACTCTCAGCTGCTGGTGTGTGTTTATATTTTATATAACACACTAAAGTCCACCTTCTTCAAACGAGCGCCCATAACTCAGAGATAGAATTACCGACTGATGTCAGTTCGGTCGGGTTTCCATCCTTGCTAGAAGCAATCGGGTGTCTAACCGTACTGATGAGCTGTGATACAGGGAAACAGATCTGTCTGCAAATATATATATATATATATATATATATATATATATATATAAACCTTTTTAGTTATTCGAGAATTTCATGGGTAATACATATTTTGCGGCTGACTTGCCGCTCGATCATTTGGGTCTGACGAGCAGCAAGGTCGGCCGCTAAATACGTATTACCCATGAAATTGTAGAATATCTAAATTCTTTTCTAAATTATATTACTCTGTTAAATTAAATAAAAAAAATTAACATTGAGCTATTGTGAGTTCGTCTCTATCGGAATTTACCTGACATATATACCAAGTATTTTACGTTATATATATATATATATATATATATATATATATATATAATATCATTTCACCCCAACTAAAGCATTCTATTGCCACTATTGCAGAGAGGGTTACATAGGGGAAAGTGATGATAAAAAGTGGTTAGTTATAGGAAATGTCGGAAGGAGACGGCTGAGGATACCGAGGATGAGGGTCGAGTAGATGAGAAGAGTGTAAGAGTGTCTGTTGACCTTACATTTAAATTCCTGGAAATTGCAGCTGTCGGGAAAGCGAGTATATGGAATGGAAATTCACAGGCTGGAAGTGCGAGAAAAGAAGCCGTTAGAGTAGCAATTGCAGCTACATCTTATCTGTTTCACTGTAAAAGAGTGGGACCTAGTTGCTAATCTAGTATCTCGTGCAAATTCATACCTAGGGGGCACCAGTGATCTAAGTTCATCGGAGCAGAAGCCGTGAAAATATTTATAGAAGAGGCAAGCCACATCACGCCGGTTAGAGAGTGACTGCAGCCGGGCTGTCAAGTCGGTATCGATCACATTATAGATTCTCCGTTGTATTTTATCAAGAGCCCCGTGGAGAATAGCAGGGGCACTCGACCAGATGTGGCAGCAGTATTCAATCTGTGTGTAGCAACTGATAGAATGAAAGACATAAACATGAAGTTTTTTAAATATATTTACAGGTCCATTTTGGGAATTTCATGAATATTGCTTATTCTCAGCTGTTTTGTTGCCATTTCTATACGTTGAATGTTCATTTCCAAACTGAATTTCCAAACTGAATTTTTTTAAGGAAGTAAAACATGCAAAGATAATTTTTAAATAGGGATGACAAATTTCAAATGTGGCTTTTCCATCCCAGACGTTAACATGGCTTTAAAATTGAAAATTCAATTACAAATTTTCAAATACAGGAGAGTAAATTTAACGATAAGAATTGAATTGTTAAGTTTTCTGAATTACATTCAACGGCAAAAAAAAAATATCTTGATCATAGAAATACTATCTTTTCAGTTAACATCAAGTGTGATAAAAATATTAATGTTGATAAAAAATATTACCAACATAAAATATTAATAAATAAAAAATTAATTAAAAATCCGATGGTATTAATGATAATAATAATAATAATAATAATGATAATAATAATCATTTTTATTATTTTTCATCATAAAAAAATTTAAATAATAATAATAATAATATTAATAATAATAATAACAGCATACAAGAAGCCAAGGAAGAAACCAAATACCATATAAGTCAAATACAAAATATTGCAATAGAGGAAAGAGAACAGCTACCAAAATTACAACCAACAAAGCATAACTATCGTCGAAACTAACGTCGAAACTATTAAGCTCTACAATGCAGCAATCAAATTAATTTTGGATGACGAAGACACTCATATAAACCTCAATGAAGCAATATATATATCAGCAATAGCAGTAACAAAAAATTGAACATCAAATTAAAAGTAAGGCAGTCTCGGAGACATGAAATCCAAATTGGAAAAAAAATAGAAAAATAAATCGAACAACTTAGAAGTGAACTATCAGTACTCGATCAACTGTCAACAGGAATAAATATAACAACTAAAAAGGGAGAAGAGTCAAAAGAAAATACAACATTAGAAATGAAAATGAAGTCCTATCAACTAAGGAAGAAATAAAGCAAACAATGCAACTTTAGGCTCAAAGAATAAGACACTATGAGAAAAGATCAAGATTCTACAAACAAAACAAGATTTTTCAAACCGATTCAAAGAAATTTTACAGGGAAATAGGTAAAGAAAGAATTGACATGACAGTCCCCACCAAAATGGAAGAAGTTATACAGTTCTGGGAAAAAATATATGCTTGCCCTAAAGAACATGACAAAGAAGCAGATTGGATTGCACAAGAGATAGAACGAATCAAAAATAAATCAGAAGAGACATGGGCTGGAATCACAGAAGAGGATGTTAAATGTGAATTGAAAAAAGCACACAATTGGAAAGTTCCAGGTATAGATAAAATTCCTAACTTTTGGTTATATTGTTTAAATACAGCATATAAAAACTAGCCAAAGAACTTCAAGAAATGGTTAACGATCCCACTAAAATTTCTGCATGGATGACCAAAGGAATTACATTTTTTCTACCCAGGAATAGTGACAAAAACAATCCGAAAAAGTACAGATCAATTACATGCATTCCGACAACATACAAACTAGTAACATCTATTTTAAGAAAGAAACATTTCTTCTTGGAAAGAAATGACATGTAACCACTTGAACAAAAAGTGTACAAACCTGGCTGTTACGGATGGAAATACCAATTGCTTATTAACAGTATGTGCTTGGAAAACTGCTACAATACAAAGAAAAATCTTAGTACTGCCTGGATAGATTATCGTAAAGCATTCGATAGTGTGCCACATTCCTGGATGTTAAAGACTTTAAATATATACAAGATATAACCCATCATCATCAATTTCATCAAGCAATGCATGTATATATGGAAAACAACCATTTACCTCTATCATATAAATGGAACCTATAAGTCTGATGTAATAAACATCAAAAGAGGTATATTTCATGGCAATTCCTTGTTTGCCTTACTATTCTGCATACCATTAATAGCACTAACCAGTCACCTTAACAAGACAGTATGTGGGTATAAAATAGCTCAAAAGTTGTATGTTAAGATTGATAGAGAGATTGAAGGTCTTCTGCAAATTGTAAAATGCTTCGGCAAAGACATTGGAATGAAATTCAATTCGAATAAATGTGCTAAAGCTACAGTTTTACGTGGATCAATACAAGAAACATCCTCAATTCCCTTAGAACTTGATGTAACAATAAAAGAATTAAAGCCAGAAGAAGCTTATAAATACCTAGGTGTAAATGAGAGTGAAAAGATTCACAATAAAAAATGAAAGAAATAGTGCGTAAAAAGTACTATAGAAGGCTACGAATGATATTAAAAACTAAATTGAATTCTCACAACAGAATTATGGCCACTAATAGCCTTGCAATCCCAGTTGTCCAATATAGTGTCAACATCTTAAACTGGACTCTAAATAACATCAAGCGAATGGATTCTAAAACAAGAAAGCTTCTTTCTAAGCGTAAAATGCATCATCCAAAGGCTGATCTATACATACCCCTTAAAAAAGGTGGAAGATGTCTTATTCAGCTAGAATTGTCATACATGACAACAACTATTGGCTTACTAACACACATACAAACAACAAAACACTGGTTGATACAATCAGTCAAGCAACATGAAGAAAGAAAGAAAACATATTCATTAATAAAAGAAGACAGTAAATACAAAAAAGATTTACATTTAGTAGATTCTGTAGAAAAGAAAAACAGTAGCCAAGAACCAACTATTGCGGCAGAAATATGAAAATGAAAGCCAAGGTTAAAGCTCTTGAACAGATGAAACAACGCTGTATGTAACGCTAGGGATAATAGGGGAGATAGAAAAAACATGAAATGGAGCCATAACAACACACCATGACCTGCCTTAGGTCTTCACGCAGACTTGCCAGGTAGTGTGACCAAAGCAGAAATCGAAATATAATAAAAAATGACAACAACATGATAATAATAATAATAATAATAATAATAGTAATAATAATAATCTAATTAGTGATGATAATAATAATAATTATGATGATAAGAATGGTAATTATCACTTCCATTAGAAAATTAAATATTTATTGATCTAGTATTAAAAATAAAAAAAAATAATTATTTAAAAAACAAATTTTAATGCTATAAATATTAAGTCAATAACAGGAGCCGTTTTAAGTGACTTAAATTATATACTTATTTGCTTATAAATATTTGCTTGCATATCTATATATATAAATATAAATATATATATATATATATATGTGTGTGTGTGTGTGTGTGTGTAAGTCTACATCTGTAAATATATATATACATCTACACATCCATACGCATCTACACATCTATATATATATAAATAAGTAAGCAAATACCCATGCACATATAAGTACACAAAGAATATATATGCAATTACACATCTTCATTTCATTATAAGCACATTCATTTATCCATCCATACATACAGTCATAGATATGCAAATATATATGCAAACATCATGAGATAATCCGACTACAAAACATCTTTTATACAAAACACACACACACACACACACACACACACACACACACACACACACACACACACATATATATATATATATATATATATATATATATATAGGTGAAGATGACTCAAGATTTTTTTTTTATTTTGAGTGCCCCGATATTTATTTTATTACAAACAGTGCTCAATATAATAATTACTAATGAGCTTACTATAATAATATAGTTATGAATTAATTGTACATTGCGACATGGGAATTTCTGTTTCGAGATAGATTCTCTCTATCAGGCAATGTTTGATGTTGGTTGTACAGACGATTTACATTTTAATAACAAAAACCTTTGGCTTGCGGTATGTGGGAAGATATAAAATTTACATGTGTATTTCTTTTGACTAATCAGAGGGAAGATTCAAATATACAAGCAGACATTTGAAAACGTCATAATTTAATTTAACTACTACATCCTCAAAAATTTACTTTTCAGGATTTTGACAATTTGAAATATTAGTCAATTTATATATTAGTTCTTGACCGAATAAATGTTTTCCGTGTAAATTCCATTTTATGATGAAATTTTGAAAATATTTTGTCTGCATTTGAATGATTCATTTGCTGGTTTAGCAGTTCATTGGGATTTTTGTATTGTATTATAATATTTTTCCTCCAAGCATAGATTGCAACTATCCCTGAAGTTGTTGAGAGTTTTTGCATGTCTAATCATCTTCTAGTTAATTTGTTGTTGAGTAGTTCATCTTTAAGTTTACAATAGTGCTTAGACGGAGTAGTCTGATGTTTCAAGGTAACATTGGAAAAGGATTGAAGATGATTATAAAACTTTGTTTCTAACTTCCTTCTGATATATATTTTTTTCGTGCTTGGAAATTCTTTCGGATAAATAGTGGTTTTATATATTGATTTAATTGAATTATATTTTCATTCAACGAGACACTTGGTTCTATTTTTATATTCACAAGGACATTTATATTCCTTGGCTTTATCATAATTTTTAAATACATTGTTGTATGAGTTAATAATGTTTTGAATATTAATAGTTATGTTTGTTTTTAGTGTGTTATTTGGATTAAAATGCTTATCTTTTTCCCTTAATGTAGTATAGACCGATATTTATATTGTGCAATTTATTGGAAGGTGGGATATACCATATCATTTTTCTTATTCTGTTTTTATTTACGTCAGTTGTTTTGTCTTTCAAATTTTTCTGGTAGACTAATTATTTATTGATATTAGTTTTCTTGAGGAGTTCATTATATATTAATTTGTTTTCATTAAATATTTTTCCCGGAGAATAATCTATTAATTCTCGTATTTACTGTGTTAAGAATTTGATTATTTATTGAATTAGAGTGCTTAGAATTTATATTAATGTAACATGGGCATTGATTTCATTTATGAAATGGTTTGAGTGTACTGGTGGAAATACTGAAACAAATATCTAAGTAGATAAATTTAAACTTTGAAGGTGAGATGTTTTTACGATTTAAAACAATGGAAAGCTCTTATAGATTTTTTCTGTATTTTGGTTGATAGAGGGCCATTGATATTTGGGATAGATATAAGTTCATATTTTCGGTAAAGATTTACTTGATTGAGATCAATAATTCTAATAAGTGTATGTAATATGTAAAATCGTTTGAGATCAGCGATTTGGGCTGAATCATCCGTCCCCTTTTGTACGTCAAAATTGTCGTTTAGAAATTTAGTTTAAGTGAAATCGTTATATACTAGTAAAGGTTATCTTGATGCTAGAATAATTTCAAGATTATTTTTGTATTGTTTATGTCGCCTTATGGAAAATTTAAAATTTTAATAATAGGTCGTGAGAAACAGAGAAGTAGAAATCGATGGTATCAGATTGGATAAATCTAGCTTTATTCTTGTTGGGAATTTGATTGCATCATTTAATAGTATCCAAAGAATCTTTCCACGGGTCATTATAATGGGCTTTTTGTATTTTTACTATTATTTTTTTCAGTAAGTTTTTAGAAATTAAGCCTAATTCTGTGTTGGAAGTTTCTATTTATCTAGATTGAATGTCATTGTCAAACTTAGGTTTAGGATTTTTAAAAATTAAATTTGAATTTTTTATATGGGTTTTTCCCATTCTATCTGGGATGTCAAGTTTCTTGTTCAGTTTAGTAGTATCTTCGTGGATGAAATAGTGCTACTGTTGTTTTTTTAAGTACTATTGATCTTTTTTTAGGAGAGAGATTGTGATTATTAGATGGTTCGGTTTTTATAAATGTTTTTTTAGATTTATTGGCTTTAATCCACATCCTGGTAGAATTTTTGATGTAATTAATATCTATTTTAAGATTATGTTGGAATTGGTTAGATGGCCTCTTAAATTTCATGTTTTTAATTATGTTAAACATGTCACTTTCGAACGGCTCTATAAGTTTTTGACTAGATAGAGTCTTTTGAGATTTTATTTTCATTTAGTGTATTCTGTGGGTTCTGAAGAAAATAGGTTTTCGATCTTAGTCTGTTTATAAAATCGATATATTTTTCAGTACGTGAGAGAATGAAGGAATTTACAAGGTGCTATTTCGATTTCTGCTATGGTCAATCTACGCACCATGTGTGTGAAAAGATCTAAGGCAGGTCGTGGTAGTTTGTTATGGCTAGATTTCATGTTTTTCTGTTATTAATGATATTCCTAGCGTTACATATACAAATTTCTCCTTAGTTTGTGGGCTGTATTTAAGAAGATATTTTGTAAATCTCTTAAGTTAGAATTTCCAGGGATTATTTCAATGTTTTGTTTTGTTCCATTTTTTATTATTCCAGGCACACCTACTATTACAGGTACTATTCTTGTTTTTAATTTCCACTTTTTTTTTCTATTTTAATTATTTTAAATTGCAGGTTTTTGTATTTTGATAGTTTATTTTAAATTCTTGGTTGCTATGTTACAATCCGCTGGACATCCAATGTCAATTAGTATGTATGTATTTTTATTTGGTTTTTGACAATAATTTTGGGCGTATTTGCTTCAATTTTCTTGTCTGAGTAGATGGTGTAATCACATCGAAGGTGACATCTTCTATTTCTGTTAGCGGTGATGGATGTTCATCATACTAGTGTTTGTTTACCTATTTTCCATAGTGTTTGCACATTGTCCAGAGTAAATATTGCTCCACTCTATCATGACTCTTTATATATTCATTTGGGGCAGTTACAGAACATCCCGATAGTAGATGGTCTAGCGTTACATAGACAAAGTTTTCCTTAGTCTTTGGGCTGCACTTTATAAGACAATGTTTTTATATCTTTTAAGCTGAGGTTTCCAGGGATTCTTTCAGTGTGTTGTTTTGTTCCATTTTTTATTATTCCAAGTGCGCCTACTATCACTGGCACAGCTCTTGTTTTCAATTTCCACATTTTTTCTATTTCAATTTCCAGGTCTTTATATTTTGACAGTTTTTCAAATTCCTTGGTTGCTATGTTACACTCCGCTAGACAAGCCATATCAATTAATAGACAAGTTTTCTCTTTCTGGTCGCACTAACAAACTAGACTGCGGGAAGAACTAAGGCAGGTTCTGGCGTGTTGTTATGGCTCAATTTCATGTTTTTTCTATCTCCCCTATCATCCCTAGCGTTACATAGATAAAATATTCCTAGTGTGTGGGCTGTACTTAATAAGACATTTTTGTATAATTCTTCTGTGGTTTCCAGGGTTTATTTTAATGTGTAGTTTTGTCCCAATTTTTATCATTCCAAGTGCACCTACTATCACTGGCACGACTCTTGCTTTCAATTGCCATATTTTTTCTATTTCAATTTCCAGGCCATTATATAATGACAGTTTTTCGAATTCCTTGGTTGCTATTTTACAATCCGCTGGACAAGCCATGTCAATTAAAAACAAGTTTTTTTCTTTCTGGTTTTTAACAATAATGCCCGCCTTATTTGCTTCAATTTTTCTGTCTGTGTAGATGGTGTAATCCCATAGAATGGTGAAATCTTTTATTTCTGTAACCGGTGCTGGGTGATGATCATTCCAATGTTTGTTTTCATATTTTCCATATTGTTTGCATATTGTCCAATGTAAATATTGCCCCACTCTATCGTGAGGATTTTTATATTCATTGTATTCACTTACGCGCAAATACCCTTGAGAAAGGTATTAATCCGTCTATTCCTTCCAGTTATGGGTTAAATAGCAGGGCAGATTGGGTTCTATTGCCTTGGTCGGCAACCAGTCTACCGCAGAAAGCAATGGCAACCTACTGCGGAATAATCTTCTGCCCAGTCAGTCATTTCTCTTTCGAGACATGATCGCCCAAGCTTGTATCAGGTATGGCACTTAACTGACTGACTGACAGAACAACCTGAAATTAGATGGTCAATTTTTTGTTGGTTTTTATCACATAACCTGCATTTTGGATCCACATTATTATGTATAATGTTTGCCTGGAAGTTTCTAGTGAAAAGTCTTTGGTCTTGCGATGCATGAATAAAGCCTTCAGTCTCAGACTTTAATCCAGATGCACGTAACCATCAATGAGTATTAACTTTATCAACATTCGATTTATTGGCACGTTCTGGATATTCGCCATGTAGATGTTTATCTTGCCAGCCTTGTTTCATCTGTTGAAGAGCTTTATCTTTGGCTTTCATTTTCATATTCCTTTGCTGCAATAGTTGGTTTTTGGCTTCTGTTTTGCTTTTCTGCAGAATCTACTAAATGTAAATCTTGTTTGTATTCAATAGTTGTTGACTTGTATGACAATTCTAACTGAATAAGACCTCTTCCACTTCTTTATCGGGTATGTACAGACGGTCTACATCATATTATGCTCAGAAAGGAGTTTCTTGTTTTAGAATCCATTCGCCTGATGTTGTTTAGAGTCCAGTTTAAGATATTGAAACTATATTGGACAACTGGGATGGCAAGGCTATTAATGGTCATAATTCTGTTGTGAGTATTCAATTCAATTTTTAATATCAATCGTAGCCTTCTATAGTACTCTTTACGCACTATTTCTTTCATTTTTATGGTGAATGTTTTCACTCTCATTTACACCTAGGTATTTATGAGCTTCTCGTGGTTTTAATTCTTTTATTGTTACAGCAGGGTCTAGGTTAATTGAGGATGTTTGTTGTAGCGATCCACGTAAAATTGTAGTTTTAGCATATTTATTCAAATTAAATTTTTCCAATGTCTTCGCTGAAGCATTTAACAGTTTGCAGAAGAACTTCCAGCTCATCATCAATCTTAGCATACAACTTTAAGTCATCCATGTAAAATAGCTAGCTTATTTTCTTTTGAGTTGTTTTATACCCACATTCTGTCTTGTTAAGGTGACTGGTTAGTGCTATTAATGGTATGCAGAATAGTAAGGGAAACAAATAATCACCTTGAAATATACGTCTTTTGATGTTTATTTCACCAGACATATAGGTTCCATTTATATGATTGAGGTTAAGGATTGTTTTCAATATCGATTTGAATTGTTTTATGAAATTGATGATGATGAGTGATATCTTGTATATATTTAATATCTTTAAAATCCAGAAATGTGGGACGCTATCCAATGCCTTACGATAATCTTTCTTTGTATTGTAGCAGTTTTCCAAGATAATTCTGTTAATAAGCAATTAGTCTTTACATCCGTATCAGCCAGGTTTGCACCATTTTCGTTCAAGCGGTAACATGTTATTTCTTTCCAAGAAGTCTGTTTTGTTAAAATAGATGTTAATTGTTTGTTGTCGGCAGGCATTTAATTGGTCTTTAGTTTTTCGGGTTGTTTTTTGTCACTATTCTTGTGTATAAGAAATGTAATTCCTTTGGACATCCATGTTATTATTATTATGTCATTTTTCATCATATTTCAATTTCTGCTTTGGTCTCACTACCAACCAAGTCTGCGGGGAGACCTAAGGCAGGTAGTGGCGTGTTGTTATGGCTCCATTTCATGTTTTTCTATCTTCCCTATCATCCCCAGCATTACATAGATAAAGTTTTCCTTAGTGTGTGGGCTGTACTTAATAAGACAATTTTTTGTATATCTCTTAAGCTGGGGTTTCCAGGGATTCTTTCAATGTGTTGTTTTGTTCCATTTTTTATCATTCCAAGTGCACCTATTATCACTGGCACAACTCTTGTTTTCAATTTCCACATTTTTTCTATTTCAATTTCCAGGTCTTTATATTTTGACAGTTTTTCAAATTCCTTGATTGCTATGTTACAATCCGCTGGACAAGCCATATCAATTAATAGACAAGTTTTCTCCTTCTGGTTTTTAACAATAATGTCTGGCCTGTTTGCTTCAATTTTTCTGTCAGTGTAGATGGTGTAATCCCATACAATGGTTACATCTTCTATTTCTGTAACCGGTGCTGGATGATGTTCATACCAGTGTTTGTTTACAGCATTTCCATAATGTTTGCACATTGTCCAATGTAAATATTGCCCAACTCTATCGTGGCGATTTTTATATTCGTTTGGGGCAAGCACAGAACAGCCTGAGATTAGGTGGTCTATTGTTTCTTGGTGTTTATCACAAAACCTGCATTTTGGATCCATATTATTATGCATAATATTTGCCTGAAAGTTTCTCGTGAAAAGACTTTGGTCTTGTGCTGCAAGTATAAATCCTTCAGTTTCAGACTTTAATCCAGATGCACGTAACCATCGATGAGTATTAACTTTGTCAACATTGGATTTATTGGCACATACTGGATATTGGCCATGCAGAGGTTTGTCTTGCCAGCGCTGTTTCATCTTTTCAAGAGCTTTATCTTTGGCTTTCATTTTCATATTTTTTGCCGCAATAGTTGGTTCTTGGCTTCTGTTTTGCTTTTCTACAGAATCTACTAACTGTAAATCTTGTTTGTATTTACTGCCTTCTTTTATTATTGAATATTTTTTCTTTCTTTCTTCATGTTGCCTTACTAATTGTATCATCCAATCCTTTGTTGTTTCTATGTATGTTAGTAAGCCAATAGTTTAAGATGTTGAAGCTATATTGGACAACTGGGATTGCAAGGCTATTAATGGCCATAACTCTGTTCTGTGAATTTAATTCAGTTTTTAATATCATTCGTAGCCTTCTATAGTACTCTTTACGCACTATTTCTTTCATTTTTTTATGGTGAATGTTTTCGCTCTCATTTACACCTAGGTATTTATAAGCTTCTTCTGGTTTCAATTCTTTTATTGTTACAGCAGGGTATAGGCTAATTGAGGATGTTTCTTGTATTGATCAACGTAAAACTGTAGCTTTAGCACATTTATTCAAATTAAATTTCATTCCAATGTCTTCGCTGAAGCATTTTACAGTTTGCAGAAGACCTTCCAGTTCATTATCATTCTTAGCATATAACTTTAAATCATCCATGTAAAATAGATGGCTTATTTTCTTTTGGCCTATTTTATAACCACATTCTGTCTTATTAAGTTGACTGGTTAGTGCTATTAATGATATGCAGAATAGTAAGGGAGATAAAGAATCACCTTAAAATATACCTCTTTTGATGTTTATTTCATCAGACTTATAGGTTCCATTTATATGATTGAGGTAAAGGGTTGTTTTCCATATAGACATGCACTGTTTGATGAAATTGATGATGACGGGCGATATCTTGTATATATTTAAAGTCTTTAAAATCCAGTCATGTGGCACACTATCGAATGCCTTTCGGTAGTCTATCCAGGCAGTACTAAGATTTTCTTTGTACTGTAGCAGTTTTCCAGGATCATTTTGTTAATTAGCAATTGGTCTTTACAACCAGAGCAGCCACTTTTGCACCCTTTTTATTCAAGCGGTATCATGTCATTTCTTTCTAAGAATAAATATGTCTGTTTTGTTAAAATATATGTTAGTAGTTTATATGTTGTCGGAAGACATGTAATTGGTCTGTAGTTTTTCGGGTTGTTTGTGTCACCATTCTTGGGTAGAAGAAATGTAATTCCTTTGGTCATCCATGCAGGAATTTTAGTGGGATCGTCAACCATTTCTTGGAGTTCTTTGGCTATTTTTTCCTGTGCTGCATTTAAATAATATAGCCAAAAGTTAGGAATTTTATCTATACCTGGGAATTTCCAATTGTGTGCTTTTTTTAGTGCAAATTTAACATCATCCTCTGTAATTCCAGACCACGTCTGTTCGGGTTTATTTTTCATTCGTTCTATCTCCTGCGTAATCCAATGCACTTCCTTGCTAAGTTCTTTAGGGCAAGCCCATATCTTTTCCCAGAACTGTGTGACTTCTTCCATTCTGGTGGGTACTGTCACTTCAATTTTTTTTTTACCTATTCCCCTGTAAAATCTCTTTGTATCAGTCTGAAAGATCTTGTTTTGTCTGTAAAATCTTGCTCTTTTTTCATAGCGTCTTATTCTTTGAGCCTTCAGTTGGATTTTTTGCTTTATTTTTTCTTTATTTGATAAGACGTCATTTTCATTCCTGATGTTATATTTTTTTTCGACTCTTCTTCTTTTCCTAGTTCTTACATTTATTCCTCTACTCAGTTCTTCCAGTACTGACAGTTCACTTCTTAGTTGTTCGATTTCTTTATCAATTTTTCTTTTCCAAGGTGGATCTTCACGTCTGCGAGACTGCCTTGTTTTTATTTTGATATTTAATTTTTTTGTTGCTGCTGTTGCTGATGCATATATTACTTCGTTAAGATTTGTATTCGGGTCTTCATCCAGTATTGATTTCAGTGCTGCATTGTACAATTTAATAGTTCGGAGGTTTTGTTTTGTTGGTTGGAATTTTGGGAGCTGTTCACGTTCCTCCATTGTAATACTTTGTATTTGACTTAGATGGTTTTTTATTTCTATCTTGGCTTCCTGTATATTGTTCTTATTTTCCGTCAAATAATTATCTTCGATGTGTTCTGAACTCGTTTTATTTTTGTCTTTTAACTGACTCAGACTCAGATCACACCTTTCCAGCACTTTTAAACTTACATCATTATCTTCGCAGTGATTTGCGTGTTTCACGGTTTCTACATTATGACCTTTGATTTGTTTGATGTTATTACTTTTTATTTCTGGTTCCGGTTCCTTTTCATATTTTGTTGATTCGACTCTTCTTGTTACAATTCTTTTAATTTCATGAATTTCAGCCTCTGTCAGTCGGTTATTACGAATAATGTACCGACGTACATTGGCCAATTTATTTTCGTCAATATACTTTCTATTTGCTTGACCAACTTTTTCACGCCAAATGTCATAAAGTTTGGCGAGTCATGTTTTTTTGAGGTTTGAGTAACGCTTCATGAAATGCAGTCATAACGACTTTGTACTCCTCACGAGACCATTTTATTTTTTCTTTCTTTAAATATACGGTTGTAGATCTAGCTGGTGAATTTTCAGGACCAACATTAGGATTATCCTGGTTGTGGGGACCTGAAGATACATTCTTTGTGTAGGAGTTTGTTCCTATGGCAGATTTTTCGACCTCAGGTAGGTTCCCTCCTGAAGGACGGGCTCCCTGTTTATCCACTGGAAGAGCCATACTGGACTTTTTATTTCTATTTGTATTTTTCATGTTTTTCCCACGAGTGACGCACGGGTCCAAAAGTCCACCCAAAGTTGCCCGGCACGTTGGGTAACAGTCTTTTACAAACAGGGTCCCGAAGCCTGTAGGGAATCGTTTGTGACCTCATAACGCAGTAGCCATTCACTCCTCGGCACGATTAACACCTTGAGTTGCGGGTTGTTGTTCGGAGTTTTCCTTCTCCTAAATGGGCTGCCAAGCAACATCTGACATAGACGCGATTGGAATTCAAGGAGAAAGACGGCTCAACGAAACAAAACATCAATATTACTAGAGTAGTTTGTTTAAAAAAAAATAAAAAAAAAATTTTATAATATCTAAAGAAAAAAAAATCCTGTTTATATTAAAACAAAATTTCATATTGAGAAAAGGAAAAATTCAAATAGAGAGACATTTGTTGAAAAAAAAAAAACATTTACGAAATATCGACAGCTAAAGGAAATATAATACGGATGATCTTATTTAGGTTAATTTAAAGAACAAACAGATAAATAAAAATAAAGCAGAATTTCATAAAAAAAAAAAAAAAAAAAAAAAATTCGCTAAATTAAATTAAAAAAAAATCCTGTTTATATTAAAACAGAATTTCATATTGAGAAAAAGAAAAATTCAAAGAGAGAGACGCTGGTTAAAAAAAAAAAACAAAAAAAAACAAAAAAAACAAACTTGGACGCAACGGCCGTTCAACGAAAAAAAAAACATCACTGCACTTAGAGAGTATTGTTAAAATTGTCGTTATTTTTTTTTTCCTTGTCTTGCTTTAGAAAACTATTTAATAAATCTATTTAAGGATCATTTAAAGAAACATACAATTTAAATTATATACGAAGAAAAAATTAATGTTTATGTTTAAAATAGTGAAATTAAAAATTAATGATTACGTTTAAAAAAAAAAAAATTTGCTAATATTTAAAGAAAAATCCTGTTTATATTAAAACAGAATTTCATATTGAGAAAAAGAAAAATTCAAAGAGGGAGACGCTGGTTGAAAAAACAAACGGCCGTTCAACGGAAAAAAAAAAAAACATCACTGCACTTAGAGAGTATTGTTAAAAAAAAAAATTGTTGCTACTATTAACCATTGTTCTTCCTAAAAAAAAAAAAAAATTCAGGATTTAATAGGAAAGAAAAAGTGGACATACCTTTGAGTTTACTGCCGTAACATTTAAAAATAATAATTTGTTCGCCCACTGTATTCTGTGTTATTCTTTCATTAAATCCAGCGATAATAAAATTATCGAAAAATAAATAAATATATAAAATGAACGAACAAATATAATAAATTATTACATATTCTTTCTAAGAAAGAATATCATAGATCGAACATTTTTTTTAGTGTTTTTCGTCGTATTTTCCTTTTTTTTCTTTCCCCTTCTCCCTCTTTTTTTTTTTTCTTTCGTTGTCTTGCTTTAGAAAACTAGTTAATAAATCTATTTAAGGATCATTAACAGAAGAAACATACAATTTGAATTATATACGAGGAAAAAATTAATGTTTATGTTTAAAATAGTGAAATTAAAAATTAATGTTTACGTTTAAAAAAAAATCTCAAAAAATGTTCTTAATAGGAAAGAAAAAGTGGACATACCTTTGAGTTTACTACCGTAAAATTTAAAAATAATTTGTTGGCCTACTGTATTCTGTGTTATTCTTTCATTAAATCCAGCGAGAATAAGATTATCGAAAAATAAACAAATATATAAAATGAACGAACAAATATAAATAAATTATTACATATTCTTTCTAAGAAAGAATATCATAGATCGAACGGTTTTTTAGTGTTTTTCGTCGTAATAAATCTATTTCATTTAAAGAAACATACAATTTAAATTATATACGAAGAAAAAATTAATGTTTATGTTTAAAATAGTGAAATTAAAAATTAATGTTTACGTTTAAAAAAAAAAAAATTTTCAAAATTTTTTAATAGGAAAGAAAAAGTGGACATACCTTTGAGTTTACTACAGTAAAACTTAAAAAAAAATTGTTCGCCCACTGTATTCTGTGTTATTCTTTCATTAAATCCAACTAGAGTAAGATTATCGAAAAATAAATAAATATATAAAATGAACGGACAAATATAAACAAATTATTACATATTTTTTCTAAGAAAGAATATCGTAGATCGAACAGATTTTAGCGCTTTTCGTCATAATTTTATCGTTGTCTTGCTTTAGAAAACTAGTTAATAAATCTATTTAAGGATCATTAAAAGAAGAAACATACAACTAAAATTATATACGAAGGGAAAAATTAATGTTTATGTTTAATATAGTGAAATGAGAAATTAATGTTTACGTAAAAAAAAAAAAACGTTACGTTTTCAGGAGCCTCAGAAAAGCACGTCATTCTCGTTGTAATCCAAATATTATTATTATTATTATTATTTTGATTATTATCGTTGTTTTGATTATTTCAATTTTTCGTATTATTACAAATAATAATATTAATGAGTATTATGATTATCAATATTATTATTCTCATTAATAAAAAACTTCTTTTTTCTTTTGTTTAAATGTATAATTTTGGAATATTTTATGGTTGATAATATTTTTATCAACATTACCATTATGATCATACTTTAGAATAATGTTATGGTTATAAAACCGAAAAAACTATAATTATTATATTAAGATATTATTACTAAATATTATGTAAGAAGCTAACAATTCAATCCTTATATATAAATTTACCATTCTGTATTAGAAAATGTGTAATTGAATATTCAATCCAAAGTCATTTTAAAGTCTGGGATGTAAATGTAACATTTACAATTTGACTTCCTCGTTAAAAAATAGCATTGTATTTTTTACTTCCTTTCCTATTATTAGATTTCTTTCGTTATCCTCCTCATCCTCTATCTAAATAAATCTAGCCAATATATTTTGTGAAAAATGATGGTATGACGAGAGTTATATTTTTACCGGAAATATGATTTTATAAAAATTTTAATAAAAGATGATCAACTTTTAAAGTAATCTCGAAATCATTTATTACCAATGGATTTGATAATCATCCAGTTTATTTTCATTATAATATTCTGTTAAATTCTAACATTGAGTTCTCATCGGATAACGATATCCGTGGAATTTTTATTACACATTAACAGGGACACTATATATATATATATATATATATATATATATATAATGGGTATATGTTTATTTGTATGCGTAAATATGTATATATGTACATAAACCTTTAAAAATATGTGTAACTTTTAAGGATTGCTACACAAGTCAATCGATGGTAGAACACAAGTAAGTGTATTTATTGGTTCAAAATATAGAAATAAAGAAAAATAATTTCATGAAGTATGACATCAAAACTTCAACATGCAATGAGGAAGTAGGGCTTGGAGAACCTGATACTGACAGGTCAGACAGAGGAAAAAGAGACAGAGGAAAGCAATTGATAACATATTTGAAGGGCATGAGCAAGTGAATGACAGAAAGAGGGTTTCGTGGTGTAACAGGAGAAAGTGTTCTAAGAGCCACCAGGTATAGGGAGACGTGGAAAGCCATAATCGCCTACGTTCTGAAAGGACAGAGTACATTGAAGAATAAGAAGTAATGCTGGATTTAATTATTCTAAGAACATAATCAAGCACAACACTAAAGAAATAGAACGCAGGTTATCTAAACATTTTTTTCTCATAAAACAATATTAAATGAAACAAAAAAATTATGAAATAGATTCAAACGAATTGGCCATAAAAAATTAGTGTATAAGCCACAGATTAACAAGCAAATGAAAAAGCTTTATAAACAGTAGCTACTCAACGCTATTTACGCACCGTTCATCAGCAATAAATTGAACACTCTTGCCTCCTACCGTTTGTTTACCTTTTGTATATAACACGCTAAAATATATGTTCCTCCACCGTGCGCCGATGAGTTAGAGATAGAATTTCCGACTGATTACAAATTTGTCGGGTTTTAATCCAATCCATCCTGGAAGCAATCTGATTTTTTACCGTAGTGATATAGTTGCGATACAGCGAAAAAGGACTCTCTACCAATGACTATATATATATATATATATATATATATATATATATATATATATATATATACAGTCATCTGCAGACAGTTCTGTTTCGCTGTGTCACAGCTCATCAGTACGATTGGACAATCCGATTGCTTTTAACGCAGGATTGAAATCCGTCCGAATTGGCGTCAGTCGGCGATTCTACCTCTGAGCTATGGGCTCTCGGTAGAAGGAGGCAGGCTTTTAGCGTATGATGTATCATACGCCAATAGCCAGAGTTCTCTAATTCATTACTGAATGAGCGATACTAACTCTAGTAATAAGAACATTTTTGACATCTCTAAAATTAAATACACTAATGCATTTGAAAAAACTCTGTTAAAAACAAAGGAAGCCGAAATAAGCAGAATTTACGTCAGCATAAAATTATTATTTCAATTGTCTAAACAAACACTGGAAAATTATTTCTAAATTTAATTCACAAATATTTCTACTATTGACCTACACTAAAAAATCTTACTCAACAAAATAGATAAATATGTTTCAAAACATATACAATATCAAATAAACACTTGGCCCACATCAATAAGACCGTTGACCTACTACTTATAATAATGATCCTTTAAAACATAAGTACAAATGTCGAAAAAATAAATCCTGCCCACTAAATGGCTAGTGTGTGTCCGAACGTATTATTGTATTATTGTTTTGTTAGAGTTGATTATAAATTCTCCAAATGCGGAAAAATCTTTCGTCTAGTGAGTCATCTCGAAAGACACGTGATCTTTCAAGCGTTTATTCACGTATGTCAATTAACTGAGTGATTCACAGAGCAAAATCTCTTTTATTAAAGTTTTACTTAAGACAACTAACACGTTACAGCGATTAAGTTTTTCACTCAAGTTGAATTTATACAAGTAATTTATGTTTTGGTCATTAAGCGTCTATCAACTCTTCAAGTATTTTACTGTATTGTATCGTTGTATGTATTATTTTTATAAAGATATGTGAGATCATTGCTTCCAAACAAATATCTGTTATGACAACTTGTTTTTGTAAATATTTTCATCTATTTATATTTGAAAATATTACACAGGCAACTGTAGTAGCTACAGATGAGTTTAGACAAGCTGATTTGATTGTGCTAATAGCTCCTCAAGCTGACCTTGCATTTAAGTTTGTTTTTTGGCTAAATTATTTGGCTTCCAAAGGTTAAAGTGTCTGGTCTGCCTCGTTTATTTCGGAAGATTTCATATATCCCCTCTTCTCCGATTAAATGTCACCCAAAACCACAATACTCACTGTTCTCTTCTGTTCTGTTCATATATTTGAAAATGTAAAATTTTCCCTTTACCAAAGTTAATAGTGAATGAAAAGTTTTAGACGAAACAGATTCACTACAAATTTCATTAATTACGCTGAAGACCATTCAGTCAGTCAGTTAAGTGACATACGTGATGGGCGATCATGTCTCGAAAGAGACATGACTGATTGGGCAGGAGATTATCCCGCAGTAGGTTGCCATTGCATTCTGTGGTAGACTGGTTGGCGACCAAAGCTATAGAACCCAATCTGTCCTGTTATTTAACCCATAACTGGAAGGAATAGACGGATTAATAGCTTTCCCAAGGGTATTTGCGCGTAAGTGAATGCAATGAATTCAGCTGGAATTCGAACTCGGCTCCCCGATTTCTCGTTCCGAGCCGATATCCAATGCACCACAATGCACCTCCATTAAACCACACAAACACATAATTCTCGAAATGTCACGAATATTTATTGAGAAAAGTTTATTAATTTATTTATTGCTAATAATTTCACATCTCACTTTCTTTTCTTTTTCTAACGGTTGCTATTTTCATGTTACGTTACATATTCAAGCATGAATCAATCAATTTTTATTGAACATACGCAATTGATTTTTTCACAAGTCTAATCAAACCAAAATGCATTTAATCAGGAAATGATGTGAGAGAAATAAAAGCGTGTAATCAATATATTTGAACGAAACAATTGTCAGCAAATTTGCAAGAATGTATATTTTCCCTGGATATTGATATTTGGATTATTTCAAATAATGTACTCCATTTTATCAACTCTTTGTAAATCGTATCCAAATTCTTCGAATCTATTTTTATTTCCAAACAAACAACGCAATATTTCTTTTCTGTGATGCAGAATTATTTGAACATCTACAAATGTAAAACGCCATCATTTTACTCATTTTATTCAACTAAACTGTTTCATTTGTTTGTATTTAACTTCGACGAAAATGTTAATGGATTCGTTTATTTACAAAAAATGCACTTTTAAAATCTACTTATCTGATTAAAAGTCATCATGATGTATCTAGTCTAATTCTTTTGTATTATCCTATACATGAAGTTTGATTAGTTCCATGAAAAACTATAATTACGTTATATTTGATTGCCTGCAATGGTCAACAAAACGTTTTACAAAAAAGAATCACGCCTTCTTTAATGGGTCATACAATACTGGTCTTATACGTAGTCAGTTAAGTGCCATAGATGATACACGTTTGGGCGATCATGTCATTTTCGAGACATGACTAAATGTGCAGAAGATTTTCCTGCAGTAGATTGTCATTACTTTTTGTGGCAGTCTGGTTGCCGACTAAGACTACAGAACCCATTCTGTTCTGTTATTTAACACATAGCTGGAGAGAAGAAGCGGAATATTACCTTTCCCAAAGGTATTTGCGCGTAAGTGAATGCAACGACTTCAACTGGAATTCGAACTCGACTCCCTTATTTCCCGTTTCCTGATATCCACTGCACCATTAGTTTGATATATATCCCTGCCTAAAATGCTGCACTTAAGAAAGAATTATCGGAATTTTGACTTCTATTTTCATGTTGTAATTTCAATTTTTTCCAACTCTATTTTTTCAGCTTCAATTTTTAATCTTATTAATTCTAATCTTACTTGCATCTCTCTTTATTTATTTCTAATTGTAGACGTAAACTACTTTGATCGTCTTCGTCAATATTACATGAAGCCAATTTTAAGCAATAACTAAGAACGTGTGAGGAAATTGCTACATAAAACATTGTAATGGCTCAAGCGGAAAAGTTGCTAACCAATACATCATCTCGAGGTGCCCAGTTGTTAGCAACGGAGACTTGGGAAAAGGAGGCCATATTTTCTATTTAGCCAAAAGCAATGTTTGATTGCGTCACAAGTTAGTGTTCTACGTAAATAAGGGCGAACATGCTTATGAATAAAAATGTACAATAAAAAAGTAGCTTATAAGAAGAGAAAACTATAAGGTCAGATAACATATAACATTCATTTCAAAGGTTATTCCACCGGTCTTAGTGTAGAAAGAAAAAATATATGGAACTGTCTGCTGAAAAGCTAAAGCAATACAAAGACGACATGAGACTAACTAACTCAACAATTATTTTATTCAAACTTCTATTCGAGTTGTTTACTTCCTATTTTCCCTTGTTTGACCGGAAGTGCTTAGGAATTCTTATCATTATTATTAATGTTAAAAAACATAGCTTTTTCTAAAGTAATTTCATATTTCATTATAATTAATTTCTGACTTTTCCAAATTACAAAATAAAAAATTAGAATTCAAGGTCTGACTAGTTAATAGTTAAAGGATGATAAGCCATGATCGCTTACGTCTTGAAAGGACAGATCACATAGAAGAAGTTCCACTACTTAATATAAAAATCCAACTACTATTTTAAATTAAGTTAATGATTAAAATAACAAATACAAATTTTAAAAAGATAATGTTTTATTTTACATGACTTATCTAAAATTTGATATTACATTGATTGTTTTGCGAAACTAAACAAGAGTTAGAGCTTTCAAGTTTCCGCAAAAATTTTAGAGATATCTTCTAGATGTGAATTTGCACGAGATACTTGATTGGCAACTAGATCCTACGCTTTTACAGTGAAACCGAAGAAATGTAACCGCAATTTTTACTCCAACAGCTTCTTTCCTCGCATTTCCCGCCTGTGGAATTCCCTACCGCATGCTTGCTTCTCCGACGGCTACAACATCCAGGAGTTTAAATGTAAGGTCAATAGACACCTCCTAACACACTACCTCACACCCACTCTCCCTATGTACATCCTAAGTCGTCTACCACCCTCCTTCTCACATTTCCCATACTCAATCGCTCTATGTAAGCCCCTGCGCTATAGTGGCAGTGGAATGCCTTGCTTGGGGTCACACGATTAAAAAAAAAATGCAACACTAAATACAACGAAGATTCAAACACGCGTCAACGTTTTTTTTCCCCCAAAATAAAAAGAAATCTGGACTTAGCAAATATCTGGTTCTAGAAAAGGTTGCTAACAATATCATGGACGGATGAAGTGATGAACTCGGATATTTTAATAAAAGTTGAATATAAACTGAAAATTATATAATCAAAAAGAGATGAGTGAAGAATTCCTGGTAAATTTGCCTTATTGAAGGCAAGAATTTTTAGTTTTCTTTCGAAACATCACTGAAATGCCATACATGATGCACGCTTGGGTGATTATATCTCGAAAGATATATGAATGGCTCATTAATTTACTTTCTGCAGTAAGTAATGACGAATGGTGAGAATTCCAGTCAGATCATTTCATCAATGAATAAGATTTAAATTAAATAAAAAGTAAAAAGTCATGCAGATACTCGGAGGAATGCTGGGAGATATAAAAAGAAAAAAATATTTAGAGAATATTACAATCGGAGGACATAGTGAAGGCAACATGGTGATAAACAATGTGTAAACTACCTGCTTAATGAGCTTATATAAATCGCCTATCACAATCGTTCAAACTTCACTTATCTTTTGAACAGACTCAGTTCTTGTTTCTTATTTAGGTTTGGGTTTCCAGTTATTTCTAAAGTATACGTTAGCTCACTATTTCTTACTTCTGCACATTTCCTCGATTCTTTTAAATTATCATCGATAGGGCAATCTGAAACTTTTGGTTTATACAGCAAATATTAATAATAACAATCGCTTTATTAAGGTGTCATGGGTGTCTGTAAAACCATCTGACACAATGTAGCTGTATTTGAATGACCCGACAGATGAATGTGTATGTAAAACAATCGGAGAACATTTTGAATATTTGTTTTGAGTTCTGTGATAAAACGATGACCATTTGAGCATATATTTATATGGCCATATTACATTTGATATTGTTTTGGTGTCAGGAATCTGCTTCGCAAAACTTACAAAAATATTTTTCGATTATACAGGTGGTCCATAAAGTTTAGGTGCATATTAAAAAATTATAACATTATTTGTATTTGCGATAGAATTGCTTTTTTAAAAAGATTAGAAAGAAGTAAATCTATATTTTTTAAAGTTTTATTGAAATTTTATTTAAGTTTCCACATGTCCTCCATCATTAGCAATACAAACTTTAATTCGATTTTGCAGTTCACGGAAAACATTTGCCAGCCGATTTACAGCAACGCATAATTACATTATTATTGATAACTATACATAAAGCTAGGTACATTAAACTTTATAACATTTTTTACAGATTATTTCTATCACAAACACAAATAAGGCTATAAATTGTTTAGAGTGCACACAGACTTCATGGACACCCTGTATCTTATATTAATAATGAAGTGATTTTTCATCAACGCGTCGTGAGGTTATTTGAAATGCTCCGCCAGACAATGATCCCACGGTTGGATGTGGATAAAAACAAGTGCAGGACATTTGGAATATTTGTTTTAATTTGCTGTGCTGAGGCACAAATGTTCTTTTAAATATATGTCTATATGGTAATTTTAGATAGCTTTCGTGTCAGAAACCCACACCAAACTTGTGTAAACGTATACACAAATACGCTCCTATATATATATATATATATATATATATATATCAGCAACATGTATGAAAAGTGTTTATAATATAACATGTTTCACTTTATTAAGCTTCTTCAGAGACTCATTTAAATAACACGGATTTAAAAAGAAAACTTTAAAATTAATGTTGCATGCAACTTTATATGTATGTCTTATCTTGTTATTGTATGAACACCACAGACAGTAAAGCGTACTTCACAAACCGAGAAATTCAAAATGTACATATTTTCATTTAATAGATAGATAGATAGATAGATAGATAGATAGAATTATCGCAATAAATATACGTTTATACATGAATTCACGGCTTTAGGAATCCGTTATATAAATATGTGTATTTAAATTTATGTATTGCAATCTGCACAGACACTAATATATTTAAATTATTTCACAAATCTTTGACACCGAAGGTTAAAACAAATTGAAACTGTTTCCAGATAAATTATCAAATAATTGAACCGTAAAATGGTCATACTAAATATTGTTAATGTATTACACTTGAAGCAATATTTTCTTTAGAATGCACCAACAACAAATCCAAATCAATAATTGGTGGAACTCATATTTCTCTCTCAATTTACTTCAATTTGATACAAGTTCACGCATACCATTTTATTTTTTATCCCCTCTCTTCAAGACAGGTGTTTTTCTATTGAAAATCTCATTTTTACTTGATTACATATTACAAAATATGAATGGAAAAATTTTAAAATTTTTCAAAAAATAAATTAAATCAAATATTATCATTCAAACACTTATTTTAAGAAATATATTTATCCGAATGCATTATGCTGATAGAGTTCGGTATCAGGATTAAATCATTAATGTGATTGTTAAACATTATTACGTAATATACTGACTACTTGGGAAGTCATTCGCTGCTATCAAGTATTTTCAGTACCTAAATTCTTGTGTAAATTAATTAAAACAAAACGAATAATGTATTCAAAGGCTCTTTCACACTTACCCTGGTTGCATATATATCGCCTCTTAACATAATTTTTCTCTTCCAACAGCATTTTACTTTACGTTTTAGACTGTTGAATCGAGTTATTTTCTTTGCCTTGATGACACGAATGACAGTTGAAAGGCTGACACCAACAATATCCGCAATCTCTCTGTAAGGCTTGCCATTGTGTTCGAGCTGCATTACAATTTTCGTACGCTTTTTTTGGAGTACCGTCAATCGCAAACAAGTACCGTAGAATAACTAGTCGACAGTCGAGACAATACTGCCTGGGCGTGATAAACATCTGATGCACTCAAGGATGAAGTATTATTTTTCAAAAAACAGATACATATTGCTGCAAACCATTGCACTAAACTTTGGGAAATAATAGATATCGATTACATTCTGTCACTCCAGTGGGTTTAAAACTGACTGTATGCTGAAAGAAAGGAAAAAAAGCAGTTATTTAAAAATTATTTGCAGAAGGGTGTAAGATCTGTGACTACATGGCTATACCAGGTGCTGTAAATTTAGACATGTGGTTTGTGTAATAAATAAAGACACACAATTAGAAATCGAAAAGCCAAGGTTCAATTTCCGTCTGGTTTGTTATGTTCTTTTACACAAAAATACCATTTGGAAAAGTATATTCACTTCTTCACGTCCCGCCCAGATATTGATTGATTAGTAGGTCTTGCATCAATAAATAATTAACACCCCATAATTATTCTAATCTAAATATATTCTCATGCTTTTCATAAGCCAGGGAATATTTGTAAAGGTTATATAAGTTGTAAAAACAAATCAATTGATACTTCTTTTTTTCTATAGCCTTCCTTAAGAACATGACACATAATAATATGTATCTCTTTTAACGGTAAGCAAGGCCTGTTATATTACTTTTCATATCTATTACTATTGAAGTAAAAATAACAGATATAAAGGTTCAGATTTTATGCTAACTTATATATGGTGACGTCTATGAAGTTTGGAAGACATAACTTTAAATACACGTACTTATGTAACGGATTCCTGAAACAAGCAATTCATGAATAAACGTTTATTTATTGTGATTAATCTGTTTATCTATATATTTATATGTGTGTCTATCTGAATTACTTGGTGTATAGATTGCGATATTCTGTCGGTGTTAGTTCATTCCATCACAAAAAAACATAATGATACGCAAGATCAATTAAAATGAAGTTAAGTTTATATATCTGAACAAGTTTAATGAAGTTAAACATGTTACATTAAAGGTACTTTTCTTACAGACTTTTACTTATATATATATATATCTTTCTATTTATTACTGTATTATTAATAGGAAACCACACCCTCTATGCTTTACTTAACTTATGACATTTTTGCTCCCAGAACCAGAAAAACTAATCTTAGTAACTGTCTTACTTCTCGGGTTCTTATGTTATGTTCTGAATGTAAGCTCAATCCTGAGCTAAAGAAAACTGAACAAATATTATAAACCTTCTAAATGTGCTGAATATGTCAGACTAGCGTGGATTGGTCCCGTTAATCAGACATATACAAATAAAATTTCTACCACCATTAAGCGGTGTTTCAATGCCGTTATGGTCTAGAGCCTTTTACGACTAGAAGGGCTTACTCTCCTTGCAGTAAGAAAGTTTGCCTGTCCATCAAAGCAATTTAGTTGTACGAGAAAAGAAACTGTTGGAGTAGAAATTGCGGGTGCATTTTATCGGTTTCACTGTAAAAGGGTGGGGTCTAGTTGCTAATCTAGTATCTCGTGCAAATTCGAACCTAGGGGGCACCAGTGATCTAAGTTCATCGGAGCAGCAGCCATGAAAGTATTTATAGAAGAGATACAGGGAAACCACGTCGCGCCGGTGAGAGAGAGACTGCAGGCGGTCTGCCAAGTCAGTATCGATCACATTACACACCCTCCGCTGTACCTAGTCGAGAAGCCCAAGGAGAATAGCAGGGTCACCCGACCAGATATGGCAACAGTATTCAATGCACGGGTGGATGTTATAAATGTGCAGGATAGATTCAGACGGAAAAAACCTCCGGGTCGTGCACAGAGAACCGACTTTCATAGCAGCGGATTTAGCAATGGATTCGATATAGTCATTCCACTTGAGGTCCACTGGGAGGCAAGCCTGGTCCATGCTAATGAGGAGGTAGGTGCGGTTGTCTATGATGGTTAATTGATAGCAGCTTCGTTTTAGAAGCATTAAAATTTACGTGCCATTTCTTACCCCAGTCCACTACGGATTGGAGGTCCTTTCCAAGCTCGGCTGCTACGTTAGCTTTGTCGCCCACACCAGATTTTTGATCGAGGCGAGAGTAAACTGTGGTGTCATCGGAGTACATACCTACTTGGGATGTTATGGTATGAAAAATATATGAAAACCCTACTAATTAGATTATTAAAACGCCTATTGTGGTTGATATGTCGTAAAGCGGACCTATATATATATATATATATATATATATATATATATATATATATATTCGTCATCCATCCGCATAGAAGTCTGATCATGCTCTAACTAAATTTTTGAGTATATTTGATACACCCACTATCTCATTTTAAGATATCTTTTTAACATATATATAAATAAATATATTTTTTACATAATTATATATATATATATATAAGTTATCCACATACAAGCCTATTTCGCTGTATACAACACGTTCAAATTTCTCTTATATCTTAGGGAGTAGCGACTCCAACTGTCACTAAAACGTTCAAGATTCAATCCCGGCGAGAAACATGTTGATGTGTCATTTATTACATTGATGAGCTGTGATACAGAGAAACAGGCTTGTATGTAAATGAATATTATGCTTTCATTACAATTGAGGTCTCTGGAGAAGACCATTTTAAAAACAGTGTCCACTTCTGCTATATACATGACACTTCAGAAATGAATTGAGTTCTTTCGGTGACTGGAGGGTATATACACTGCTTATATACAACACGTAAAACTTTCCTTTCTCTGATTCCATGCGCCTATGAGTTAGGGAGTAGCGACTCCGACTGACACGAAATCGGTCAAGTTTCGATCCAACCCAGAAGCAAGTGGATGTGTCTAGCCACACGGATTACCTGTGATACAACGAAACAGGCTTGTATATTGATGGCTAATATATTATGTTCTCCTTACGACTGAGCCCTCTGGAGAAGAAGATTATATATATATATATATATATATATATATATATATATATATATATATATATATATATATATATATATATATATATTACACAAGAATGTCCTAAAATACTACCGAGTTCATTTATACAATAAAACTGTCATTAGCTGCAAGCAGGTAAGTAAATGTGGAGTGGGAGTTTAGTATGGTCTAGTCGTCTGTAATACACATAATCAATCATCAAAATAAAAAGAACAAATAACGTATAATTAAAAGAAAATAAATCTCTTAAAAACATATATCCCAATATAAGAATTATCTAAACTAAACGAAAAAGTGACCTGTCCAAAACTAAGCTACCCTACACCCTTCTCCTAACCCAAAGCGGTATCTCTAGAACTACAAACGGACGACTAAACTTTACTAAACTTCCACCCCATATTTACTTATATCGTTTTCATTAACAGCGGCGCCACTCCAATCACAGATAGCAGTAAATTAAACAGAAATGTCTACCTTTCTTAAAAAACAAAAAAAAACAAAAAAAAAACAATAAATCTCAATATAAGAAGTACTCTGACAAAATAAATAAGGAACCTGTCTTAAACTAAGCTACTTCTTCTAACCGAAGGCTATATATCTAGGGCTACAATACGGCCGACTAAATCAGAATTAACTCCCACCCCACATTCACTTAAACATCATGTCACCATAAATAAACCGTTTTCACTATTTAATTTTCATTTCAACTTATCACCAGATGAGAAGCGCACGTAGCAGCTTCGAAACTCGAAGATTTTGTGTAGTGATACTATGAGGTTTAAACCATTGTAACAACCATTACAATATAATGCTCTACGTTTTATCGATCACTCTTTATAAAAGTAAATAAACATGAACAACAGGAAAAAGACCTACAAATTCTATATATATATATATATATATATATATATATATATATATATATATATATATATGGCACGTTTTAACATGAGTGGAGACCTAGTTCTGCTTCATTGTGTGCAACAAAACCACGGTGACATGTAAGTTTATCATTGGGATTTGGTACATTTTCTTTAATATGTGAACGTTCTTTATTCATCTGTTCAAATTAATATCACTCAAAGCTTTGTATAGTTTAGAAACATGTCAGGCACCAGCTCTTTTGCTCGAAGAGAAGGGAAAGATGCATAACTTCAGATTTTCTTTAAGTTTATCTTTGAAACGCAACAAAGGCCTTCCAAATAACCTGCTTGTTGAATCTGGTCAAAATTCAATTATTCGGGACGTATTCTATTGCTCAGATGAGTATGATATACTGCCAACTTGAGTTTAATTTTCATTAGGATTACTTCATAATGTTGCATTTAGTCGTGACTTCACTGTTACTAATACGAACATGCCGTTTAATGTTACAGATGATATAGACGCAATCAATATGAAAGACATTCTACTGATAATTATTTTTTTTTCATTCAAGGATTATTTTCTATTCTGAGGCTCTGTTATGCACACAAAAATATAACATGAAAAATATTGAGCAAAAACAGATTTATATAATGTCAAGAACAATCAAATAACTATAGAGATGTTAGTCTGTCTCAAAATATAAGGAAACGAAAGAGTTAAATTGATTAAACGGTTTATTGGCATCTACTTAATTCTGTATTCGTAATATTCCCGTTTGTGAATCTCAGTATATTGTTTCGAAACTGTCGTTTTATTGCAAATTATTAAAAGTTGCTAAAAGTTGCCGTAATATCGGCAAGCCTGATAAACTAGTAAAGAGTATTAATATTAATTAACAAGGACCATTCGCTGATATTTAACCAAATTTGTATACCTGAAAAAATCTATCTATCTATCTATCTATCTATCTATCTATCTATATATCTATCTATCTAAGTACATATTGAAGGCAAGAAAGAAAACTGCGTAGTAACCCAACTAATGATTTTCTGTAAATAGATGAAACTGGAAGACAAGGTTAAAAAATAACCAAAAATAAAAAGAAAAATGTGCATAATAAAATTAAATGATTCAAGAAAAAAGAAAATAACGAAATATATCACAATTAAACTTGACAGAAATGCAATGAGTCAGAAGAGAGTTCTATAAACAATAAGTGCGAAAGAAGAGAGTGTGTAGAACTTACACTTATATCTCGCAATCTCAACATTGACAAGCATTAACAACAAATACAAAAAATATTCAAATAGAACTTAAGCTTATATCTAGAAATCTGAACTCTCATGTGATGAGTTTAATCTACCACTTTTGTAGTTCGTTTAAATTTAGTGAAAATGGATATCAAAGAAAAAAATCTCGTCAGATTAATTACAATGAAAATATTTCTAGAAAGAGCACAGGGAAGAAAAGTAATAGCGGTGGGAAAATGACCGAACTATTCGGGATGCCAGGTCATGATTTATGCCGTAACTTTTTTTTCTTTGGATTTCTAGATATTTTAACAGACTCACCAGACCATGCGTCCCAACAATGTTTGATGCACGGCTGAATGATAGATTTGAAAGGTGGATTCTGGCGAGAAGAATTTTCTAGAACAACACAATGAACCAGCTGTAATAGCAGCAGTCTTAGAAAGTGATTCGGTATAATCGTTTCTCTTCATGTCAGGGGAAAATGTCTAAACGAGGAGGCCCAATGAGCTTCTACCCTTGAAGTTTAGTTCAACTATACGTGTCAAAGGCAAGAAGAGATCTCTAACTTTATTATTCGTTTTGGAGGCTATATGAAAAACTTTTCTCCTGGGCTTCTATTTATAAAACTTGCCACAATCAATGTTGATTATGAGTGCGATGAAATGCGGAATGGACTGGGTCATTGCTTGTGCATTTAATTTAAACTTTATCAAATATTTCACAATAAGTTAATGAGAAATATTTTGTTAATATTTACGAGAATGTAAAACTGCGCAAATTTCAAGGGATTTCAATCATTCCCACTGAACATCAATGAATTCTGCATACTCCTTTTAATCGATTCACCGTAAGCATTACAGATATGTCACTATGACAAAAAGGTAGCTGGGTGTGGAAGATTTAGAAAGAGAAACATTACTAAAGAGCGAGAACAATAGAAAATAATCAAGAAAGCATCAAATAGTGATTGGCATTTCATTTAAGTTTTTGAAGATTAAAGGTAGCTGTAAAGCTTGAAGCTGGAAGTGATTTCAACAAACGAGAAGTGTGACATAACTGTAGCATAGAATTTACAGTTGCATCAGCTATAAATGAATGAGACCTTGTCGTAATTCTTGTACTCCGCTTCATTTCTAGAGGTCTAAGCAATAAAACAAAGAGATCATCCGAACAATTACTATGGAAGTATTTATAGAAAAGGTAGAGAGGATCAACCTTACGGCGGTAGTAAAGAGACTGATGTCGAGACACCAGGTCAAGACTAAAATTGTTTCCAATTTTTCACCTGAATTTATTAAATCATTCTAGATAAGTAGAAAGAACCCAAGAACAAAGGTGGTAGAAATATTTAAAGCCTGGAGGAATTGTAGATCTATATATATGTAACATCGCTTCTGGAGAGAAAACTTCTTTAAAGAACGAGATATGCATGCGTTCATAATTTTTTTTATAGATAATGCTTTTCGTTGATTGATTAATTGATATTTTGTAACATATGACCCCTTTGCAGATTATTTAAATCGAACAAATATTTTCAGATTGTAATTTTTTTAGATAATAATATTTTACTGCTACAAGTCTTACTAATTATCACATACCTGTCTGAAGAATATGTGTATTCATAATATTTTCAAAGTTAATTAAATCCACGATCTGCAATTTTGAGTAGTTATGCATAACACTACCCTCACATTTAAAATTACAGCACTTGGCATTGCGAAGTGGTCACCCATTCAGGACAATTCAGGCTCAACTTTTCTTAACTTCGGTGATCGTATAGTTTTTCAAGCCTTCTATATGGCCGAAGCGTGCTGATCTGCTATGCGATAATCAATTTTCGTACAGCGTAGTGAATGTTGGGAAATTTCTTTACAGATGAAAAGTAGTCATGAGGTAATAAATCTATGGTGCTAGAGAAGATATATAAGAACAATACTGGCAAAGTGTGCGAGAAATAAAGAAATGTTCAAGAAAATAGGAAAAGGACAAATTGTAACTTCGAATCACATAAACAGAGCTGAAATTTATGGCATACATAATAAAAAAAAACGGTATGGATAATTTGATACTCTCAAGGGTTTAGCATCTAAAGTGTCTGAAGAATATTTTAAAATAAATAGCAGAACATGGAACGGAAAGGATAGTAAAAATATAACTAATCCTAAGAGTTACAAAGAATAAGAAAATTCTAAGAAAGTCATGATTAATTACGTCTCAGAAGGGACACCTCAAATATAATAAAATCTAAATAACCACTTTTCCACTCAAACATGGATACTTTGCAAAGGTAATTATATTAAAAACCTGTATTTTCTTCAGACCAGTTTACTCGATATCGCATTTTTAATAGTAAGTTAATATTTCTGCTCGGTTTCAGTGTAGAAATGTGACACTAAATGAATTCAGTGTCAAATGCCAACGCCAAGTGATAACAATATTTCTCTCGACGATCAGAAGCGCGCAATTTTCTTTCTACTGCATATGCACCTAGTTGTTCTGCCTTCAGGTGCAACTCAGTCAAATTTCTCAATCCAATAACATATTTTCCCATCAAATACACGGGATATAAAACACAAACAAACAACGGGTCATCGAGTTAAATTTCAAGCTAAGAGATTAGTAAAAAGATTCTATATTCGTGATTGCAAAAGTGACATTTTGTCGACAGTCTTGATTATCAAATCTATTTTTTCTTTCCTCTTAACGTTTACACTGTTTTCTTGGGAATGGCCCACAACATTAAATATTAGCGTAGACGTGAATCACTTATTTGATCTCATCTTGAGAATTGATCGAAAAATAACATCTTATTTCTATAATACAAGATACAAGTTGCATTATAAGATTAAGAACTTTATTTTCCGTGCAGAATTAGAAAACATTTTTCGAATATATTTTTAAGGACCAGGTGTATGGACTCATATTACAGTGATTTTCTGCATAGTGTGAACAGAGATTGATTATGGATGGTGAGTTGAAATTCTATCCGAGGTGTCGTTTTTTGCTTTCAAACAAATACCGTTTGAAAATACGCGAATCCATCTTTTCCGCCTCCAGCTAGGAATTACTTCCTGTGCAGAATGCACTCTAGAGTCTTGGGTAAAAATGAATGTAGGAGAAATACATCTCTGAATTCAAAACGGATTGTTCTTGGAATAGCAACGAAATAAAAAAATACTTTTAACAGAAACTGCAATAGCAACATCTATCCTAGTGTGTCCGATAAATAAAATGACTTGAAATTTACATATCTTTAAAAACAAATATTAACATTTCAGTATGAACAACATTGCAAATACACAATTCATTTTTCTCTCAGCAATTGTTTATCAAAGATGAAGGAAAATCTTGAAGCAACTGAAATATGTTTCTACAGAAGGATGCTGTGGATATCATTAATCGAGCATGTGAGCAATGATGAGGTTTTAAAAAAGAAGAGAACAAAAAGAAATTTATACTGAGCATCAGGAAAAGACAGCTACAGTTACTGGGACATGCGATAAGGAATGAGGTCTTGGAGAATCTGATACTAACAGGCCAGATAGAGGGAAAAAGATACAGGAGAATGCAACAGATAATATATTTGAAGGGCCTGATGGCGGATGGCCGATCGGGGGTTTCGTGATGTAACAAGATAAAGTGTGCTAAAAGCCACCGAGGATAGGGAGATGTGGAAAGCCATGATCACCTACGTACTGAAAGGACAAGGCACATAGAATAAGAAGAACTGATGAGAGTTGCTGTATTATTTTAAATCTAATTTGCACAATGACATTAATGTAACTAAAAAATAAATAAAATTTGACATTTGAAACGTTTTTTCATTATCAGGAACCCTCAAGGATCTAATTTTTTTCAGAGGAGTCTTCTACCTATAATATTAAAAAAATATGATTCTCAAGTCTCCCACTGTTTGTCGGCGGCAATAAATTGTCAGTTCTGTGCCATAATTGATACACTTTTAGGCGATCATGTCTCTTTCGAGATATGGCTTGCCGAGGAGAAGACTTTCCAGCAATGACTTTCCATTTCTTTTTGTGGTAGACTGGTTCCGAACCAAGGCACTAGAACACGATCTGTCCTGTTATGTTAACCATAATGAAAGAAGAGGATAAATACCTTTTCCCGTGGGTATTTGCATATAAGTAAGTGCATCAAATTCCACTGCAATTCGAACTCGGATCTTTGGTTTCTTTTTCTAGGCAATATACACAGCACTACAATGCACATCCATAGACGATGAATGTAACCATTAATATTATTTAATAATACCACTCAAGGAAGCATATAATATATATTCATATAGGATATTCTATTCTAAAATAATACATGACCATAAGTGTTGCTATCAATACTATTATCGAAGACACATGGTAGGGCATCTTAGTTAAATAAAGCAATTAATAACTCCTACTTATTTATTCAGATATTTTATTTGTTGATATTTTTGTTGATGTTATTGTAAACAGCCTTCATTGTAGAAAATAGGAGTAATCAAAGTTAATCCATATCTCGCGTTAACCACACGAACCCCAGCCACTCATATTAGAAAAGTTCGTGTTATATCCTCTGGTGGTTAGGTTGATTGGTGCAGATCAATCCTTCAGAAGACAGTAATTTCTTCATATATACGTCAAGACTTGCTTAAACAAAATAAATGCAGTAACAAATCTTTGGCTCTAATATTTATTCTGTAAATGGCTTCCAACAAACAATGTGTGGCGCCATTCTCTAGTTCATTTATTCCTGATTGCGTAATATCTATGATGATCTGTTATTACTTAATTTTATTTTGACATTCATACAATAAATCTATTGATATGTTCGGACAAGAAAGGAAACACACACAGACACACGCAAATATATATATATATATATATAATCGTACAGTGCGTACTGTTTGTTAAAACAGTATCCAAGAAATAACAAATGCTGAAATATATACTACTATTAAATATTCATTACTTTCTTTCTTAATCCGGGAGCAAGGCCTCCGATTGAGAGGTTGAGAAGAGCAGGGAACCACCTCATAGTTGTTGTTATTCCCAGGTCCACTCCGCTTCGAGGTGGTAACACCTGTTAGCGTCCCAGCTATGGGTAAATAGTTTACCCCGAAACAGGGATCAAAACACTATGAAAGTGTCAAAATAGACTTTTATTGTAAAAATTCCATGAATATATTTTTGAAGAAAAAAATATTACTGGCAATATATTTGTTGGAAAAACACATCCCACGAATACATATAACTCTCAGCAAAAATACACCAAAGAAAACCTGTGTACAAATTTTGTTCTTACAAAGAATATCTATTCTAAATAGCCCATTGATATTGATATGCCGTAAAACAAGAAAACATGTCAATAAAATCAGATCTACAAACTACTTTCCAAAAACACAAAACTAGAAGACATGTTTTAAAAAAAAAATCTTCAAAACCTGATTAAATCAACTATCTTACTATAATTGAATATTTAAAAAGAATAAAAGAATAACCTAAAAAAAACTATTTTTCGTCCTTAAATAACCCGCAGAATTTAAAAAGCCGTTAAACAAAACTCAATGACACAAACACTTTGTATTCTTTCTTTATTTCTTTCTTTCTTTCTTTCTTTCTTTCTTTCTTTCTCTAGAATGTCACTTTTAATAATGAGTTAAACACATTTTATTTATGCTCAGTACATAATATTTTTAATTTTAATTACAAATTTTACTTTTATCCTTAATTTTCATTTTCTTTAATTTTATTTTATTGAATTTAAAAAATTTAAATTAAAAACTTTTATCCAGATATAATATATAAATTTTAACATTTTTAAGTTTCATGGCGTTTAATTTCTTTTCTTTGCATTTTTTTAATTCTTTATTCCTAATATTTTAATATTTTGTATTTTTATTTTAATTTTAAATTTAAATTTTAAATTTTATCTACATGTAACTTTAGATCATTTAAAAAATAATTTTGTTATTAAAATGGGAGGAAATTAACTTAAAAATTAACTTTTAAGATTTAGTTCCCATTAACATCAAGTGAAACTAATAAACTGTCATTTTAAAATATGCACCTGACGATTGGATAATGCATGAAACTCGTGCCTGAGACGAAAGATAATATGTACTATGTATGTATATCTATCTATCTATCTATCTATATATATATATATATATATAAATACAGCTCTGTTCATACATCGAGCACGGTTTTATTAATACGTGCACCTGATTAATAATGCTATACATATTTGCACCATCATATATATATATATATATATATATATATATATATATATAAAAATTAATGAATTTACGTCAATATATATATATATATATATATATATAGATAGATAGATAGATAGATAGATAGATAGATAGATAGTTAGTTGAATGTTGAAGATAGCGATCGTAGGTTTACTATGTATCCAAATGAGATCTAATTTACCTATGGTTCCTGTATTCCTGATCAAACAAAATACAAAAATATATTGTTTTTACTAAAACGAGCCTACTAAGAAGACTCACGTCATATCTTTCTAAACAAAGCTCAATTAGGTCGCATTTAAATAGATCTACTAAATGAAGATCTACTAAACTTTATCTGATTGACAACACAAATATTATAGGCACGTCCACATGCAAAAAATCTAAAAACAATGGAAGAATTATTAATGATAACGATGAAGTTAGCGTTCAACTATATCAAATCAGCCAAATTGTGCAGACTGTAATTGGAAAATAAAGCAATAAAATAAGTCTAGATGCATTCATAAATCACTGATTTATTCAGTAAAAAATTAAGAAATCAAATGATGCTTGATAATGGCTAAAAGATGAGCCTGAAGCGGATGTACATAGGAAAAATTCTGAAAAATTCTAAATAGTTTATGTCCCAAAAAATGAACACACCAATTGAATAAAATATTCAATAAAGAATATAACCGCAGTTGTTAGTCTTTTGAAAGGAAGCACATACACTCACACGAACACAAGCATACGGGTGAGTAATATATATGTTTTCTAATTTCAGAAATTATACCGGCAAGTTAATTGTGTATTTTTGTTTTTACATTTTATTTATTTATTTAATTTTTGGGTGATTTGTTTTTTATTTGTTCGAAGAAGAGTAGATACTCACCCTACTCGAGGGGAATTTAGTTGGTATTTGTTTAATCTCTTGACCTCATGATGATTGTGCAGTCGGCCAATGGACCTCAAAAATTTAATTCGACATTCATATATATATATATATATATATATATATATATATATATATATATATATATAGTATATCGAGGCAGCAAGTAATTTTCTAAACATATGCTGTTTAATATAAGAGACAATGAATGTCTATTATGTTTAATCATGAGCCGTTCTAAACGTCGTGTTTTTGCTTTAATTTCAGTTGGAAATAAAGACAAAAATTCTCCAACATTTGGATTATTCTTTATTGGATTTCTTCTAAGCTTTCGGCTGACATGAGCCATCTTCAGAGAGGTTGATTAAACTGAAATATTATAAAATCCACCATCACCGACGATTTGATTTTGTGTTGACATAAACCTCCGCTTGGTAACGACAATAGATACCAAAAATAAACGCAGTTCTTAAGTTTGCGAAGCAGTTTTATAACTGAAATAGGCATATGCATCCGATATACCATGAAATATTACGTCTGCTTTAATTTTACAACATTTTATCCAAATGTTGGAGAATTTTTGTCTTTATTATCAACTGAAATTAAAGCAAAAATACGACGTTTTTAGAACGGTTCATGATTAAACATAATAGACATTCATTGTCTCTTATATTTAACAGCATATGTTTAGAATATATATATATATATATATATATATATATATATATATATATATATATTGATCAAAATGATAATTGATTGGCCAATTTGTATAGTCAATATGTTTAGATGAATATATCTTTAATGGGTTCTATACGGGAAAAGATATATTCGTATGTTATACGTTCCGCTCTCTGGGCATGATTCTATAGATGATATAATAACACCTTAATACAAAGATGGAAGAGGACAGCTCAAAAGGAAAAGGATAGCTCAATTACAAACATGTATTCACATGCTACGCTGATGTGAAAAAATGATAACAGCAGACTGTTTTCGTGACGTTATGAAGTGAGTAACCCTAGTGGCCGTCACTTGATTGTCATGATCTCGACCAAAACGAGATAATCGATTTTCGCATCCTTACACACACACACACACACACACACACACACACATATATATATATATATATATATATATATATATATATATATATATATATATATTACACTCTCACACCCTGATTGAACACTCTGGAAGTATGGTAGACTTTGAAAAACAGTAGCTACTCTGGCATCTATGCATCGTTCATTCAGCAAAGAATTAGAAAACTCTAGGCTATTTGGCGTGTATAATGATAATAGACACGCTAAAAGTCTGCCTCCTTCTAACGGGCGCTCGTAGCTCAGAGGCAGAATCGCCGACTGGCGCCAGTTCGGTAGGGTTTCAATGCTGATTAAAATGCAATCGGCTGTCTAACCGTACTGATGAGCTGTTATACAGCAAAACATATCTATCTGCAGATGACTATATATATATACCTTTGTGCAAATTATTTGAAACATCCGCTTTATTTTCTTGTCTACCAACATACGGTCAGTTTTAGGCCCACTTGAGTTAATGGGCGTAATCAATGTCAAATTCTCCTCAGATTTGGTCATTTGCAGTAAGCTGCAGTAATGAGAACCTATTGTCCGGGCGTATGATGAAATTTGTTTGACCTAGAATGATATTTCGTCATCCGTGATTGAATCAAATATTTAGCATACCCAGACACTATTGTTTTACTGTCGGTTATTTGTCCTACGGCTGTTGACAGCAATTGTCGTTATTTCAAGGAAGCGTACAAAAATTCTAATGCAACACGATCACACTGGTGAGCCTTACAGTGAAATCGTGAATATTGTTGGTGTTAGCCTGTGCACTGTCAGTTGTGTCATCAAGGCTAAGAAAACATTAGACCTAGACATAACATTAGACTTAATCTCTAAAAATTTTCAACCTTACATGAAAAATAATGCTAACCCAATCGATATAAACCCCAACTATAATCACTCACCATCCGTTATCAAACGTATTCCATTATCAGTTGAACGTCGCATAAGCATACTCTCCTCAAAGAAAGTTTTATTCGATAAGCACAAGACAATTTACGATAGCATTCATAGAGACAGCAGCTATCATTCCTCCAAAATTAACTTTGTGGAAAGATTTAGAAGCCCGAAAAGAAAAGATAGAAACAGGAAAATAATATGGTATAACCTTCCATTTAATCAGTTATTTAATTTTAAACTGGGACATAAATTTTTCAAGCTAACAGATAAATAATTCTCCAAAAATAACCTCTTACCAAAATGTTCAATGGGAATACAATAAAACTCAGTTATAGCTACTCCAACAATTTAGAAAAAATAATTAAATTACATAACCATAAAATATAGAAAGCATACAACAAAAATAACTCTAACACTCATGGCAGTCTGTCCAATAATAATAACTTTTGTAATTGTAGAATGCCCCATACCGAATAAATGCTTAACAAAATCCGTTGTATATATGTGTTCGATTTCATCCATGAAGGTGCTAAAATTTATATCGGAAACACAATTTTTAAAAAGCGTTTTTACAATCACCTCTCAACCTTCAATAACAAGAACAAACAAAATATGACATCACTTTCTAAGTATTTTTGGAAGTTACGAAAATAAAATAAAATACCTAAATTTAAATGTAAAATTCTCAAACAGGCCAGAATATCTAATTTTTTACAGGACCAGGGAATTTTGTCTTCAAGAAAAAATGGAATAGAAGTGGCTATTGCATTTGGCTATTTCATTACATCAGTAAAATGAAAAGCATATGTAAATTTTACCTAAGTGAATTTCTACGAGCGTTTCATAGTTCATAGTTCATCAGTTCATCTCAAATGGAACATATTCTTCAATCTTGTTTTATGCGGCATGTATCTTTGACAATATCTCTCCAAGATTGTTTGACCAACATTCTTCTTGATAAAAGTTATCATTTTCTTATATCGACTAAGGTTTTCTTCGCCCTTTATTACTCAGGCTCGCTAGGTAGGATATACAAATCAATGAAAGTATATTAAGAACTTTTTTGGACCTAATACCTCTCTGCCATGAACATAGATACACATGAATATGTTGTAAGAAGATTTAGCGGAATTGGGCAATATATGTGCGTTGTAATGCTGTGAATATCGACTGTGAATGAGAAATCGGAGAGCCGAGTTCGAATTCCAGTTTAATTCATTGCATTCAAGGAAATGTATTAATCCGTCTTTTCTTCATCTAACTATCGGTCAAATAGCAGGACAGGTTGGGCTCTATAGATTTGGTTGGCAACCAGTCTACCACAGAAACCTAATACTGGGAAACATTCTGCGCAGTCAGTCATGTTTTTATCAGGGCATGATTGCTCAAACGAGAAATCACATTTAATATAATCATATTTTTAAATGTACAAGCGTCATATATAATTTATTGAAAAACTGTTGTATCCATTAAAAATGTTACAATCAGAAAAAGCGGTAGTCGAATGAAAGAACAGCAACCCGTGCGTAGATGAAAGAAAAGACAGGGAATCTGGTGGCAGACTAGTAATGACCGAAGCATGTCACACGTATCTCCTATGCTCACTATATATGTCTACTAATGTAATCAGTCTAAATAGGCGATAGGTAGAGAGGGACATTCCATTACAATAAAAACACTATTATTGGAAATAACCTATTTAGGCATGAATAACACATACTTGTACAATTAAGTATGTAATATGCGTATTTCAAACTTAAGCAAATTTGATTTGTGAACCAGTAAACACTTCAAAACTTACACACCTGATCAAAAATTTAAGAGCACTTAAAAATCTTTAAAAAGAATTTTTTCTTTTAAAGATATATTTTAAACTCCTACCACTTAAGGTTACCAATACTACAATCTAAAAGGTTATGGAAACAAAAAGCTACATTCCAAACATTTTATTCAGAAATTTACATTTTTATAAATGAGGTAAATTCTTTGGTAAATTCTGAGGTAAATTCTTTGCAAGTCCAGCCTATGGGATCCACTCTGTCCTGTTATTCAACCGATAGCTGAGGTGGAAGTTACGAAGATTATACATTGCTGATTGTAGACACGGAAAAGAAACTACAAGACATTCTACAGAAGATAGCTGAAAAAAGTGACAAAGAAGAACAACAAAAAACTGAAAAAAAAACCGCAGAAAATGCAGCCCAAAATGCCGAATACAAGTGGGGGATACAAGCAGGTACAAAAACTCTGGGAAGTGTCCTAACAGAAAAGCACAGATCCAAAAGCGAATTGGCATGGCGAAAGACGCGTTCCAGAAGCTGAGTAAAGTATTAAGACACAGGAAACTTTAACTAGGAACAATGAAGAGAGTACTAGATTGATATGTGATGTCAGTTCTTCAATATGGCAGTGAATGCTGGACAATACCATCAAAGAAGAAGAAAAAACTTGAAGCAACTGAAATGTGGTTCTACAGAAGGATGCTGCGGATATCATGGATGAGGTGTTGGAAAGAATGGACACACGAAAAAGAAATTAATATTGAACATCAGAAAGAAACAAGTAAATTACCTGGGACATGCAATGAGGAAGAAAGGCTTCGAGAACCTGATTTTAACAGGCCAGATAGAGGGAAAGAGATAGCGGAAAGCAACAGATAACACATTTGAAGGACGTGAAAAAGTGGATGACAGAACGTGGGCTGCGAGACGTTACAGGTAAAAGTGTGCTAAGAGCCACTAATGATAGGGAGATGTGGGAGGCCATGATCGCATACTTTCTTAAAAGGCAAGGCACATAGAGAAAATTGGATTAACCATATATAACATATCAGTTAGGAATTTAAACTCGGCATTTTAGTTTCGAATACTACGCCATTATCCATTACTCAACACCGCAAACATTAAGAAAATATTAAATATAATAAGAAATGCTTGCTAATTTAACGTAAACTCGAAAAAGTTCTAGTCCGTTTTGTCTGTAATGGTTTTCATTATATACTTTAGAATGTAACGTTACTGATCTTAGCTTAGTCTGGCACAAGATATCAAACATTGATCAAGTCACACTCCACCCACGTCTATTGAACAGGTGAAGAGGTTTATCCCTTGTTTCCTGTTCAGCTTGTGGTTTCCGGTTTTTCTCTTCTCCAATCTTCTCACTTTTTTTTTTCAATTGGAGTAGATAGTCTAAATTATCAGTGGCGTTTTCGCCTTGAGTGGGTGATATGATTAAAAAAAAAGTACTGAGGACCTAACTCACTAGTCCTTAATTGAGATCAATCAGACAAGATCTCTAAACCCTAAGTAAATGAAAAAGATATTTAAATGTACTATTATTGTGCAGAACACAACGAATGCAAAAGATTTAATATTTCATTGATAATTTTTTTGTAATCATTTCACCCCAAGCAAGGCATTCCAGTGCCACTATTGCGCATGGGGCTACATAGGGGAAGTTAAAGAAAAGTGGTTAGGTGAAGGAAATATCAGAAGGTAGGTGATAGATGGGTAAGGATACCGAGGATGAGGGATGGGCAGATGGGAAGAGTGTTTGAAAGAATGGGAGCGAGTTAGTGTGTTAGGAGGTGTCTATTGACCTTACATTTAAACTCCTGGAGATTGTAGCCATCGGGAAAGCAATCATGTGGAAAGGGATTCCACAGTCGGGAAGTGCGAGAAAAGAAACTGTTGGAGTAGATGTTACGGTTGCATTTTATCGGTTTCACTGTAAAAGGGTGGGATCTAGTTGCTAATCTAGTTTCTCGTGCAACTGCATTTCATTCATCTTCAGATTTCGTTAATTAATATCAGCCAGTATGTTCACACAAATTCTCCCTTGACCTCAAATTAACATTGACTTGTGTGCAATATCTGATGATTCCATAACTTGCCACTAGGGTAGGTGTTTATATATCTATAAGCATCATAACAACCTTTAATTTAATAAAAAACAAATCTTACAGTAATAACCATGTGCTCTCCACTGCTGCATTGAAAGGAAACACTGCTTATTCTGCATTAGACTCACATCCTTGATACTACTAAAACATTATATTCTGCTGATTGCTAGCCTCTGGAACTCAGCCAAATTCCGCGCTGATGAAGTCAAATACTCTGGGAGTGCCAAGTCCGATAGTCTGAAGTGCTGGGACGCATTCTACTGCTTTTATCATACGCTGAGATCAGCAAATATTTCGGCCATAAAATATTTTATGAGTTGAACCAGTTAGCGGGAATCTGACGCCAACACGACTGTCAAAAGATCTACTATATGTGATTAGATTCAAGGTAATAACTATTTGCTTTAATTTAAACAATAAAAGATATCGACAAGTTCAGCAAGCAATAGTTGTAAATACCACAAACTAATATTTATAGCGAAAGAGAAAGTGAGGGAAACACTTTCCAGACATTGAAGCAAACAAAATGTGATTCTACAGAAAGATGCTGAGGATGCCATGGACCGAACATGTAAATAACGATGAGATTTTAGAGAGGATGAAAACGAAAAGGAAAGTAATGTAAGGAAAAGAGAGCTGGACTTTCTGAAACATGTAATGGGGAAGGAAGGCTTGGAGAATCTTAGACCCGCTGTCGAAGAGAGGAAAAGCGAGACAAAGGAAATCAACGCGTAAGTTATTTGATGGTTTGGGCAAACGGATGACATTTCAGAGTTTAAGTGAGGTAACGGGAGAAAACGTGCCATTAGTGATAGGGAGATGTGGAAGGCCATGATCGTCTACGCAATGGAGGGACACGACACATAAAATAAGATTCTGATAATTTTGACAGAGAAACCGCAAAGACATACCTCAAATCAATTAGATAAATATTTTACTTTCAACCTATTCTGAAAAAAAATGGTGTGAACTTTACCTTGAATTAGATGCAGGAAAAATGGGAAAATATAAAAAAATATTCGATAAAACAAGAAAATTGAAAGGAAAAGAAAACAAACTGAATTAAAATAACGGCTTTATATACAAGCCACACAATACTGTTATGTATCACAGACCGAGGGGCGTCAGCGTAGCGTAAAAAATTAACAAGTATAATCTGTGAGTCTGTGTGTGACTGTTTCCTATGCACACCTACATTTTTTAAGCTACGCCATTCAATCTTTCTAGGGATACATATCTACTGGGAAGCCAGGTCGATACATACTTTTTGAGTTTAAGTTCAGCGATTTTCCCTTTCGCACTTTTTGTCCAATAGGGCCGATTGTTTAAATTTGCTCCGTAAAATATCTAAGATCTAAAATGGTGTCTAAATTACGTCGCAGAAATCAAATCATACGTGTCAAAAAAATGAGCCTTTATAATGAATTTTTATTCTGACGTTTAAAAAATTCATTTAGTCAACAAAAAATAATGTAAATATTTTTCCCAGTAATTTTGAAACAAAAGAAATATTTTAAAAAAATGTTTTTTTTAAATTAAAACAAAATATGTAATTAAAAAATTGCCAATGGTTAATTCAATTATTTAGGTCGTTTTTATATATAACCGAGTTTTAAAGGAATTTATCCATTTAATATTATAAACATAATTACTGAATGAAAGCCTGCTTCAAACGCGGTTTACGGGAAGACGACAATCAATGGGACTCTGCAATGGCGGAAGGTGTCTTGCTTCTCCTCCTACTACTTAAATGTTCTGAGTTGCACGGGCAATGCTGGGCTATGAGATAGTGTAATAATAAAGCACACACGCAAACATTAAATCATACATATTTCTTTCGTTCTGAGCTGAAAGAATAGCTAACGATAGAGACTAACGTAAATCAATAAAACAGTTTTCCACTTTGTCAAATTTATCAATTGATTCAATCTTTCTTATCAGATCATGTAATAAAACTTATCTTTAATGTCCAGATCTTTTATCAGTAATGTGATTATCACCCAGTTTTATTTGTGTTATCCGTAGACCTACTTTGTTCATTAGTTTTCCCCTCTGTAATCTTTCCAATGTCATCAGTTCCAGAATCAGTATCTATGCTGATAATACATTTATTTACTGTCGACTTCAGTGTAATTCTGATAGGCGGCTAATCTAAAAAATGCGTCTTTTGCGAGTATAGGGCAAGAGGATGGCCAATGCTAAACTCCAGGAGGGGAACCCGTTCTCTTTTCTTGTCATCAAGTTTTCCGCTTTCACGGCGTGTCTTGAATGAAACGAATCAATTGTAAATATGTTGCTAAGAATTTTGTTATTTACTATGTTTTTTTTTTATTTTTTTTCTCGCCAGAATCTTTCTTACGCATTCATAAATCTGTCATTCGTTCGTGCATTGAATATTGATAGTATATTTTCTCTGGAACTTTTGTTATATATATAGAATGATTCTTGAAAAAAAATCCCAAGAACTTGCAATATTATATGTACTGGTCTGGCACATCGTCTTAATTCACTTTCTTACCTCCGTAATTCAGATTCATAAAGCCTTTTTCTAAAATAATTTCAAGATATTTGTTCTGATGAGTTTTCTTGTTTGATAATTTCGTTTAACAAATTTAAGCGCCGTAGTTCTTTGTCTGCTCTGTCTAATAATTTCACTGTTGAAATTCTAATATATAACTCTAATTTCTGTGCTACTATTTTTATCAAGAGTTCAAGCGGTAAAAAGGCAAAGAACTGTGTGCGCAAGGCAGAAGGGTAAAAAATTAAAACAAGTAGAAACGTGACACAATTTTAAAAGTTTTTTTCATTTGTTTAGTTTTTGTCAGCAGTTTCCATCCGGGTTTTCATTAGCAATGAAACTGCTTTGGTGTTCATGTTATTTTACGTTCCATACAAGTGTTTCTTCCGTGTGCTAATAGTTTCCTTTTGGTGAGAATGTCACCTGTATTGTGACCCTACATGTTATTTGCGTTATCCCTCATTTGCTGAAGTGTGACTTCAATTTTTACTGCCACTTATTCGCTATAAGAATACAGGTGTTTAGAGAACTAATCGATAAAAAAGTTCAATATACCAAGATTTTAATCATGATATCAATAGATATAACCTCAAGTTCTATGTTTATAGTTTCATCCCTTGAAATGTTCGTCTGCAGGAATTCCATTTCGGCTTCTTCCTTTTCTGTCAACTGTCAGTAACTGCCTGCGTGTTAGTTGTATTTAACATTTTTCTTGCGGTAAAATGATTAAAAATGTAAAATATTATCAATAAAAAATAAAAGAGAACTAACTTTTTAAAAATGAATAATGAAATTTAAGTAAATTTACTCTGAATATTTTAGACGTTTCAAACCTTACTTCATACAAACTACTTTGAAATTTTGTCAATATAGGAACATCAGCATTTATCCATCACACACAATGGCGCACAGGGCAGCAACCTTTTGTTGCTGTTTCTGTAACGAACTGTTTTTTACGGGCAGAGTTGTTAGCCCTGTGTCTAACCCTCAAACCTGGAGGACCGGTGGACCATTCTTGGTCCTTACGTTTACAGCACCTGGTATTCCCAAATGGTCACCCATTTAAGTACTAACCAAGATCGATATTGCATAACTTCAGTGATCGGACGGGAACTGGTGCATTCAACACGATATAGCCGTAGACTCAGTATAGAATACTAGTTCATTATTCTTGAGCAGTAACGCTGAATACTTGGAGGAAAATTTCACCGACACTCTCAGCTTGAAATTACACTGCATTAAAATGAAATACACAAATACTGTGTTTATTCCCATGTCGTAAGAAATTTCCTGGACAGTCATACGACGATACTTTATGACTATTCGCCGAACTGTTGCATGCTGTTCGTCGTATTCTAAAGCGACCTATCCCGTATAAACTTTAAACCAATGTCGATGATCGCCTTGAAATATAACAAAAAATAACATGTGTTTAAAAAATATATATTCCCATAGTTTTTTCTCTGCAATGTGACGATTATTTGTAGAGGAGTGGTTAGAGGAATATGTATATACAAGGCAGTGATGGCTGAAGTTGTCTTTCCTTCGGTTTTCTTTGTGTCCCGAGCTTGTCTGCTCAGTCTTATGTCTCTGCCTCGAACCGGGAAAACATGGTCTTAAATATAAGTTCACATTATATAGAGCTTCCCCCATTTACGTCATTCCCGGGTAGGCTTAATTACTAGTCGTTATCTTTAGGCAGCTGCATTTTGACGTAAACACATTATCGTTTATTTCATTGCTCAATTTCTCCAACTTTGAGATTCTGACGCAAATGTGTGTTTATACTACTGCTTCTGGAAACCAAAACATATTTCTCGTCGGATCTAAAATATAATTCAATGTTTTATAACCCGGAAAATATAATGTAAATTATATTCGCTTCTGACCGAATGATTAAATTAAACTATTATCATGATTTATATTTCGTTACCTTGAAAACCACAATACACTGTTTATTTTTTGTTTCTGTATTCCAGCTTCGACTAAATTCTTGGCGAGTTTACTTTCTATTTTTTTTTTGTCTTTAACAGGAGAATATTCTTTCTAGTTCAATTGTATTGTATTTGTTTCCAGAATATATAACAGAACCTTTTTAAGTCAGTTCCTCGTCTCTACTTTTAGATATCCTGATTAAGTTTTAATCGCTTTCCATGATTAAAGTGGCTGAAAGACTTCTTGATCACAGTCTTGCCCATATCATCGGCAAACGGTTGCGGAACATTTTGATGGTTTTCGCTTGTGTATAAACAAACTTATAACAGGAATTGATACAGTATCTTTGCTCGAAAGCATCAGGCATATTGCGTGAAATGAAAATCCGAAATGCGGGTAAATGTCTGTACTCGCTATGTCATAACCGGGAACTGACGCAGTCTAATAGCGTGAAAATCAGCACGCATATGCATTGAAGCTGGCGTCGCCTCCCACTATAAGAATTTTTTATACACGACACTGATTTTGGTGGAAAACATAAAGTGTGATACGCTTGAACTCACCTTGAAGGCAACTGTAATGATTTATTTTGTAACATGCATTTATACAGAAGAGTAAAAATATGATTTTTAGCGGAAAAAATAACCTAACAATTTTCCGCTGCAGATTAAATTTCCTTGTTGTATGCTATACAAAATTGTTAGGAAAATTATGGCATATTATTATATATATATATATATATATATATATATATATATATATATATATATACCTGCTTGAGAATTATTATTGTTATGGGTATTTTGGGTTCTGATAATATCCATAATAATTTTGGATGTGCTTGCTGTTATTTTGATGTTATTGTGATTGGATAGGTAGTTTTGCATAGTGGGTGTTGAGGAGTTAATAAGAAGTATTATGAATCTGTTTTTGTCTAGTTTATTTTTCATTAATATTTTCCTCTTTTTGCTATGCCAAATTCAATGTGGCTTTTTGTTTGAACCATATATTAAATAATAAAGATATGAGAGGTTTTGAAAATTTTTCTCTGCGTGGGTGTCTGCAGAATCTTACTGGACTTAACTCGAATTCTATAATTATTGTCTATTTTATCCTATTTCAATAATAGAAATAAAATTTCATAAGATCGTTCTTGTTGTTAGCTATTCTGTAAACGTGAAATTGAAGTTCATTACTTTTTCTGAGCTGCATGATGTCCTAAAAGGGTAAATTATTGTTAGACTTAGATTCAGAGGGAAAATCTCTTATGGTTTTGACATTATTGATTTTGTTAACAAGATATGGTAAAATGTTGTCTTACTGATATAGTCGTACATAATCACTTATGCATCTGAATTAGGAATAATCTAGAGGTAATACAATGTTAAAAGAACCACTACTCAGAACTTACACAAGCAAAATGGCACTGAATGGTGACAACATCGCCAAAGCAAATTCATCTGAGTAAAATTTTTTATCCAATGTAAAAAAAAACACTGGTGATTAAATTGTATATTTTTATTAATTTATGTTTAGAAATAGGTAATTTTTTACATTTTTGTTTCGTGAATATTCAGTAGATTTTGGAATTTTTACTGCCAGATGAAAGTATAATTACTTTAATTAATCTGACATTTGTCACTTATTTGTTTTTAAAACTTATGTTATTTTTTAACTCATTTAAAAAGTCACAAGAGTTTCTTTTTTATATGCGAGGAGCTAATTGTACGAAAGAACAGGGTTTAAATTTTGGATAGTGTGCCGGTTTGTTTATGTGGGTCGCTGCAAATTTATGATATAATGAGTCTTATATCTGCGTAGAAATGTGTTTTAATTATTTTTTTCGAGTATAATTTTATAATGGATATATTCTATGTTGAAATCTAAGTTATTGTGTTTGGGTTTTCTAAACAAGAAATCCGTTATGATCTTTCTCAATAAAGGTTGGCAAGTTTTAAACCTAGAACGAGGATTTCTAATCGTGTGTTTGTTGGAATAATTTTAGATGCATCTGGAAATTTATTTATCCTTAGATGTTTTAGGTACTGATTCTGGTCTGGTTCTCATTCTCTCTCTCTTGCTCTCTCTTTTATATATATATATATATATATATATATATATATATATATATATATATTAGATATAACGTGTTAGAATAAACCGAAAAAATTGGAATAAAAATCAACGTGATGAACTCAGGAAATATTCTGAGGGAAGCGGATTTCTTCTCTGGTAAGTTGTAATAGAACATTATTTTTCGAACGTGAATTTTTTATATTTTCTGCAAATCGTTTGTGTAAATTTGGAAATTTAATATTTTGCACTCAACCTTAATGTTTTGATTATCGACATTTTGATAGTACTTAGCCCAATTTATTTTTTTGGGAAGTTCTATGTAGAAATTCTAGTTCAGGGCAGATTTTCCGGGTTGCTTCTACCCGCTCTTTCTCTCTCTACATATATATATACACTACCTGTCATAATTATTAGGTTACCCCAGTTTAAAAAAATGATGTATTTCATATTATTTTTAGTATTTATTGTCAAGTGGATAATTCAAAATCAAAATAGAATGCTTCTTTTATTATTATTACTTTAAAATTTTTCAAGGCAGCCAGGAAGCATTTGCTTCGGCCAGAAAATATGAAAATAGATTGGCATGGGGAAGAGATCACAAAACATTGGACATCAGTACAATTCATTTGATGCACATATTATTGTACAGTATTAAAAAAGTACCATACTAATTTCATTTACAATTATCAACTACGCAATATATACTAAAAATAGTATGAAATACATAATTTCTTAAAAAAAAACTGGGGTTTCCTAATAATTATGTCCGGCATATATATATATATATGATATAATATGCCAATGATGCTTTTTGTCGACGGTATTACAACTAAACAAATGTAATAAAAATTACCTGATTAATTTTGAGTTTTACTTAACTAAGTTAATATTCTGATAGAAGCAGATTTGTTCTCTAATAAGCTGTAATTTTACCTATTTTTTGAACGTGAATTTTTAAATATTTTCTGTTAAGCGTTTGCATAATTTTTTGAATTTAATATTTCACATGTAGACGTTGATGGTTTGATTGTTGATATTCTAACAGCAATAGTGTCTTGAAGACATTCTTAAGTGAACGTTTGTCCTTATATGGAAAGTTATCTAAAAATTATTTTATAATGACAAGTGAGGGATGTTATGATTTTAAGAAAAAAAAACTTAGTAAATCAGTTTTTTTTCTGCTATCCACAGGTTCATGCTACTCTCTTTTATTTTGAACAAAAGTAGAGGCTCATCTTTGGTTACCTGTTTAGGACAAGATTCCTAGTTTTTATTCCGCTCCTCATATTTTAGTATTGGTGCTGTCGCAGGTTTTTTGTAATGTCTAGGAATGGTGGTAACATGTCTTCATACTGAGGGTACCGGGTTGGCAGCTATCGGGAAACTGCCATTTTGCACATGGATGTGTGCCCCTGCATGTGCCTCCGGTAAGAAAACTCGGATAACGCATTATGCTGCACACTGTGCCAGTTCCATTCCAAGACATGCTACTTTTGACGAGCCATAGTTACAACTAATCTTGGTCTCTTCTTAACAAAATCCTCCCCAATCATGACGGCATACAAGCAAAGAAATAAAACTAAACCAGCTAAACACGAAAACCTCCAGGCTGTCTTAGCTCTCTGTGAAACTAACATTTACCCTTCTATCTTTTCCTCTGATTTCTATATCCCTGGTTACAATACACTGTTTAGTAAGGATCCCAATGTCCTTATGCATAGTCTTGGCGTACTTCAGCGAAAATCTCCCTCTTACAAGGATGATTTCTTTTGAATCGTATTAGGCAGTATCTCGAACAATATAGGCAAAGCCATTTCTTCTCATCCGTTTGCTAATATATTTGAGCTAAGTGATTTTAATGTCCATCACGCAAAATGGTTGAAAAGCTGTCACAGATCTTTCTGGTCATGAATTTTTAAATCACACAATCTCTCTCGCAAATAGCGGATTTTTCCACACATTTCCCCTAATAGACCTAATGGATTCGGCTCACTGCTAGATCTCTGTTTCACTTTTTACTCTGAAGAATGCCATGCCATACAGCTCTGTTCTTTTAGCAACTCTGATCATGCTGTGTTTTTCGTTAAGATCTACTTCCACTACTCTTCGTCCTGACCTGCAGAATATTCTACTGTTATCCAAGAGCGGACTGGGAGGCGTTCCATAAATTTCTTTGTTTACTTGGAACAATGTTTATTAATCTTCCTATTGAAGACTGTGCAACTGAGGTTTACACTTGGGTGAAAGCCTGCATTGATGCTTTCATCCCACCCATGAAGTTCCGACACAAACCTCATTTTTCTCCTTGGTTCTCTCCTGCTTGCTCGGATGTCATTGCCAACAGGAACCACATTTTTCAGCTTAAACGGAGTGAAACATCTGATCATAATCAGCGCCTGTTTGTCTTTGCATGCAATGAATTTAAGCAAGTACTAAATGTTGCAAAGCTGTTATTTGCTAATAGAATGAAGTATATCATCACGAAAATTTGGGTCTAAGAACTAGTGGCGGCTTTGCAAACTGCACTAAACAACAATAAACGTTTAATCTTTCCTTTAAACAATAAATTTTAAATATTCACAGCTACAGTGACAAGACTGAGTGCTTTGCTCACAGATTCTCAACTACATATTTCATTCATCTAAAGTATCCACACCTGATTCCAGCCTAGAACTGGGGTTCAACTGAGTGGCGTTTTCATTATCCATTAACTGAGATAATTTCAAGCTTGTCCCACATAATCACGGAGGCGAAGGTTTCTCAATCATCGTCATGAAGAAATGTGCACCTGAACTCTCTACTGTTTTCTCAAACTCTACAACAAATGCCTCTATGGTTCTTGCTTTCCTAACTGCTGGGAGTATTTCTCAGTGGTTCATATTTTAAGAGAAAATTTTAGACGTCTCTATTTATCGCCCTATTAGCCTTGTACGATTTTTGGCAATGAGTTTGAGTCTATTATCAATGTTGAGTTAGTTCAATATCTCACAGCCTACAGCCTTTTTTCGACAAACAGTGTGGCTCGATTATAAAAATAAAAGCATTTTTGCCTACTATAGACCATTTCCTATTTGAAATCGCTGGATTTAATTTAATTCAAAATTAATGAATTGCTTTTTGTTTCTTCTTTTTTCATAAATAATGTGCTCATGATTTTAGAAATCTGTGTAAATACAGAAGAAATATATGGGAAAAGTTTTTGATTAATTTATTTGAACATGGAGAAATATATTTTCGTCAATGCAATTTTAAGAAAGTGTTTTTCTTTCTGTTTTTTTATGGAATGTGTGGATATTAGCAATTGTTCATATTTACCAGCTAGGGTTGGTTAAATGGTGAGAATGTTTGAGAGAATAGATGCAAGTTAGTGTGTTAGGAGGTGTCTGTTGACCTTACACTTAAACTCATGGAGATTGTAGCCGTTGGGGAAGCAGGCATATGGAAGGGAATTCCACAAGCGGGAAGTGCGAGAAAGGAATCCGTTAGAGTAGAAATTGCGGTTACAGTTGATCGGTTTCACTGTAAAAGGGCGGGACCTAGTTGCCAATCTAGTATCTCGTGTAAATTCGTACATAGGCGGCACCAATGACTTAAGTCCATCGGAGCAGAGGCCGTGACTCTCTGAAATTTTGCTCTCACAGATATATATATATATATATATATATATATATATATATATATATATATATATGTGTGTGTGTGTGTGTATGTGTGTGTGTGTGTGTGTGTGTAAGAATGTATCATTAAATAATTATGAGATATTAAAACTTTCAAGATCTCGAATTATTAATTATATTCTTGATTTAATTTCGTTGATGTGAACATCAAGAAAATGATTAGTCAGCTAATAAAATATTATTACAAAAATAGACATAATATGCCTATATTTTTAATGAAACATTCTTCAAGGTAGTTATGTTGCTCACACACACACACACACATATATATATATGTATGTATGTATATATATATATATATATATATATATACATATATATATGTATATTTGTACTTATATATATATATATATATATATATATTGACAATAATATGATTTTCAATATCTTCAGTGTATTGATCGAAAACTTAAATATATTTGGAAACTTCTTTAAAGGCATGCGTTTTACTTTTGGCTTTGTTTTTGTTTATTTTGTTATGTCCAGTAGCAGACAATATTTGCCAAAAAGTAAAATGGACTGAATGATTGATTCAGATGAGTATTCTCTCTGGATAGAACAACTTAATCCTCAAATTTTGTTTTTATTTTAGGCAATAGATTGAACAAACCCACCGTGATTTAATGGCGCAACCACTTGTTTCCAATACAAACGACGAGAAAGATTCTAGTATCAAAGTTGAAGAGATAATAAGTTGTTTTGACGGCAAGACTTATGCATTCACAGAATAGACGGGAAAAGAGAGTTGCGTAACGTAAGCTGTCACTGTTGTATCTATATAGTTAAAAAAAATGACATGTCTCAACGAGCTTAGTATAGGCGTACACAAAGGATGAAAACAATGATAAAACTATATGTTACACACCCATCTTCTCTCTCTCCCCCACCAAATATATATATATATATATATATATATATATATATATGTATATAATATATATATATATGTATAATGACTAAAATTAAGACTAAAGGCATCCACACTACCCTTTAGATTCATACAACCACGGATGAAAACGCCATATTACGTTTTAATTTAAACATTACGCGTTCATAAATTCCCTGCCGCGTGAACTTTCAGATGAAAACCGTTACAAGAGCGTTCTAAAAAGGTAAAATGTTGTTAAAAATCACCTGGGTGGAGGCTTGGGTAGCGAAATAACTCGTTTAAAAATGGAATATATATATATATATATATATATATATATATATATATTCCATTTATATATATATATATATATATATATATAGTAAACGTTATGATTATTAGTTATTCATATTTGAATAGACGACACATTTATTTATTGAACAGTAAACTATTTCATTTCATTTACTGACCTGAATATGCGTAAACTCATATTAAAACATTATCTGTCTCTGGCTGGGTTCGAACAAATGTCTCGCTGAAGAAGGGAGACCATCTTCCGATCCAACGGGCTTTAAACTCTCAGGAAGCGCGTCGAAGTTCAAGGAAAATTGAATAGTAACTTTAGACACATTTCAATCCCTGAATCTCTAAATGCACATATCGGCTTAGTTTCGAATCAAAGCGTAAAAGTGATGTATGGATTTTTTATTTATTTTGTCGGGTCAATAAAACAAAATAAACTTGGTTTCTTTAGAAATAGATTTCTTTATGTTAGGATATAAATTTGAGTAGATGTCTATATTTCCTTTTATAAGAGACTATTCAACTTTAAACCATGCCAAGTCAAAACCGCATACGTTGAGAATAATATATTTCGAGACATCGTTGGTCTGTTCTCCTTCATCTACAATGTTCAAATGATTAATTAATTTTTAAATTTCCATGGCTGCAAGATGCTTTGTATGGCTAATTGTTTTCTAATGTAAACAAGATTCAAAATTCGTCATTTACCCTTCCACAATAAATGCCGCAGAATTTTATTTAAAATTCACCAAACGGATTTTCCCCTGATATGTGTCAACAAAACATTTCCAAAATTGTTGAATACATAGTTAAATAAAATAAAATTGTACTTTATTTTTTTAATAAAATATATTTACTAAGCAATAACGAAAAATATTTATGCCTTCATACTGAATTATTTGAATTTCTGCATTTTTCACTCACGTTTATTTGGTTGCATAATATTAAAACAAATGTGCTACTATTTCCCTTGACACTAAATCCAGATCAGCATTCTGTTCTTTCCATTTCTGTTATACACACGGGTTTTCATCTTTCTCTACGTAAGTCCGATTAGGCCAATGCCTTGTCTTTACGCAAAGCAACTTTGTAACAATTTAATGTTTAATAAAGTAGAAAATTGTAATGTACTCACGATGTTTCACAAATTGCAATACCTTACTTTCAAATCTACCCAATATTACGTTCTTAAATATTTCGCATTGCATCGATTTTTATTAACTTTCTTGCACTATCGTATATAATATGGTCCCAAATCAACAGAAAGTTTCTACTTTAATATATACGAGTGTAACCTTGCCGTCACAAAAGATGGCAAAATATTGCAGAGGCTTAATATTTATTTCTTCTTAGGCTAAAGCCATAAGCGTCACTTGAATATATATATATATATATATATATATATATATATATATATATATATATATATATATAAGTATAGAGTACGTATGCATGGAATAGTATTCCGTATCCAAAGAAACACTACTCTTTAAAAAACTGCTCAATACAAAGTAGAGGTAATAATATTTATTATATACATGAATATATTATAATATCACTACAAAAGTAGATATTTTGTTTGAACACTTCTTGTCTCTTATCAAGCCACTTGATAAGACAAAAGAAGTGTCGAAATAAAATAGCTACTTTTGTAGTGATATTATAAAATATTCATGTCATTATCTTTCATATATATATATATATATATATATATATATACAAAACAAGGTAAATTTCATATTTAATGGCATATAAATCATGAAAAATTAAAAAATAAGAACCAGAAAACGACCGTTTTTCATCTGCGTCAACTGGGATTTTTTTATTCTTCAATATTTTTAAATATGTTCGTTCCTTGTTTACATGAGTTCCAGATTTAGAAACTATTACTATTTGTTGTGATTTGTTGTATTGTAATTTACTGACTCGTCCAAGTATGCCAGAGTATGTTTGCATTAAACTTATGAAATTTGCCCTTACATCAGTCGAATTTAGTTTCAATAATTATATGTATAGACAGATCGACGGGATCTCTATGGGATCTCTATGGGATCTCTCCTGGGCCATTCTTTGGCCAATATATTTGTGAATTTCCATGAGTCATCTCTTTTTACACATAGCAATAAGCTGTTTATATATTATCGGTATATGGACGATACTTTTTGTCTGTTTGACGGTGAGGCTGATGCTGATTCCTTTCTCACCATTTTAAATTGATTACGTTCGCCCTTGAAGTTTACAATCTAAATGGAGTCCTAATATGGTTTATTATACCTTGATGTCTTTGAAAGCGAAAAATTCATTTACTTAAGATCCTTACACATAAGGCCCTAAAAATTTGTACGAGAGATATTTCTATGTGGAATAGGTATTTTTCGTAGCACCTTATCCAAAAACGGTTATTATTGTGACGTTGCGAATTGTGATACGTGAGAAAAATCAACGGTTTTTTTTTAAGCTTTAGCCGTATACTATGGAAAGTGTACTTTTATTTAATGCTTCCTTACATTGGTTCACGTGTTGAGATATTTTCTTGAAAAAATTTCCATAGCAATTAGTTCTTGTAATTTCATTGCTCAAATTGTACTACATTTTGGCACTCATTCTGCTTTTCCGTCTATGCGAAAGGACCTACTTCCTCTAAATCATATTTCTTCTGTGGTTTATAAGTTTATTTGTAGTTGTGACTACATAGTGAGGACCTCCCAACGTTTAGATAGCAGAATGAAGGAACAAGTGTCATTAAGAATTCTCAAAATGGATGCTGGTCCGGGTCAACTTGAAAAAACACTTCCGGATCAGCAAATACTGAATATCTGATACACATAGCAGAGATGTGACACTGACTTCAGTTTTGTTTCATGCTGTTATATAATTTTGTACTTCCAATAATTTATTTAAATATATATACATATTATCCTACGTCTATGTCACGAATCGGATTTTCATGCGTTATGCAATCATCAGGTGCTTGTTTCAAAATGATTTTAATAGATTTGAATTTAAATTCACTCATGTTAATGATAATTACATCATATAAAGTTTAAATTACAGCATTTTAATGACAACATTGAAATTTTAAATACTCTAGAGTTTTATGTGGATAAAAATTTAAATTAAAAAATTGAAAATAAAATTAAAATTAAATTTAAGATAAAAATACAATAGAATGCAAGGAAAAGAAATCAAAAGGGCATATATCATGATTCTTAACATATGATATAGTGAAATATTACATTTATATAAAAATCTTGGGAAAATTTAATATTTGAAATTTTAAATAAAAATAAATATAAGATAAAATAAAATGAAATGAATTAAAAATGGAAACAAATTAAGAGGTAAATTTAGAAATAAGAATAAAAAATATAAAGACAAAAAATAAAAAGGTTTTAATTCATAATTGTTAAAATTAATATTGTGTGTGAAAGAAAGAATGAAAGAAAGAAAGAAACAAACAAACAAACAAACAAGTAGGCAAACGTAAAGAGGGATATATATCAATCTGTGTTTAATTATTTAATGAAGTGTCTTTCTATGAGAGCAGGTAATAATTAAATCACTTCTTTTATTAAGCAAATTTAGATTCTTGAGATGGCTTAAGATTACAAGGTTTTCTAAAAGACATATACCACATTTATCTCTTTTGCCATTGTAATGTTTGGATTTAGCTACGATATTCAAGATAAGATTTGTGTTCTTAATGTTGTTGTTTTTCTTTTTAATTTTCAATAATGTATTGATAAAGCAGTACTTTTGCTGTATTGACTGTTGTTTAAAGACAACATGTGTTTTTTAAATCTTATCTTCCACCTGTTAGAAGTACTTCCAATGTAAAATCTTCATTATCATGCGAATGAATTTGAGCTCTTTAAACAATATTTTCGGACATGCGCTGGTCATTCAATGGAAAGTTTGTTTTTCGGCAGTTGCAATTATTTTTAGAACGGTCATTTTTGTTATTTCTTGGGTGACGGATGTTGTTTATGTGGGCTAAATATTTTTTTGATATCATAGCATTAAGTTGTTAAATATATTTGTTTTTAACGCAACTATAATTATCTTTGACATATTTTGTGTTAAGGATTTTATTTCGTGTGGGTGAATGGTAGAAATATTTATAAATTATGTTAAGTAATATTTTACCAATGTTAGTTTGGATGTTACAACTGAAGGGTGGGTTAAACAAACTAATGTTACCTTTACGTGATTTCTACTTCTTGCTTCCACCTTGTTTGTATTTATTACTCTAAACTAGTAATGGTTTTACTTTTTTTAAAGCTTTATCAACTAGTTTAGAATACTAAGTCATCGTAAAACATATCAAGAATCCGAAATTTCCTTAATATGAGAAGTGATTTAATGACTACATGCTGTCATAGAAATAATAATTACTTAAATTCTTACAACAAGTTTGATCAGGCTTGCCTTCCAGAGAGTAAAGCACTACGCCTGCTTGGTCTCACACTTACAGCGGACCTCAAATGGAATGACTATATCGAATCCATTGCTAAATCCGCTGCTATGAAAGTCGGTTCTCTGTGCAGGGTCCGGAAGTTTTTTCCGTCTGAATCTATCTTGCACATATATAAATCTACCATCCGCCCGTGCATTGAATACTGCTGCCATATCTGGTCGGATGCTCCTGCTATTCTCCTCGGGCTTCTCGACAAGGTACAGCAAAGGGTCTGTAATGTGATCGATATCAACTTGGCAGACCGCCTGCAGTCTCTCTCTCACCGGCGCGACGTGGCTTCGTTGTTGTCTCTTCTATAAATACTTTCAGGGCTTCTGCTCCAATGAACTTAGATCACTGCTGTCCCCTAGATACGAATTTGCACGAGATACTAGATTAGCAACTAGATTCCACCCTTCTACAGTGAAACCGATAAAATGCAGCCCCAACTTCTACTCCAACAGTTTCTTTTCTCGCACTTCCCGACTTTGGAATTCCCTTCCACATGATTGCTTCCCCGACGGTTACAATCTCAAGGTGTTTAAATGTAAGGTCAATACACACCTCCTAACACACTAACTCGCATTCATTCTTTCAAACACTCTTCCCATCTGCCCAACCCTCATCCTCGGTATCCATACCCATCTATCTCCTTCCTTCTGACATTTCCTACACCTAACCACTCCTCCTCATGCGCAATAGTGGCAATGGAATGCCTTGTTTGGGGTGAAATGATTAAAAAAAAAGATCCCTCTTTACTTTTGTATGTTTATTTCTTTCCCACGCAATATTACTTTTAATAAATATGAATTAAGCGTATTTTTTTTATTTTTGCTCCTTACATGTTTTTTTATTTTTAATTCTAAATTGAATACCTCTTCATTTTCATTTTATTTTTATTTTATCTGATTTCATTTTTATTAAAGATTTTCAAATTTAATTTTCTCTACATTTTTATGTACATGTAATATCTGAATATCTAAAATTTTAAGAAATATGATTTACACGCTTGGGATTTCTTCTCCCTGCATTTTAATATATTTTAGTTGGATTTTAATATTTATTTCTAATTTTAATTTTAAATTTAAATTTTTTTTCTACGTGTATAAGTAGAATAATTAAATTTTAAAATTTAATAATATAAAAGCAGTAATTTAAAATATAAGATTTAATTCCCATGAATATAGAGTGAAGTTAAATTCAAAACTATTAAACAGTCATTTTGAAACAGGCACCTGATGATTACATAACGCATGATACTCCGAGTCGTGACATAGATGTAGGATAAAATGCATATTTATTAATATATATACAGATGTGTTTAATCACCAAATGAATAATAATACTATACATATGTACACCCACCTAATATGTATGTTTAATAATTTACGTCATTATATATATATATATATATAGTGTTGATTTCTGATAGTTTTCGGCGTAAAGAATTTTCTTTTTGCAATAGTTTAACTGAAAAAATTATTTTGGCAAGTAGACATTTGTCGTAAATGCAGAGATATCGGGATGGAAATAGAGCATTCATAAATGATAGGATGAATAGGAACAAAGACTCAACAACAATAACAAAATTAATGACACCGAGACTGAACGGCAATATAAAAATCAGCCAGACAAAGTATGAAGTCATATCAGATCGGTATATATATATATATATATATATATATATATATATATATATATACAACGGTCTTAGAGGGTATATATATATATGTATATATATATGAAAAATTAAGAAAAGCAGCGGCTGCTTCTGCCATTTACGCATTACACTTAAGACATGAATTCCTCCGTCTGTCGTGCGCTTATAGTTTAGGGGTAGTGTCTCATACAGCTAGCAAATCATTCTTCGATCCCGGCTGTAAACAAGCGAGTGCCTAGTCACACTGACGTGATGTGATACCGTGAAATGGTCTTGTCTGTATATATATATATATATATATATATATATATATATATATACGTGTGTGTTGATTTACAAATTAAGAACATATGTATTGCAAAGGAATAAAATAATAAGGCTCTATTAATGACAAAACACGTGGCAATTTTTAGTAAAGCGTAATAGGTGGTCATAAAGAGAATGAACTGAGATACCAGGGCCTCTCTCTCTCTCTCTCTCTCTCTCTCTCTCTCTCTCTCTCTCTCTCTCTCTCTCTCTCTCTATGAACGTGATAATAGGGATATACATACTTATATATACATTTAAAGTATATAGAACGTAGTTTAACCTTATTCTCATCTTATATCACTATTTATTATGATTTCTGCGACCAGGAATTCTCATGCAAAATTTTGTACGAATCCTTGTTATTATCATAACTTCTAAGCATATTTGTAACAGTCAGGAACAACTCACAGTAATTTAGCATATTTAATAATGAGTTATACACAAACATAAAATAGAATATTAATGAATAATATAAATTGAAAAGAAAACAAATGCGACAGCTTTTTTTAAAAAGCATTTTGATTATATTTTTCTGAAGCATAATATATTTTTAGCGACTAATTATTTTCAAGTTTAATATTTATGGTCCATCCGGATAGCTTGCAAATAAATTATATATCCGCGACTGACAAAATAAATAACAAATGAGAAACGTTCATCAATCTAACATGTTTCACTTTTATTAAAGCTTCATAAAAGTATAAGGTATGAAGAAAGAAATTCAGGTGTTTTGATTTGTGCAGTTTTGATCTTCGTTGGTTAATTGGATGTCACTTGCATTCTATTTGATAAACAAAAGATTTTATAATTTTTAGCGTTCACAATTCAAGTTGAGATATCACGTCGTTTCAATGAATTAACAAATTAACGCATTCCAAGTCGAAATGAAAAGACAGTAAATATTCCTTTATTTGTGGAAGTATATAACAATCCTAATATGTCTATGTGGAATTCAGAGTGTTATGAATATCCGTGTGTGTGTGTTTTTTACGTTAATTTCCTTCGTATTTGTTTTTTTGATAAAGCTTTAATAAAAGTTAGAGGTGTTAAATTTATAAAAAAAATATTTGTTGTTTATTTTAGCATTCTGTCAGATTCCTATCCATGTTTGATCCTAACTCATATTTGCGAATATAATCAAACATCATTTAGTATAGCCCCAAGTTTTGGAAATGCTGTTTACCCTCTGTGCGGAATCAAGTAATAAATATTTGCTTTTGATTTTAACGAACTGAAATTGTTAATACATTTGAATGATTCCAATTATTGTACTTATTCTTTTAAACTTGATTCATTATATTCAACTACTGAGCCTACAGACTTGAAGAAATATGTGCTATTGTTTTTGCAGAAAAAAATGGACGTCATTTAAGCACACCATACTGATTAAAAATTCAACTGTTTATATATCATTAAAAGCATAACGGTTTTTTTATCTAACTATTCTAATAAATATTAATTCTTATCAACTTTACCAAAATTTTACAATAACAGTTCTAAATAGAATGCAATACATTATTTAAAGAAGTAAGATTGTAGAATATAAATATTTAAAAAAATGTCTTTTTTCCACTTGAGAGAATCAGACATTAAACACACATGCGTCTTATCTAATCCCTTATCTCTTATTCTTTCCTTCTCTCTTTTCCCTTCTTCTATGTGTTATTTCGCTTCTGACCATAGACGATCATGGCCATCCACGTTTCTCTGTCTTAGGTGGCACTTAGAACGCTTTCTTCCTTTAACTCACACAAACCATGCTCTGCATCCACTTGCTCAGACCCAAGTATATTACCCATTGTTTACCCCTGTCTCCCTTTCCCTCTATCTGACCTGTGAATATCACGTTCTCCAAGCCTTCTTTCCTCATTACATGTCCCAGGAACTTTAGATGTTTTTTCTTAATGCTCAGAATTAAATTCATTTTTCGTTTCCATCCTCTCCTAAATCTTGTCTTTGCTCACATTCTATATCCATGATTGCCGCATCGTACTTCTGTAAAAGCACTGTTCTGTTGCTTCAAGTCTTTCCTTTATCTTTGATGAGATAATCCAGCATTCGCTGCCATACTGAAGAACAGACATCACATAGCAATCCATTAATCTCTTTGATTTGAGAGAAATTTTCCTGTCTCTTAATACCCTACTCAGCTTCTGGAATGCGTTCTTCGCCATACCAATTTGCCTTTAGATCTTAGTGTCGCACATTCCGTCTTCTGTTAGAACACTTTCCAGGTATTTAAATTTTTGTACCTGTTGATTTAACTATCCCCTACCTGTAATTAGCATTTGGGCTGCTATTTTTGCTGATGAGCACGTTACATTCTTGTAATTTATTTGTAGTTCTTTCTTTCGACTTTCTTCAGCTATCTTCTGTAGGAGGTCTTGTAGTTTCCTTTCAGTGTTTGCTACACCACTGTATCATCTGTCTAACTTCTGCTGTTCAGATTTTGTCCTCTATGACGAATTCTTTCATAATATCTAGGGGCCTAATTATAGTCTCGATTAAAAGACGCATCCTTGTTTTACGCCTCTTTCTATCTTGTATATTTACTGAATTCGTTTTCTGTCGGTATGCAGGCAGTTTGCTGCAAATAGATGTTCTTGATTACTCTAATTTATCTCATAAATACGTTGAGTTTTCGCAGTATTTCTGTCACTTGATTTTGTGACGTAGTTTATCGAATGCGTTTCCATAGTCTATAAAACATAGGTATACGTCTTTTCTCATTTGTACTGTCCTCTCCCTAAAACAAAAATAGCGTCATTGATATATGTTTTCTTATATTTTGTTTGCTAGTAAGTTATTAAAGGTGTGTAGACACAATAAAAAGTAATGCCCCATTGTTGGTCTCTGTGTGTGTGACCATTTGTAATTATTAACTAAGAAATAAAAGAATAAGCTCAAGAAAAACACAAGGGCGATGTGTTGGACTCAAATAAAACATCACGCAAGAAAATAAACTTATCAGAACGATTCTATATAAGAACAAGACTTCGAAGAAATCGAACAAATCAGGGAGATGCAATATCCACATTGTTTCTTAAGAACATCTGCAATGTTTCCTCAGTGACAGCCTTGTTTGCTACACGCAATCGATGCCAAAGTGTTCGGCAATCTCGTAATATTTAACTTTCTGCCCTCTTATTTCATCTCTCTTGCTAGTAGTAGGTGGGACATTATGAATGCAAATATTCTGACATTTCTCCTGACACTAAATTCAAATTTTCCATGAGTCTTTTCGCTTTCGGTTATACACACGGGTCTTCAGCTTTCTGCACGTAAGTTTGATTATACCAAAGCCTTTCACAAGGCAAAGTTATAACACTTTAATCTTTCATAAAGTATAAAATTATTTGTGGCACGCAATATACGGCAAGATGTTTCTGATATTGTAATATCTTAACTTCTACTCTACCTGGTATTATATTTTTCATCGCTCATCATTCCATCTATTTGTATTAATTTCTTGCACTATTGAATATGATGTAGTGTCAAATCAACAGACATACACGACTATCTCACAGATATACAGGGTCTATGAAAAATACTTTTACAAAATTTCGGGGTGGATTTCTCACACCCAAAAAAGTATAAAAGTATGTATAAACTTATATCCGCAAATCTTTTGTTCTGGGTTTATTAATTTAATGAAAGTTGGTGTTGTGTTGCTATACAAACTTGATTATATTTGTCATTCGTGAATATTTGTTCTTATTCTCTCTCCAACTATTAAAGCCTGTAGGAATGTGTTAACTAAGAGTTGTTCTATTTGTCTATATTTCTGATTTCAGGTATTATTTACAGTATTTAAATATGAGAAATACCCATTAACATCAGAAATAATAGAGAAAACCATTACCATCAAATATTTCAAGAAGAAAAAGGGTTACTAGACATTAGGTTTTTAAGTCCCAAAAATTCAGTTTTTCTTGTCCCTAAAGACACATGGCATAGTTGGTTAGCTCCTGACTTGATTCTTAGAGTTGTGAGTTCAATACCAGCCTACAGCAGTCAAGAATAAGTAACTTGCAGGGTTAGATAACACATGACTTCCAATCGAGGTTTTACGCAAGGCATAGAGTTCATATACCCGAGTTATTGTAATAAAGGTTTCAGTTCAAAATTCCTAGCATCTGAGAGGGCCGAAGCGTACAACGACGGAAAGGTCGCACAAATGGCAACAAAGATGAGAACAATAGTCCGAATAATGTAAATACTGTAAGAATTTTTATGCTTGACAATGGCAGGATATTTATATGATAAGCAAGCACATATGATTTTTACAGAATCCCGGCGAATGATAACAGACTTTTGACTGCAAGGCTATATCAATCTTCGTTTCCTGACCGAAGCTAACCGAATTTGAAACCATAGCTAAGTTTGTAAAAAGTATTTTAGAATTGTCTTTTGTATAGTTTATCTAACAGCGTCTACCATAAACATTGAACTTAATAACTGAAAAACAGATTTAAGGATTTGTAAGTATATGTTTATATGAATTTTGTCTTTGTTTTGCTGTGAAGGACCTGACACCGACCTTGCGAAGATCACTTTGATACACCCTGCATTAATTTATGCAAAATATGCGATCCGATTTTTTAAAGAAAATATTTGTGATCTTGTTTATTATTATATTATTTTTATATTATAATGATAAATATTATAATGATAAATATTATAATGATAAATATTATTATAATATTTGCGCCGAAGTATATAAGTCATTTCTAATGATTAGAACCACTTTACTAGTCTTCTATCAATCTCTTGCATAACTAAAATTTAACTTAACACTATATATAGACATCATCTTGAACATGAATGAAGCAAAGAAACGTTAACCTGAGTTCAGAATTAGGCATAACATTTCTGAAATTGCTACCGATATCAACAGAACATGAGTTGAGGAATTCACGTGTGATTAGACAATAAGGCGCTAGTTTCTGATGTTATGCAGTAGGGTTAAGTGTACTCAAGAGCAAAGTTCTAGAAGACGTGTATCTGTAATTAATAAATAACTTATAAAAGCCTCAGTCAAAAAATACTGATGTCGGTTTTTCAAAGAAATGTATAAGATAATATGTGCTAGTATAGAACAATCTGATAAAAATTAGCAAACTGAAGAGGACGTCAGTGAATCTCAGAATTGGCCTTTTTGAAATGAGTTTTTGTTACATATGCGAATTTAAATATTCCATTTCTTGATACGATTGTTTTTGTGATAATATAATCGTATAATCTGATCAATAATTTAGTCATGACGAAGCCCCGAAAAATTATCGAAAACCGGAATTGTACTAATAGATTATTATGGTGACTTTATTATGTTCCGTTATTGCTGTTATTCATTGCTGCTTTTCTAAGCAGAGCATCACTGACTGTAAGGTAGACACTGCAGAATATCGACTCTTTTGTATACGAAATTTTACACATGCACTAAGCTTCCTTGATCGCTTACTCATTGACTAACACGTTCTCATTTATCTTGACAATTCTTTAAGCCGAAAGAAAGTCCTTTGCAAAGATGCCAAAGCAGCATCTGAAGATTCTTTGCGGAAAAGTCATAAGTGTTTTGTTGGAATTGTTGTATAAATAACCATGTAATTCGATGGGAAAAATCTATAGTTCTTCATACTTCCTGTGTTGAGGTCTGAAGTGCATTAATTCAAGAACAGAATTTGACTCTAAAATCAAACATTATTTTCCAAAAAACTCATAAAAACATAAAGGTATATCACCATTTGCCGATTAATATATGTAAAGATATCATTATTATCTACATTACTTACAATCGGACTAAGAATCAATGGCTAAGTCCGCTGCTACGAAAGTCGGTTCTCTGTGCAGGGCCCGGAAGTTTTTTCGACTGAATCTATCCTGCACATATATAAATCTATCATCCGCTCGTACATTGAATACTGCTGCCACATCTGGTCGGGTGCCCCTGCTATTCTCCTCGGGTTTCTTGTCAATATACAACGGAGAGTCTGTAATGTGATCGATACCAACTTGGCAGATCGGCTGCAGTCTATCTCTTACCGGCGCGACGTGGCTTCCCTGTGTCTCTTCTATAAATACTTTCACGGCTTCTGCTCCGATGAACATAGATTATTGGTGCCCCCTAGGTACGAATTTTTCACGAGATACTAGATTAGCAACTAGATCCCACCCATTTACAGTGAAACCGATAAAATGTAACCGCAATTTCTACTCCAACAGCTTCTTTTCTCGCACTTCCCGCCTGTGAAATTCACTTCCACATGATTGCTTCCCCGACGGCTACAATCTCCAGGAGTTTAAACGTAAGGTCAATAGACGCATCCTAACACACTAACTCGCATCCATTCTTTCAAACACTTTTCCCATCTACCCAACCCTCAGACTCGGTATCGTTACCCATCTATCACCCTCCTTCTGACATTACCTATATCTAACCACTCATTCTCTTTACCTATAATCTTTATAACTCCATGCAAAATAGTGGCGGTGGAATGCCTTGCTTGGGGTGAAATGATTAAAAAAAATATTTTCATCTTGTATTATCATTCTAGTGCCTCCTCACTAGGCGATCAGTGTTTCATGAGACGTTTGTGAATCCAGAAAACCTTCAAGGAATTTCAAACTGAATCCTTTATTTGTTCAAGGAAAAGAACTTGAACGACTTAACACTGTCTGTCACATATAGTTCGCAGGATGATAGATGAAAACTGTGATTAACCTGCCTGATAAACTTTTGACATTTTTTGAATATATATATATATATATATTGAATTATAGATTTATAATATGAAATATTGCTAAGAGCTGAAAATTAGCGAAAGTTGTGGAACGTCATGATTACCCATTTCTTGAAGAAACATAACTCGAAGATGAAGTATAATAAGGAATTACTCGATTTTCTGCAATGTTTTCCATTTTTTTATAATAAATGGATCAAATATAGATTGCAAAATCATTGAATTTTTAAGAGTTTATTTAACTTTCATTTCCGGAAATTTCTTTTGAAAAAAATGTCATAAAAACTGTGTCCTCTTTTAAACATCTTGGGCTTTCCCTATTTAGAAGCCCTGTTCATGTCAATCAGAAGAAGTACGATGATGCTTGAGTGTTTGAGATAAGATAAATAATTGAGGAGAACAAAGATATCTATTTGGATTTTCAAGATCTAATGGAAATCTTTGCTATTTCTGAAATAGATCAAAGCAGTATAAAAGCCCGTACAGATGGTTTACATGGCTATAAACGTTTTACTAGTGAAATGAAAATAAAATATGAACAATCTAAATGGATGTATTGCATTAAATTTATCAATATTTTTCAAAATCTAAAGATGATACGAAGCGTTTTATAATGTTTCTCAAAAAGAACTTTTGGAACTTTTAGGTAACATTCACATATTTGGGAAGATTATACTTCATTCTGAACCTATATAGGCAGGAAACCGCCTATATAAGGAAAGAAATATAATTAAATAGATACACGAAAATAGAAAGTATTTTGAGATAAGGACGTGTTATCTCACTAAACATCTTTAAACTCAGAAGCAATTATTAGAGAATTAGAAGTGCTACTAGGATTCCTTGTTGGTAGAAAGAATGTTATAATCATAAAAAATGGAAATTAGAGCAGGCACGGAAAGGAAATTACAAAGACTCCTTCAGAAAGAAAGTGAGAAGAAAAGATAAAATAAATTGCAAATAGTCAGAATGTATGCTTGTCAGCAAAATTGAATAGTCCAACATGCAACTCCGAATTGTAGATTCTAAAAAGCATTCAGGATAGTTAAAATATCTGGGAAGTATTACAAAACACGGTAATTGCAACAAAGAAATCTGAAGGTGAACTGTAAGAGCAAAAGATGCAAAGAATTAATACGTGAAATTAATTGATAATCTTCAGATTAAGAATATATTTGAGGCAACAGAAATGTGATTCTACAGCAGGATGCTGAGAATAATGTGGATTGAACATAAAAGTAATGACAAAGATTTGAAAAGCAAACAAATATAAAAATGATATTGTATATCAGAAAGTGGCAGTTGAAATGTGTAAGGACTATGATGAGGAAAGTGGGATTGGAAAATTGACATAAATGAAATAAATTGACATAAATGAAATAAATTGACATAAATAAAATAAATTGACATAAATGAAATAAATTGACATAAATGAAATAAATTGAAGGCAGGCGGTGGCGGGGAAAAGATGCAAATGCTGATACAAACAGTTAATTCTAACATTTTAATTACATTTCTGTACATTTTATTTTTTATTTATAAGAATTGTTCTGTTGATAATTGCTCACATATTTTTCAACTCAAATATTTGCTTTTAACATTTAAAGCCAAAACGTAAATATAAATTTCTCATTATTCGAATACTTTAAATATGGAAACAAAAAGTACACTTTTACTTAGAACTTGAATAAGACAATTGAAATTTTTGAGTTTCTATAAATGAAGAAACATGTTTTGAATAATTTAGCATTAACAAAATTGAAGGTAAAGGCGACAGATGAAGGCAAAGAATAACCTATTAAAACAAGTTTGCTTATATTTTTAATACAGTACAGAATCATCATGGGAGAATTGAATGCCAAAGAAGGCAAGGAGAGGGAAGGTATGACAACTGGAAACTTTGGGTTAGGAATCTGCAACGAACAAGGAGATAGATGGGTGCAATGGTGCATAGCAAATGACCAAGTAATAACTAACACCTGGTTTAAAAAAGCCCGCGACGTATATGGACATGGAGAAGCCCAGGAGGTGACACGGAAAACCAGATAGACTACATAACCATTAACAGCAGATTCAGAAATGCAGTGGTTCAAAGCAAAGCCTATCCAGGTGCTGACTGTGGAAGCGACAACGTCCCAGTCATTTGCAATTTAAAAGTGAAACCCCGGAGATTGAAGAAGCCTAATGCAGCACCAAAACTGATATGCAACGCACTCGTGAATAACCTCAAACTACAGAAAGTATACACTAACAGTGTGAAAACCAAATACAAAGAACAAACTAGGAAGTGACACTCAAAATGCGAATCGGTAAAGAAAGCAAACAGCATTGCCCAAAAGGAAAATAGGCGCAGAAAGAAAAACAAGTGGATGATGGAAGAGATTCAGGAAATGATGCAAACGTCGCAGAAAATTATACCTAGATATGGAATGAAGTACAGGGTACTACACAAGGAAATAAGAAGAAAATGCAGACAGGCTAAAGATAAATACCTTAATGACGAATGTGCAGAAGTAGAGAGATAGATCAGGAATAATAAAGCAGACATGCATAAGAAAATAAAAGAATTGACAGGACAAAAAACCTGCTCTTCAAAAGGATGTCTAAAATCTAAGGATGGAACAATCAAATTGGAGAAAGAGGAAATACTCCAACGATGGGAAGAATATATAAAAGATCTTTTCCACGACAAGAGAACGCAACCAATATTACGCAAATATGAGGACATACCAGAAATATTAAAGTCTGAAGTGGAATCTGCAGTAGCCAAACTGAATAGAAACAAAGCAGCGGGACAAGACTGCATAGTCATAGAGCTGCTGATAGCCCTGGAAGAATTTGGTATAGAAAAAATTACTGAAATAATAAATGAAATTAATAATAGTGGGGTTATACCAGATGACCTCGGCAAGTCTATCTTCATAGCACTACCTAAGAAGCTAGGAGCAAACGAGTGCGAACTCCACAGAACCATCATTTTAATGAACCATATAACAAAACTGATCACCCGAATCCTGATGAGTAGAGCGAGAAGCAGAATGAAGCCAGAGATAGGACAAGAACTGTGTGGTTTCGTTAAAGACACGGGAACAAGGAATGCCATATTTATGATTAGGATGCTCTCCGAAAGGGCATTACAAATGAAGAAGGGATTAAACCTGTGCTTCATTGATTGTGCGAAGGCGTTTGACAAAATACGCCACAAGGAACTGATGGAGATGCTCGGCAGCCTGGACATATTTGGGAAAGACTTGAGAGTAATAAAGAATCTTTACTGGCAGCAAACCGTTTGCATACTGACAGGTAATGAATTGAGAAGATAGAATGGGGCGTAAACAGGGGGGTGTCTTTTCATCTGATCTGTTCAACTTGTACAGCGAGAATATTTCGAGAACCCTAGAAGTCGGAGGCCACAATTTAAACAGCCTAAGGTACGCAGATGATTCAGTGCGGACACAAAAAGGAAACTACAAGACACAGAAAGGAAACTACAAGACCTCCTACAGAAGGTAGAAGAAGAAAGTAACAAGAAAAGTTTAGAAATAAACAGCACGAAAACCGAATGCATAGCCATCAGTCAAAAGGGCAGCCCAAAATGCCAATTATAGTTCGGGGATACCAAAATCAAGCAGGTACAAAAATTTGAATACCTGGGAAGAATTATAACAAAGGACGGAAAGTGTGACACAGAGATCCGAAGGTGAATCGGCATGGCGAAAGAAGCATTCCAGAAGTTGAGTAAAGTATTAAAAAACAGGACAATTTCTTTAGAAACTAGGAAGAGAGTACTGGATTGCAACGTGCTGTCCGTCCTCCAATATGGCAGTGAATTCTAGACAATACCATCTAAGATAAAGGAAAAACTTGAAGCAGCGGAAATGTGGTTCTACAGAAGGATGCTGAGAATATCATTGATCGAGCATGTGAGCAATTATGAGATCTTGGAAATGATTGAAACAAAAAGGAAATTAATACTGAGCATCAGGAAGAGACAGCTGAGGTTCCTGGACCACGCAATGAGGAAGGAGATCTTAGAGAACCTGATACTAACAGGCCAGATCAAGAAAAAAAGAGACAGGGGAAAGCAACGGATAACATATTTGAAGGACCTACTCAGATGGATGACGGAACGAGAATTGCATGTTGTAACAGAAGAAAGCGTGCTTAGAGCCACAAGGGATAGGGATACGTGTAAGGCCAAGATTGCCTATGTCATGAAGGGACAAGGCCCATAGAAGAAGAAGGAATTACGACGAATGAGTAAAAAGATTTAATCAGAGATGAAATTGATGCAACCGTATGCATCCCTGTTTTCAGATGACTGGTGTTAATTTGAAGGGATTTTTAAGATGAAAAGAGATTTTTCTGAAATCGAAGAATGCAATTATTTTTTTATTTTTTATTTTTTTGGTAAAGTAGCCGAAATGTTAACAAGTGGAAAATACAGGTACAACTGATTATTGAGTGTAAATTTCTATTTTTGACAGAAGTAAGCAAATTTATCAAAGTCAGTTACCTAATATTTGTCAAAATATTTTCAATTGGCTTTGACGATATGTGACCCCAGGTCAAAAGATGAGGATTTCCTGTATACTAATTACCAAGACTGCTGGTGAGAACAGGCAGACAATAACAGAACGTAGATTTTTCTCTCCTTCCTCTGGAATTCGAAATGTTAAATGATATTACTTACATATCAAGTTAGTGAGTCATATATAAAGGGAGGGGGAATAGAAACCCTACACTTAACTTTACGACCCCGATCTGAGTGATGGCTTAAAAAACCACATTGGAAGACGAAATTTAATCAATTCGACCCCCGTGTTTGGGATGAGAAGTTGAAAAGAAATATGAATGGCGGTTTGAATAATATGGTCTGACTGAAACTGGGCCTCCTGCTAGAAAGGAGAAGGTAGAGAGATATATTTCAAGAGACGGTCAGTCCAATTTCAACTAACTGGAAATTAAATAAATCATCGTCCTGTGGTAATAGTACAAAACAAATATATTCGTGCTAATGAAATACCAGCCAACTGATATTTCTCTTTTTGCCACTTACTTACTTAATCTTTATTTATTCGATATATATAAATATATATCAATCGACACCTTGTCGTCGTGGTCTTAAATCTGGTTTTCATTTTTTACTAATCCTTTGCATTTCTGGACCACCCTCGTCAAATAATAACAAGCAATCCTGCTTTGGCTAATCAGAGATCAACAACACAACGTGAGCGGAATCGACCACAGCTTAGTAAGTTTGGCCGGGCTCAGCCAGGGTTCGGGTTCTACGTAAGCGACCACGCCATGAAAGTAGACAAGACCACGAAAAGGTACCCTACAAAAGCTATGCAAAGTATTACCAAAACAGGAATGAAATGGTGTTGAACTGAAAAAAGAAAGGTAGTGAGCGAGAGAAAGAAACTGCATTTGCACATTTTATATTTAAAATAATCATATGATAGATATTCTTTGCTATGTACCAGGAATATAAAATTTTGTTAACTGAAAATATTTTAGCGAAACACATTCTAATATCTTATATTTCCAGAGGTATAAACATCCTAATAGACTTAAAAGAACGCACGTGTCTTTTTAAATTAAATTGCATTTCTGTTTCCAAACATTTACAGTAAACATTTCCATAAATTCGAATGCGGTGTAATGTTAACCTTCACGATATTAGAATTTCGGGCTGCATTATGGGTTTGTCTTATTAGCGTTCATGATTTAGGTATCAAAACACATCTCTTATATCGGTTTCATTAAATTGTTGTTTAAAAAAACTCACTGCCTTTCTTATGCAGTATTTTGTTGTTGATACAATATTTACCTTGCGCTAGATAGATGCAAATTAATTCAACATTCTTCTTCTTGTATGTATCCTCTCCATTCAGAACGTAGTTGATCATGGCTTTCCCCGTCTCCCTATCCCTGGTGGCTCTTAGCAGGCTTCTCCTGTTACATTATGCAACCGTCGATCCATCATCCACCTGATTAGGTCCTTAAAATATGTTATCCATTGCTTTCCCCTGTCTCTTTTTCCCTCTTTCTGGCCTGTCATTATCAGGTTCTCCAAGCCTACCTTCCTCATTGAATGTCCCAGGAATTTCAGCTGTCTCTTCCTGATGTTCAGTATTAGTTTCCTTTTCGTTTCCATCATTTCCGAAACCTCATCATTGTTCACATGCTCGATCCATGATATTCGCAGCATCCTTCTGTAGAACCACATTTCAGTTGTTTCACGTTTTTCCTTCATCTTTGATGATATTTTCAAGCATTCACTGCCATATTGAAGTACTAACAACAAATAGCTATATAGTATTCTCTTCTTTGTTTTTAGCGAAATTCTCCTGTTTCTTAATACTTTACTCAAGTTCTGGTATGCTTCCAATCTCAAAAACATTAGCTATGCAGATGAGAGAGTTTTGAGAAAATACAGAGAAAAGTAACTGCAGGAATTTCTACAGTCGGTAATAAAGGAAATAGTAACATTAGTGGTAAGAAATAAAATGTCTGTTTTTCAACATGTTTTTAAATAATTACAAATAAAAGGAAACAAACGATACCACAAGTTTAAATGTCAAGTAATGGCTTAAACGAAGACAGAGAAATGCGACAAAAATGCCGAAGGTGGATATGAATAGCAAAAGATGCCTTCTGAAAGCTGAGCACGATATTACAAAGCAGGCAAATTTCATTAGTAATTAATAAAATAGAACTAAACTGTTATTCAATATTAGCCTTTCTTAATGGCTAAGAATAGAGATAATCTAATTATAGATGAAAAAGAAACTTGAGCTAACAGAAATTTGGTCCTACAGAACAATACTGAAAACACCACGGACGGAATAGATGAGCAACGACGACATATAAAAGAAAATGCAATATAAAAAACCCTGAACTTTCAGGTTTCATAATTAGAAAAGAGAACATATAAACTTTAAAACTCACAGTATACACTGAAAGAATGTCTAACAATATTGTCTCGCTAGAATCATTATAATTGAGCAGTGAGTACCATCCTCACTGGCTGTCACATGCTTTCAACGTTGTGTTATATCTAAAATGCGCTTAGAAAATCGCTATACAAAAGGCAAGACTGATTAAATAAAGTAGCACACAACCAAACTACTAAGATTGTGTAAAATGTTGATGGAATAATAGAGACGGCAAAAACACAAAAAGGGCAAAAGAAATAAAATTCTGTAGAGGCCAGATCTCCTACTTCCTGAAAAAATACCACACATATTGAGTAAAGTAGCACACAACCAAACTATTGAGATTGTGTAAAATGTTGATGGAATAAGAGAGACGGCAAAAACACAAAAAGGACAAAAGAAAAGAAATTCTGTAGAGTCCACATCTCCTATTTCCTGAAAAAATACCACACACAGACAAATAAAAATATTCTCATGTCCAGTAATTGTAAATATGTTCATCTTCAAGCTCAGTCTTAAGATTGTTTGCGTTCCATACGAAAACAAGTTTATGCCAATTAATATCCACCGTTTCATTTTTCAGAAGTTGTTTATTAATGTATAAATTTTATATATGTAGAAATATTTATATTCATACAGATTTATTTAATATAGCTATAATTTATACCGAATTCTTTATGAACGTAATTGTAATAGATAATTTATTCTGATAATAAAATATGAATATACAGAGTGGAATATAATTAATCACCCACAAGTCTGTGTAAGCATTTTATCTCTCAGGAGGTTAGCCAATGTTGACTATGACTGCAAAAGCTGTGTTTTCCGGATCGATACAAAGATACGTAATTCTTCCAGCATTGTTTTTGGTTTCCAGAATATACAGGTTTTGTTAGGAATAGAGAATGAGCATTAAACGCAATAAATATTTGAGGTAAGGAGACTCTTTGAGGGTTTGACTGCTCACCATCATTGTAACATGTTTAGGCTCTAGGTCGGTGTGATGAACTTGTTTACACCTGTTTGTTGATAAAGAAATTGATTTGGGTTTTCTCGTTGGTGATGAAATTGCTTTGGGGTTTCCTTGATGGTGTTAAAGTGTCAGTGTGTTTTCTTGCTGGTGATACAATTGTTTTTGGGTTTGTTCATTCGTTAATAAATTACCTTTGGTCTGTTTACTTAGGAATAAATAGCATTGGGTCTGTTTGCTGGTCAGAAAATTAGTTTGGCTTTGCTTGGTTATAATGAAATTGCTTTGATTTTTGTTAAGAAATTACCTTGGGTTCGCTTGTTGTTTATTAAATTACTCTGGGTTTACTTTTTGGCTATAAATTTGCATTGGTTGATTCGTTGGTTATAAAATTGCTTTGAGTTGGCTCGCTTGTTTAGAAGTGGCTTGAGTTTGCTTGTTGGTTTTAGGGCTGATCGTTTGATAAGAATTTTCTTTCGGCTTTTCTCATTGGTTATTAAATATCTTTAAGGCTGCTTGGTTGGGGAATAGCTTGTTTAGATTGTGTACTTGCTGTTAAAGAAATTGTATTGAACCCGCTCGATGGTTAAGAAATTGCATTGGGATTTGATAGATTGTTCATAAACTTCTCTGGGTTTGCACGGTGGTAATCGAATTTGATATATATGTATTGTTTTCAGCTATTTCAAATAAACTTTATAATTTTTATTAAACCCTAGCATATGAGATTGTAGTTATAAATTTTATTTTTATCTCAAGAATTGACAAAAATATTAAATACTATATATTAGACACTTTATTATCGAAAATAATTTTATATTAATCAGATTATAAAATGAGCAACAACTATAGTGGTATATTTATTATTTAGCATACGATTAAAATAGCTTTAAAAAAATTATTCATAACTTTATAACAATATTCATGAACTATACAACTACAGTAATTGTACAAACACATAAAGACGTGTAATTAATTATAAATTGTGAATAAATATATTTTTTCGGAAATTATATATTTTTCTTAAATTATCTTTTACATAATATTAATTTTTATTTAAATTCTTCGAAAAAACATTCATCTGGATATTATTATACGTTCATCAAAATATGAGCTATTGCATGATCTTGTTCTATAGTTAACAGTTATTCTGTTTTATTCATCCCGTCTGAAAATAATAATTTATCTAATTGTATGCCTGTAATGTCTATTCAAAATATTCATATTCATTTTTCTCTACAATTTCCTGAATTTTGTTCTACTCCATAATATTTTGTTCTTTCTGGTCCTATGTATTTGCGGTTCTTACACATCAATCTGTTTCTTTAAACTTGTCTAACACACTATTTTTACATTATTTTCATTATTCTGAATACTGTCCTCATCTTTGTTGCCATTTGCACGCGGTTTATTTTCTCTGCTTCTCTGGCCGATATAAGTGACTAGAAAATAAAATGACAGCCATATTTAACCCTAGAATACTCACTATCATTTAAAGTTACACCAATACTAACCATATGTATAACATACCCAATATTGAAAATAACAAACAAAAAAATTAAATATAAATCTATATTTGTAATATTTTACTTGCAAACACTTCAAAATTTGTACTTGAAGAAAATTAGGTACTGAAGATTTAATTAAATTTTAATTAAAATGGCGTCATTTGCGCTGGATAACCATGGTTAGTGATCTCGGGTTAAAATTTAAGTACTGTTGGAAATTTCTGGACACTGAAAAACGAAGAAGATCTGAGAAAATACAAAAATTACAGCATATACGGAAAAAAGAGCGGATAGAAAAAGCATGTAAGCTACCTAATGTGATGGTCGGGGTGGATGACTGAACGGAGAGGGATGGTAAGGAGAACAAAATACCAAAAAATAGGAAGTTGTGCAGACCCGTGAACGCCTACATGTGGAAGAAACCTGTCACATATTAGACGATTAAATGTATACAAAGGCGAGCCATGTTATTCGTTTAATTAATATTCATTACAAGCAGATAATTTTTAAGTGTATATCGCCATATAACACTAAGCAATTCATTCAAAGCTTGAAAGTAAATAATATAACTAAATAGTTTTGCTTTATATATAACAAGATGACAAAATATCAAACGAAATCTAACGACAAGCAAATAAATAAAAAAGTAGTATCATGAGAATATTTTCCGACTCGTACTAAAAGAACATTCAATTATGCCAATTTTTTTTATATAAAATTCAATATATTGTTACCGTGTGTTTTATATAAAATGTATGGAAACCCAATAAACTACTGTTTTCAGTTCATTTTCATTTAAAATAAAATTCCTTCTCAATGTTAGTTACTTAGTCTATATAATATTGAATATTTATTACTAATGTTTTGCGAGTGTTGTGCTCCTGACCTTTCGTGATACGATTTCAAAAGTCGTTAGAGGCAATTTTTTATTCCCATCCATATTACAGAATGAAAAGTGGTAAAATGCAAGTCTTTGCGAACGGAATCAATACGTTATGATTCGCCGTAGCCTTACAATTAAACTTTCATCATTCATTGACAGAAATGTTAGTGTTTTCTCTCGCTTGAAATGTATACGAAGTTTTTCTTACATTAATTTAAGGAGATGGAAATTATGTTTATTTAGTCTAATAGCAGTAATTGATCTTCCTAGTATTGATAGACTTCTCCTTCCTAACGTACAGTAGAATAGGAAGTCAACACACTGATTATGCCACTGGTGTTTTTCTTATTTACATGTACTATACATTTTAGTTTTGATATTTTTAATTATGATATTCCTAATTGTATTCGGAATGTCTGATTGCTATGCATCAAAGTGTAAGATCATAAAATTAAATATGAGGGTTACTGCTTCACATGTTGATTTCTGCCATAAACAAAATTTTGCAGTTAACAATTTATTCAATTCTGATATTCATTCATTAACAACCGAATCTTGCAAATACAAACTGATATATGAAATGGATGATGGAAATAAGATTTAGAAGCTTCTAGCACTGTACATTCAAGTTGTGGGCGAATTTTGACATCAACGTCATCATCATAAAGAGGCGATCAGAAATAAAAATATTAAATTATTGGATGCGATTTTAATTGTTACATTTTTTGAGAGTTTTAAAGTGATCTAGTTTTTCTTAGTTTCGTGTTTATTATTGCAGTGCCGGTTTGCAGGAAGAATGCACTTTTTAAGACCTAGATGATTAATTCGTATGAAGTCATTTGGAGTCATTGTCTTGGGAAAAATATTATACTGCGATGATTGTTTGAAAGACTCTTAACACGTTTGACGGCAGAAATAAATAATTTTCTAAATTCAAAAATGATTTTTATCGCTTCTTGTAGTGTTGGACAAAATTATCCCAATCATTAGCTATCCGGTTTCAGTTTTTTAATATCATTTTTCCAGCTGATATCTATACCAATGTTTATTGTATCATTGTTTTAAATTTATATGATGTATTCAGAATATGTGACATCAAAATTCTCATTACAGCTCCACATCATATCTTCGCACAAATCCTGATACTTTAGGACATTTGCTAAAATTATTTGTTTTTGTACAAGATCATATATATATATATATATATATATATATATATATATGTAGTCAGTATAAACCCAACACATCATCTATACAACCGAATCTGTTCCATAACTGGAGGGAAGAGACGGAATAAATACCTCCCCCAAGGTTATTTGCGCGTAAGTGAATGCAAGGGATTCAACTGGAATTCGAACTCGGATCCCCAATTTGTCATTCCGAGTCGATATCCACTGCCTCATATCGCACATCCGAAACAAACTAAGTAATTTTAAATATGCCCACCTGAACAAATTGTAATGAAAATACCTTACATGGTCGATTTATCTAAAATGCATGAATATTACGAAAGAAATATATATGTCAGTTCCTGATTAAACACATGCAATCGTAAAAAATAAATAGCTGCTCAAATACATAGATCGGTATTAACATAGATATAACTTTTCAATTTTTATTTTTTCACTTACTTAATTTTGTCGTATTTTAATCTTGTTTTTAAATTATTATTTTTATTTTTGATCTTATTTTTTACCGTGTTTAATTATTTTATTATTGTTTTTTATATGTTTATTTTTAGTGCCATTTTTTCCCGAAAATAATGAATTACAAGTAATCCTTTAAGTAGTAGTATCAACTAAATTAAATTATACTTATAATAAATAAATAAACAGCATCCCAGATTTATAATATGTAACGACTATGGTCAATGTGAGAACCAAAAATGCAAATTAAAATTTGGAAACTGTCAGTTCATAATATGCACTTGATAATTGTACAGTGAAGGAAATTTTGAGTCATGTTGTAGGTGTAGGATAATATATATATATCTTTTATTATATGCTATATAGCTCTGTTATATAACATGAAGTGTTGTTTTATGACCACCAGAAAAATATTTACATATGTGTGTGTACTTGTATATATATATATATATAGTCATCCGCAGAAAGATCTGTTTTGCTGTATCACAGCTTATCATTACGATTAGACTCCGATTGCTTTTAACCCAGGATTGAAATCCGACCGAATTGGCGTCAGTCGGCGATTCTACCTCTGGGCTATGGGCGCTCGGTAGAAGAAAGCAGACTTTTTAGCGTGTATATTATCATTATACATGCCCAATAGCCAGAGTGCTCTAATTTATTATTGAATGAGCGATGCGTAGAGAGAGAGGTGGGGGAAGAGTGATCTATTATTTTTTAGTTCTATTCGATCGATGTAGTTTAGACATTTATGTGTCTATCACACTACAACGATCCAGCATCAAGATCGGAAAATCATTAAGGTGGCATTCTGTCGTAATATAAATCCATGGCTAAGTGTCATGACCACTATATCAGTTGCGATGTTTTGATTTGCTCGCCAGCAGTATCCTGCACATTACATTCTACGTACGCGTAATACTGTAGAAATATCAAGGATTGATCCATAGGGCTTTGATTTAGAAGGATGATTTCTCCTAAATATGTTAGGTACAGCTCTCAGTATCCGAACGTAGGTTCTATCAAACTTACATTATCGGGTTTTACATCATCTTCAAGCAGTGGGGCCATGCACTGACACCGCCATTACAGTGGCTCGAATGCATCTCCGCTTGAGTTCGTCTAGTGTATTTCAACATTGCTTCCAATTTATTAAATTCAAACCAGTATTTAGGCCTACTTATATTCACATCTTTTCAGTAGAATTTAATTCACTTCCTATAGTTGAAGATTATGAATCCAGTTTTAGAGGCATTGACATACTGTCCAACATAGTTGGAAGTATTTTACACATTATATATGCGGATTACGTAACACTAATTATAGAATCTGCAGTAATATCTAGGTTATTTAAATTGTCAATATTTGCCAAATTTTTGTAATATATCGACTTGAAAGTCTGGGTGATAATGTAAAAATTACTTGAAGTTTGTCAAGATAAGTTCGATCGACAAGTAGACAAGGGCAAAAAAGTGGACACTGTTTTAGTAAAATTCGCCAAAATTTATAGATGAAGCGCATTAATTAGTTTATGCATTGATTATAATAGAGAATCAATCTCCCAAATGTATATTATATAGCAAGAACAGTCCATGATGATTAAAAAGTAAGGTATTGAAGGTAATGTTGACAATGTTCTTGGATATAGAGTATCCTCTTGGCATATGTTGACCATGTCCGTCTTAGTATATGGATACAGAGTATCCTCTCTGCACGTAATCTGTTCAATTAAACAACCTCAAAGACCATCACTCTCGAATCAGACACTCTCCAGAATCGGATTTGAACTCCAATACTCGGAAAATATGGCCGCCATTTATACACGTCGCATTGAATATTTTGAGCTCCCTGATTAGTTAAGCCTTCTATTGGTGAACTATAAAATGGGTTGGTTCGTGGGGTTCTGCACAGTATATAATGGATGCAAACATAAGTCAATTTAAAGCAACGAGAGTCTGCTTCATGCTTGAAGGCAATTTTCAGGATATGATTTTTGTTTTGACTCTAATATTTCTTTATTCTGGTGAACGATGCATTATGTGTAGTAAGGTCTATTGTGTTATTGTAACGGATATTGAGTTGGCGGTAATGATTATGTTCCAAAGTATTCTACATGCAACTAAGTAACAATAAATGTGCTCCCTATTTTTTTAGTGCTGTTGCTTTTTTACATTTTGCTCATTGTTTATAATTTACTTTTATAAATATCATCTCATCAGGATGACCGCCACTGGTAGTCAGGTGGTAACTCTGAGAGAAAAGAACAATAAGATACAGGTGTGGCAAAGAAAGGATAAGAGATTGATAGGTTTCAAAATGATAGAAGATATCAATTGACGTTTCATTTAAACTTTTTGAGTATGTAACTATCAGAAAAGCAAGTAGACGGAAGGGAGGTCTACAGGCAGGAAGTGCGAGAAAAAAATCTTAGACTATAACAGGAGGATACATTTAACTATTTCAACAGTAAAAACAAAAATGGAACCTTGATGGCAATCGAGTAGCACGCGTAAATTATTGTGGTCAGGCGCCGATGCTAAACAAACTCCTCAGAGCCGTTTCCATAAAATGACTTGTAGAAAAGACAAAATGAAGCCACACCACGCCGGTGAGATGCCAAGTCAGGTTCGATTGCATTGCATATAGTTCTTTGAATTGTGTCAAAAAACTCGAGGTGATCCACCGAAAATGGCAACAGTATTCAATATACGCACAAATGTTAGATTTATAAATGCGCAAATTGATTTTGACGAGAAAAATATTCTGAACCGACACATTATTTCAATCCTTCTAATTCATCGGTTAAGGTTTTGGAGGCATTAAAAATTTACAAGTTTTTTCTTATGACATTCCATCACACGTTGGGTGTCATTGCCAAGAGCAGCAGTCAGATTTAATTTGTCTGACTTGGAAGATTTCTTATTGAGACGAGATTAAATAGCGGTATCATCTGCATAGATTTCATCTAGTAAACTATTTCCATCAGGAAGACCGTTGATGAAGATCAGAAAAAACGTTGAACCTATAATACAGCTTTGAGGGACGTACGCGTTCTTATGAAGTGATCTGGAAGCGTTCCTGTTCAAAATGGTTTTCATTTCACGATATGATAGGGACGATTGCATTAAATCAAACACGCTGCTTAATTATTTGTTGCGGATTATTATTATTCTCTTTACTCGTGTTCATGTGTCCATTTGTAGTTTAATGATTATTGTCGTGGACCCGGTTCAAGGTCCAGTAAGAATAAAGTAAAAACTACCAAATAGAAAAATACGAATATATATTGAATACGGAAAGAATACAATACTTGGAAGTTGGTTAATAGAAACGATAATGCGAGTTGATGATTCGACCCTCGGCCTTAGAATTGGGATTTGTATGATTCGTTAAGATAGCAGTGTTCGTAGACTGACCCTAGGCTGGTTTAGCGCTAATTCCTCTCACCGGTTGATAGGGGAGGTATAAGTAATGGTTGGAAGAGTTCATTCCTTTATTTATACATTTTCAATGATTAATTATATTATTTGCTTACTTTAAATTAATCATTTCATCTAAATTAGGTCAAGTTATTTCCGTTGTATAAAGTACGTATATTTACATTTTTAACGCTGGTATTTTGCAAAGAAATCGTTTTTATTTTTCAATTTTTATGTAACAATACCTAATTGCATTTTGAAATGTGTTCTGATTGTTTATTTAGTAGTTTCTGGTGGCCCAAGACAGTAATTGGAGCTATTTCCCTCTCCAGATAGAATGTACTGTTTTTAGATTTATTGTTTTTGGCTTACGCCGTTTTCCTTACGTTCAATGCAATGCTTGGTTGAATTGGGCTTATGCTTTTAACATCCAATATAAGTTTAGAAAGCACTGTTTTGTTTGCATAATTACTATTTCTAAATGATGCTTTGCGTCCGTAATTTCTTCATTTCTAGGGACCTTCAGTTATTCGTATTTACAGTGAAGTGGCACTGAAGGATTTCCTTTCGAAAATTACTGTTTTATAAAGCAGTAGTTTAATGTATATCTTTCATGACCAAAGAGGAACGGGAGTCGCTATCGACGTTATAATAAGAAAACAAAAACGTTTCAAAAATTACTGTTTTCTACAAGCAGTAGTTTATATATATCTTTCATGACCAAAGAGGAATAGGCATTGCAACCGACGTTATAACAAGAAGATAAAAAAAATCCTTTCGAAAATTACTGTTTTCTACAAGCAGTAGTTTAATGTATAATATATTTCATGACCAAAGAGAAACTTCAATATTAAAAAAACTCTATCGCTTTCTACGACACGGGATGTAAACATCTCTCGAAGAACGCTCTTGCGACGAACGATTCTAGGTTAAATTTTAAAGTTATTTGTTTCTGGTGAAAAGCTGAGGAAGGTCTGAAATCTCATATATGTATATATATAATAGAAATAAATAAATACTGTCAAAAATACATTTTTAAACTTACAAATTTTAGTACTTATATATATATATATATATATATATATATATATATATATATGTATATATATATGGAAAAATACAGAATTATGAATAGAATAAAATAATTAAGGGACAGGTGTTAAAAGAGACAGGTTTGTTAACTTTTCTTTACTTACTATATATATATATATATATATATATATATATATATATATATATATATTGAATCTGTTAAAGAGAAAAACTCTATGTGCTTGTCAACGATCTATCTATACCCCGATATAATGCAATTTACGATAACAAAAAACCTGCTAGCCAGAATATATTTTCTCAGGAAAACAACTGAAAAAGACATGACATTAAACATTAGCACAATTAAACACTATATATATATATATATGTGTGTGTGTGTGTGTGTGTGTGTGTGTGTTTTAGACATTTGAGAAACCATCGATCTGTGTCCAGTTCTTCAGTTGCATATAAAGGTGCTTCATTTGATATGGCTTTAAAGGGCCACAACAGAGTGACAATGAATGTTTGTGAAAATGTTCATCCACAATATCACATCCTTTCTTTTTTTTTCGGTGAGGTACATTTCTCCCCGGCGACATTCCTTCCTTTCTTCTCTCCTCACTCCAGTCAAAGATCTTGGGGAGGCGATTTCTTCCCTTCTCTCGATAAACGTGTCCATCTTCCTCATGTCTATCTTGCAAGCGTCCTTAAACTGAAGATGCCATTACCCCAGAACAAAAGGACCTTTAGAAATATTTCTATTTGGAATTCAAATCACCTGACGAAACCGAAAAATATTGAAAAAACGGTTGTGCATCTGACTGATCTCCCCAACTTCATTACCTAAAATATATTGTTAATGCTTCATTTCATTCTAATCGAGTACTGTGGCTTTTTCTAATACAATTGTTTAATGATTTAATTTAAATCTAATCTCTAACTGTTTAGAATTATATATATATATATATATATATATATATATATATATATATATATTGTGTATTTGGGAAACAATCTCTGTTTTATACAGGTTTCATTAACAATAACAGGCATGGTATTATCATTAAGTTTTTTATATAATTTTCCATGTAATCGTATATATTTTTAAGCTTTTTTACATTTGAGCGCTTTCAGCTATACTTTTAGCCATTACCAAGAATTAATTTGTGTTTAATAAGCTCGAATGAAACTGTTGTGGAAAAAGTGCATGATCAATCTTCTCGTCAATTTTGTGGCCGTATAGCCAATGTACTGTTTTACGGATTTGGATAGTTAAGAAACATATTTCTTCAAAGGACATATAAATTCGTAAGTGATTCTGGTTTTCTGCAGTTTAAATTTTGCAGGTAAATTATTATTACATATAATGTGGCTGGAAGTTTTTAATTTTTTTGAATAAATTATTAATTTTATTTTAATGTTTGAATTGGTCTGTGTTGCATAATTTTGCATGATATTGCGAACTGAATATTTGTCCTGTCTGTAGTTATTGTGTATTTGAGTTTTGTAAAAAATATTAATGTCGTTGTTTCTGTCCACGTGTTAGTGAATTGTAGTTTGTTGTCAGGAAAATATGATAAATTACATTAAGAAATTAATGATAATATCTTGTTTGTCTTTTTGATGAATCCTTTATATATATATATATATATATATATATATATATATATATCCGAGTGAATACAGAACGAAGAAAGAATTCTTAAAACGTCTAAAATATTATTTTAAAACAGTGCTCGATACATAATATATAGAGCTGCGAATATTTATTATAAATTATATTTTCCAACATGTACATAATTATTCTATATATATCCGCTACAGAGGTGCGTTCGTTTCGACATTGAAACTTCAATGTCTCATCAGGCGGTGTGTAAAGTAATGAAACTCTCCCTTTCTTATATTTATTTAGTTTAGTTTGAGGTGTTGGTGGGGGTTAATGATAGGGGAATAAGTCTCTGACCGTTGGAAGTTTTGGAGAGGGTTTTTTTAAGTGGTTGATTAATAAGAGTTTTCGATTTCTAGACAGTTGTAAGTTTTTATTATCTAATGACTAGACTATATCCTTATGGATTTTTTAGAAGAGCCTGCTCTTCTAAGAAATCCATATGAATATAGTCTAGTCATTTATAGTCTAGTCACTAGATAATAAAAACTTACAACTGTCTAGAAATCAAAAGCTCTCATTAATCAACCACTTAAAAAACACCCTCTCCAAAATTTCCAACGGTCAGAGACTTATTCCCCTATTACTACCCCCCACCAACACCCCAAACTAAACTAAAGAAAGGAGGAGTTCCATTATTTTGCACACCGCCTGATGAGACATCGAAGTTTTAATGTCGAAACGAACGTAACTTTGTAGCGGATATATGTAGAATAATTATGTACAGGTTCTAAAATATACTTTATAACATATATATATATATATATATATATATATATATGTATATATATATATATATATAAATTACATAAGTCAGTTATTGACACTTATACTATATATCTTAATTTCAAACACCAAAATATGTCTCAAAAGCTATGATGTTTTGATAACATACACCAAGAACAGGAATTAAGCAAATTCATTTAGGCAAATTCATTCACGTAACTCATCTTTTATTGATATGCTAGTATTTTGGCGTAAAAATTATTCGTAAGGAATATTCAAGTTACACCGTAGACTATTACATTCATTTTCGAGGAATTGGCTTTGGGGATCCATGATGACATGTCTTATAGTCGTCTGCCACATATCAATAAAGGTATACAAAGTGCCATCAACCATGAATTGAATACTGTCTTGGATAAGATCAACTGAGAATGCAAAATGTGCAGACAAAAAAGAAAAGGAGTCTCAAAAATGATTTCAAAGAACTCAAGGCAATAAGAAGGTAATTAAGAAAAGAAATAGCAGCATAGATAAAATTCAAGAAGTGAAATCAAAGAATTCAAGAAATATCGGGTATTTGTAATGTTAATATAAATGATTATTTACAAGCTGCAAAAGTATATGCTAGTAAAATCCATTAATGAATGAGAATGAATAACAAGAACTGTTGCGATAAGTAAGTATGCAGTATTTTTTACTGCGAGATAATGACATTATGATGTTTCTTTGAATCATAATTTATTTTCATGGGTAAAATCTACATTAAAATTTACCGTCTCGGCCTGGCGTCTTTTGTCTTATTAAACTTCATAGAAGAGGGTCAAAGAGTGGAGATATGAGTTGAAAAAAAATAAAACGTTGCCAGATATGAAATTTAAACAAGTCGTCGATAATTAGCTTCTATTGAGAACAATTACGTCTCGGTGGCTCTAATTATATATATATATATATATATATATATGTGTGTGTGTGTGTGTGTGTGTGTGTGTGTGTGTGTGTGTGTGTGTGTGTGTATTTGTGTGTGTGTATTTGTGGGTATTTGTGTGCAAATGTGTTTTCATTTAAATATATATATAACTTTCAATATGTTATCATATATATATATATAACATCATAAACAGCTATATATAAAAATTGTGGGCGTGTACGTGTGGAAGTATATGCGTGATCTGGAAATATATATATATATATATATATATATATATATATATATATATATGCATGCTAATATACGTAAACAAATATACACATCTTCAATGCACATATATAAGTACATTTATATATATGGTTGAATAAAACATATACACTAATAGATATGTATGCATATATATTTTCTAATATGTATGTACCCATATACAGACCAAATATATATATATATATATATATATATATATATATTTGATACTTTGAGGTGATAAAGATGAACTGAATATTTAGTTTTAACGAGAACATGAATCACCTCAATTAACCCAAAAAAAATATTGTAGCATTTTATTTGTCAGACATCTTTTAAAGCATTACTTCTATGTAAACAGATCGTCTGTATGCATTAATAAGCGCGTTCGTATCGACCTCTTCTCTGTGTCCTCTATCTTTTCCATTTAAAATTATCCTGATTATGCTTGCTAATGTTATCTTAAAATTCACAAACATATTGATGGCTCGAACATATATATATATATATATATATATATATATATATATATATATATATATATATATTCCTACTATATGTCACTGTACTATCATTTAAATTTAAAATAAATTCCCCTGATCAGAGTTTACAGATGGCTGACAGATAACTTTCAACAGCAAAATACTATTTTTTTCCTTCTTTACCATTTCGATTCGGATTGTTTTCTATAATCTCGATGCACGGTTAAACATTCAACGTTGCTCCAAGGAAATTCACTTCAGACTTCAAACACACACACACACACACACACACACACACACACACACACACACACACACACACAGTTCTGGAATTAATGTAACAGTGCTCGATGTAATATAAGATGACTCGTGAGTATATATTACTAAATAAATTTGTATAGTATCCCTCACTGGTAACACGACTTGGAGTTTCATCCACAACGCATGATTAAAAAAAAATATCTTCAAACACTGAGAAAAGGCAGTTTAAATATTTACATTTCTGTTTAGCGAAGAACCGCTGTAGTTGTATAGTAAACTAAGATTACATTTTTAAGTTAAAAGATAATTGATATAGAAAATAAACGAAATGTGCATATATATATATATATATATATATATATATAAATGTGCATATATATATGTGTGTGTGTATAAAATGCAGTGTGAGTATAAAAAATCCAAAGAAGTATCCTGTACATAAAGCAGTAGGATAACTCTCTAAGAGAACTCTAAACATATATGCATATAAATATATAGAGAGCAAATATAAGAGAAATTAAGGCAAACACCTTATTTCATGGTGAATCGGAAGTTTAGGCCTATTTCAGGCGAACCGTCATCAGCTTTCGTCCTTGTTTTACTTACACGAAATTTTACAAGAGATTTCGTGTAAAATTGTTTGTAAAATAAAGACGGAAGCTGATGATGGTTCTCCTGAAATAGGCCTACACACCCGTTCAATCACCATGAAATAAAGTGCTTGCCTCAATTTTTCATATATATATATATATATATATATATATTAGATTTTTGAATATTAACTTTTCATATTATTATTCATATTATTAAGTATAAAATATGTAAATCTTTCTTTATTAAAAATATGAAAAGATATAATTCATATTAAAAAACTGTTATAAATTAAAATATAATCTACGTGAAAGTATTTGAGAAATACTTTTATGCCTACATGTAATTATCAAGTCATTTATCTTGTTTAATAATAATGCATAGCTATTTAAGTGTTTGATTAATACTTATTAGTCAACAAGGCATACATTAAATCCATCTCCTTTTACATTTTAATATTTGGGTTTTGCTACTATGTCTCATCAATAAATCTTAGAGATATCTAAACTGTGGATTGTATTAAACAGTTTTCTAGGATCGATGGTTTAAAATGACCTAGAGCGAATACACCTGTAAATCAGCGAGAACCGTACTTGAATTTCATGCATTGACATATATGCAAGTATACTTAAGAAAGGTATTAATCCGTCTCTTCTCACTCCAGCTATGGGTTAAATGGCAGGACAGACTTGGTTCTTTACTCTTGATTGTCAGCCAGTCTACCGAAGAAAGTAATGGCAAACTATTGCAGGAAAATCTATTGCCAACTCGTTTTGTCTTTATTTTCAACTGAAATTAAAGCCAAAATACGACGTTTAGAACGGCTCATGATTAAACATAGTAGACATTCATTGCCTCTTATATTTAACAGTATATGTTTAAAAAAGAATATTACATACGTGTCTACATTTTCGATTCATTCTCAGCAATACGGATACATTACCTATTAAAAAAGCAGTATTACTAATAGTTTCAGTGGTTCGACTATAACTCAGCAATAATAATTTGGATGTGTTGTTTAATAAGAAAGTCTATCACATATATATTCACCGGTTCTACCGATTCTCAGCAACACAATAAATATAGAAGCTTTTTTAACAAATATATTCCTTATGTCTTCCAATTTTTACTAATTTTTAATAATAGGATAAATATGTATGCATTATGTATTAAACACGAGTATCCCTTATATGTTTGCCGGTTGGATTTATTCTCAGAAAATAACCTTCATATAGGTTAATTGTCTATGACTTTGAATCATTAGCATATCCATTATTGCAAGAAAAACTTTCGCATGATGAACACGTTAATGAATAGTTCGATCACTTGTTCAATTGTTTTTCTCTCGCAATCGATATCTAACAAGGAATAAATAATGAATAACTCGAAGCATGAACAACAAAGGTTTTCGTGCGAGTAAAAACGCCATACTCGTGATTTCAGTCAGATTGCATGGTTTTGAACAATAGAAAGAGTCCAGCATGCAAATTACAAATGGGCCATAGTAAAATCAAACAAGTACAACGATTTAATACCTGCGATGTATTATAACAGAAGACGGGAAATGCGATAATATGATGCGCAGAGGAATTTGGATAGCGAAAGATCCCTTTCAAAATCTAAGTAAAATATTAAGAAACGGAAAAATTTCGTAACAAAGAAAGAAAATAGTAATAATCTGACATGTAATATTATTATTCTAATGTGAATGCAAGACAATTTCTTCTCAGCAGAATAAAATCTTAAACCAACAAAATTGTGATTCTGCAGAAGGATGCTAAATAAACCAGGGACCGAACATCCGAGCGACGTTAAGGAAAATGAAAACAAAAGGAACACTTATACTTAATATGTGCTTTGCGGTGCAGTGGATATCGACTCGGAACGACAAATCAGGGTGCCGAGTTCAAATTCCAGTTGAATTCATTGCATTCACTTACACACAAATACCCTTGGGAAAGGTATTAATTCGTTTCTTCCCTTCAGTTATGGGTTAAATAATAGGATAGATTGGGTTCTATAACCTTGTCCGTCAACCAGTCTACCGCAGAATTCAATGGCAACCTACTGCGGGATAATCTTCTGCACTGTCAGTCATTTCTCTTTCGTGATATGATCGCCTAAAGCGTGTATCAAGTATGGCACTTTACTGATACATAACATCATGAAGAAGCTGTAGCGGAAATCTGGATCCTGATTGGTCATCAAATCGCAAAATTCAAAAGACGTCAGAGAAAAGTTTTTTTCCACAGCTAAAGAAAATTCATTCTGGATCACCCACGTGTCTTGATTCAATATTTAAGGATGGTCTCTAACCGGTGACGGTGGTCAGTCAGGGGAAGCGGTTTTGCTGACACACATCTAAATGTAACGGCAACTTCAAATCAACCCGGAGATTAGGTCAGGTCGCACCTTGTTCTCTTTCACTTTCTCTTTATCTATTTCAACAATTACTACTAGAAAATTTTATACGAACTCTTGATAGCTTAATTTTCTCAATGAACATTAACTTCTACAAATTCATGTTATTCCTCGTTTTAATAAATTTCGATTTTAACATTCAAATTATATATTTTATTATTCCACTCTTCTACACTAATCCACAAATTCTAACTGAGAACCAACCTTCTGATAATTCTGATGATAATTCAACATAAGACTTGTAAGCTTTAGGGAGTTCGGTTAACAAAAGAAACATTAATCAGCTCCCTACGCTTCAACACAGTTGAACATTCAAGGGTATATAAAACAGAGGGATTGCTTGGAAAAGGGGATAATCCCAAGTCAAAATGGAACAGATGAAAACAACGTATAATATACCTCTTAATTTTGAGTAAATGAATGGCGGGGGATTTTTTAAGAGAGATAACAAAATTATACAATTTATTAAGGGCTACAAACGACAGAAAATTGTGATAAGTTATGATCGACTACATTCTGCATAGACACAATACATAAAAGAAGAAACACTTAGTTGAATTTCTTGTTAATAAAGAACAATATTTTATTACACACTCAGACACACACTCGCATATTTGTTTGTGAGTGTGTTTTTTTATGCGCATATGTGTATTTCTGTGTGTAGTTTCTTTGTATTACGTTTATAATTTTCTTTATATTCTATTTTCTCCTATAGAGTTGCATATTTTTTTAACAATCCTTGCCAGTATGCTAAATAAATCTTCCGACCTGTTCGTAAGTTACGATCCACTGTGGTTTACGTAAAATGTTTTCTCTTTTGCCTTTTTTTTAACCAATAAGCATTCCATTCGCAATAACTTATAATTTTGAGTTGATTTTTATGTAAACTATATTATTGTTTGTGTTGCCACCCGTGCTTTTCCATCTCCATAAACATCATGTCTATTCTAGAAATCATATTATAATCGTTTATACTGCGTCATTGCACCCATCTTATTCTACGTTCTTTACGGGTTTCTAATCTGAATTTGACAACTGTTTCTGGTTCTCATTTTTTACCATTTTGCTATTAAGGACACCATGGTGAATATCATTACTTTACCTGTTTTTCTCGTGCTGGGTATTTTCAAGTTGGTCACGTAACTGATATTAAGACATTATTTGTCATACCTATTTATTACTTAATTATATTCACATACTGATTCAGTATATGTAAAAATTATACTTGGAAAATACATTTGAAACTCATTAGAGAAAAACTCCGATTATTGTTCTTTAATCTTTTATAAACAAAAACATTACATTTTTAATTAACGTTATTTTTCTTATTTTCAAAAAGCTGCCTCTTGGATGAAGCACCATTATATTGGAAATAATTTTTTTAAAGATGTTCATTCTCATACAACATACATATTCACCATATGTCCCTCACATACTGGTGCCACGTATTGTTTACATTAATCACTCGTCGTACTAGTTAGTGATTATTAGATATAGTATAAATTATTTACTATACAAGGATGGATTCATTTTCATAAAAATGAATTTAAAATTTAAAAAAAATATTGATGCAAAAATATAAACTGAGAAATATTATTCATCCTAAAATCCCCAAAGTTGTTACTGCTGGATTCATGTAGCAGCTATAAACTATGACTACTGTCAGTCTTGTACAACAAATGATCCTCACTACCATAGATGTCATGGTGTTAACTGACATGTTGGTCATAGAAGACGCACACATATTTTTCAGGGTAATTTGTAAGATAAAAGTGCGTCTTGTAAGCCGAGAAATACAGTACATCTGAATACATGGTGTTATTACACGTCTATGTTTTCATGGCCAGGCGCCTCAAGTCAAGCCAAGTGCCACGCCCTTCTGCAATTAGAGATTTCATTTAAATTTTTTTTTCGATTTTGAAAAGTCAATCTTAAACTAATTCATTCGTATTATTTCAGTTCATTAACGATAGCCATATTACAGCTTAAAGGCCACCTGAACAAAATATATAAACGCCGTTGATTAGCTGCATTTTCAAACATAAAAGTCTTTTTTTAAATAAATTTTACTTGCTTTTCTTTCTTGACGTGTATTTTTAGCAATTGTCTACTTACGCTAGTAACAGAGATACCATAGTGTCAACCATAAATTTAAGTTGCAAGAATATTCCATTGCTAATTTATTTTAAACACAGCATTTACTAGAAAAAAAAACCTGCATTAGTATAGAAATTCAATTAAGAATTTAACTAGAAAGAGTATCAGACAAAACTGCGACATTTCACTTGATTTGTTTATTATTTAGAACAAGGCGATCCGTAGAAAACAAGAATATATGCCAGAATTTGTACAGGTGAACACATTATTAACAAAAATAGACCTGCAGACAATAACCTCTTAATTACAGGATAATTGTAGTAAAAAATATGATGGTGAAGGGGGTCAGAATTGCAGTGAGACGCTCACTGGCAGGTCAGCTGTTTGTCTTTCTGTCTTCGGTCGCCTCAAGGAAATGGATTACGAGTTTCCCTTTCTCAGCCGTTACACTGAACATTTGTGAAACAGTCACCAACTTACCCTCTTCTACTTCTTCTGTGTCAGCCTGAATCAATCCGCACGTCCAACTTTGACACAGGTTTACGGCCAAAATTTGCATGTGTGCAAATATCGCCTTGTTCTGGAGGAGATAGTAGCCATATTTCTGTGTTATTTTGCAAGCAAGCTGCATGGTAAGTTGGTCGGATCGGTCTCTTTTTATTTATTTATTTATTTTTTTGTTATTGTTGTTCGTTACTAACTTTTTTGCTTTCAAGTTTCGTTTCGATATAAATGGTTTGAGGTTTTAGTTATTTTCTCAGCGATGCCGTTGTATGGAAGAATTTAAGGGTAGCTGCTTTTTTGACTATCGGTTATTTTAGCCCACCTCTCAACCCGGCTATTGGACGCATGCTCCGTAGTCTCTCTTTCCCTCTCTCACACTCTTTCTCTTTCCCTTTCACCCCGTTCTAGGCTACTTAACAGACAGTTAACTCGCCTACAATATCTGAAAAAAGAGAGTCGAAATTGTATTTTGGTAATATTGTCTTCCGAAATGTTCACACAAATTTCATTTTTGGTTCTCTACATGGTAAGTTGATCAGATCGGTTTCTTTTTCCTTGTATTTATTTATTTATTTATTTATTACTAATTGTTGGCTTTCAAGTTTCGTTTCGACTTTTACTAAGTTAAAACTTAGTAAATTTGTTAATTTACTTTCTTTTTTTTTAATTGGTGTAGATAGTACCTACTATCGACCAGTCTCACACTCTACACCCTTCTTTTGAACAGGAATAGAGATTATCGCCTTGTTTCTTGTTTAGGAAGGGGTTCTCGGTTTATCTCCCTTCTCCTTCTGTCTTAGTGTTAGTTCAGCTGGAAGCTCTTTGCAGTTATTGAGTATGATGGCAACGTCTCTTTATTCTGAGGGTACCGGCTTGGCAGTTTCCTGGTTGCTGCTTCCAGCTGGTATTTAGGAGACCAAACTCTTGCGTAGCGTCTTGAGGGGCTGCTCTGATTAACTGTTGAATAATATCGGGGTTCCTGTAGTGCCATATCGCAAATAGACGGGCGTCCTGGCAGAAACCTCCGGTGGGCAACCCCGAGGCCACATTATGTTGTAGGCTGCGCCAGTCTCCATCCTTCACATGCTGCAAACAATGAGCGACTGATTCTAATCTAGACCTCGCTCTTTAACTAAATCACTATGAAAACAAGCAAAGAAAATAGTAAAACTAAACCAGCTAGTCAGAAAACGCCCAAACCTGTCTGCGTCTCTTTCACAAACATACGAGGTATCCGCACTAACTTTTACAGCGTAGAATCATTCCTTAAAACAAACTCACCTGATATCTTAGCCCTGTGTGAGTCTAAACTTGATCCATCTATCCCCTTTTCTGAGTTTTACGTTCCTGGTTACCTTCCCCTCTTCTGGAAGGACTCCGATATCCATATGCATAGACTTGGTGTTTATGTCAGCGAACATCTCCCGCTAGCTAGGGTGACATCTCTTGAATCCCTGGATCATACCTTCATGTGCATCCGTCTCTCACTTCTAAACTCGATTAGCTATCTCTTCTTTCTCTAACGCTCCCCCTCCTCCTCTTGACTGTTCGGTACGTGACAGCATCTCTGACAATATCGACAAGGCCATTCCTTCTCATCCTTCTTCCCATATATTTCGGTGACTTTAACTCCCACCAAACCAAGTGACTGGAGAACTCTGTCACCGACATTGCTGGTGTCCACACCATAAATTTTTCAATCACCCAATCCCTTACACAAGTGGTGGACTTCCTTCTTTGCGTTTTTGCAATAAACCTAACTGAAGGAACTCACTACTAGAACTCTGCTTCACTTCCATCCCAGACTCTTGCACTACCAGACAGCTCTGCCATCTTGGAAACTCTGACCACGCCGTAGTTTCCGTGAACATGTCATTCCACTCCCACCCTACCGAAGAAACCCAGACCAGTAGAATATTCTACTGCTACCAAAGAGCAGACTGAGATTCGTTCCGAGACTTCCTCTGTGACGTCCCTTGAAACAACGTTTTTAGTCTTCCCTCAAAGACTGTGCATCCGAGGTCTCCTTCTAGATTAAGGCTTGCATCGATGCTTTCATCCCTGCCAGAAAATTTCAGCCTAAATCTCATTCGTCTCCCTGGTTCTCGCCCGCTTACTAGGCCGCTATTGCCCACCGGAATCATTTCTTCCGGCTCTATCGTAGCTACGCGTAGGACCAAAGCAGGCGCCTTTTCGCCTCAGCTCGTAATAAGTATAAAAAGATACTTAACGAAGCTAAGATGTTGTTTGCTGCCAGAATGAAGCCCCGCATAGCATCCTGTAAGTTAGGAGCCGAAAACTACTGGCGACTTGGTAAAAGCGTGCTTAACAAGAGGAAGTTCTCAATGCACCCGCTAATCAATGAATTTGAGGTCCTCACCTCCTCAGCGAACAAGGCTGAATGATTTGCTTACAGATTCCGACTGGATTCGTCTAGAGTTTCTACACCCGACTTCCCACCTAGAACTGAGGCTCAACTGAATGATGTCTACATTACACCTTCGCTGGTTTCTAACATAATCTCAAAATTTGACCCTCACAAAGCGATCGGTGGGACCAAATCCCAATCATAGACTTGAAGAAATGTTCCCCTGACTTCTCTGTCTATTCTAAGCTCTACAACTTCTGTATATCTGCTTCCTGCTTGCCTGCCTGTTGGAAGTCTTCCTCTGTAGTTCCTATATTTAAGAACACTGGAGAACCCTCGGACACCGCAAATTACTGCCCGAACAGCCTTCTTCCGATCTTTGCCAAAGTGTTCGAAGCCATTATCAATGCCGAGGTGGTTCAGCATCTTACAGCCCACAGGTTCCTTTCGAACAAACATTATGGTTTCCGCTTCATCAGGTCTACTGCTGATAAAGACCATCACCGAGTATATATACCAGGCTCTCAACAACAATGGTGAATCCCGAACAGTTTCCTTGGATATGTCTAAAGCGTTTGACAGAGGCGAGCATGCTGGCCTTTTACGCAAAAAGCGGAGTTATGGTATAAGTGGACATTTGTTTGACCTAATCCAGTCTTTCCTCTCTAACCGCACATGGAAGGTGGTATTAAACGGACATGCCTCCCAGGACTACCATACGAACACGGGTGTTCCTTAAGGCTCTATCCTAGGTCCTACGTTCTTTCTAATCAACATTAATGATCTCGCCGATGCCTTAAGATCCCAAGTATGCATGTACGCCGATCACACCACAGTTTACTCTAGCTTCGATCAAAAATCTGGTGTGGGCGAAAAAGCGAACCTCGCTGCCGAGCTTGAAAATAACCTCCAATCCGTAGTGGACTGGGGTAAAAAAATGGCTCGTAAAGTCAATGCTTCCAAAATTAAGCTGATATCAATTAATCATCCTAGACAATCGCACCAACCTCCCATTAGCATGGAACAGGCTTGCCTCCCAGAGGTACAAATTTGCACGAGATAGAAAATCATTTATGAATACAACTAGAAACTTCCAGTATAAACTGAAATTATTTTCAGTCCTAAGTAATTTCGAGCAGGATAAAAAGGTCAAGAACAGCTGATTATGCATCCCAGAAGACATTTGCGGATGTTCGTTGTTGGGCAGTGAATGTTCGCTAGGAACGAGAAATCAGTGAGCCGAGTTCGAAATTCAGTTGAATTTCTTGCATTTACTTACTCACAAATACCCACGAGAAATGTATTAATCCATTTTTCCTCCATAAATGTCAGAACAGATTGGGTTATTTACCCTTAGCTGGCAAACAGTCTACTGCAGAAAATAATGGCTACCTAATGCAGGATAATCTTCTGCCCAGTCAGTCATGTCTCTTTCGACACATGATCGCCCAACGCGTATATCACGTATAGTACTTAACTGACTGAAGACATTTAACTGACAGAGTGATGTGTTTAGATGTTATGAATAGGGGTTAAAAATAAATTATGCCACTCCAATTCTTTCAACAGTTTTGAACGCTAATGGCAAATTCTAGGTTCAGGAAATAATTCTGAAACCCTTTAAACTCTTGTCTTGAAATCAACATTTTCTCCCTATGATTTAGTCATCCACGATTGGATGGTGGCCAATCAGACCGTCCTCATCACGCCAAATGTGTCCACCTAGCTTGCTAGACATAAATCTCCTTGATTATTATATATAGGGAGTTACTGAAGAGTAGATGAATTAACGTTTACACAATACGACAGTACACTGAAAGCTACTATTACCCGAGTAATGTCAAATATCAAGACATATTATGTGATGCGAGTATGTCAATGATTCCGGCCCTAAATGGAAAACATCATTACGAATGAAGGTTGTTCTAGATAAGAAACCTTTTATCTAAGCATTACCGCATATGTGTATAAATTTCTGAATCAATAAACTATGTTGTCTCTAAGTTGTTTTTCTTACATATTCAAATAACTTTTTCTTCTTCTTCTATGTGCCCTGTCCCTTAAGAATATAAGCAATCATGGTTCTCCACGTCTCCCTATCTCTGGTGGCTCTTGGTATGTTTTCTTCTATTACACCTCGCAACCCCCGTTCCGTCATCCACCAGATCCGACCCTGCAATTATGTTATTTGTTATTTATACCTTCCTCTTTTTCTATGTGCCTTGTTCGTAGGTTCGTAGGCGATCATAGCCTTCCACGCTTCCCTAATCCTGGTGGCTCTACCAGTGGTATTAAAACATGGTCTTTCTAGTGCGTTGTGGTACAGTGGATATCGGCTCTGAACGAGAAACCGGGGAACCGAGTTCGAATTCCAGTTGAATCCATTGCATTCACTTACGCATAAATACACTTGGGAAAGGTATTAATCCGTCTATTCCCTCCAGTTATGGGTTAAATAGCAGGACATACTGGGTTCTATAGCCTTGGTCGGCAACCAGTCTACCGCAGAAAGCAATGGCAACCTACTGCGGGATAATCTTCTTGCCCAGTCAGTAATGTCTCTTTCGTGACATGATCGCCCAAGCGTGTATCACGTATGGCACTTGACTGACTTTCTAGTGCTTTTGTTCGTTTTATAATCTTCAAATTTAAATTTTTTTAACATTTTTTATAGTTCTATTAACAGACTTACAACGGTTTGCACAACTGGTGTATTTCTTAAGGTATAATTATATAAGAAATAAGTAAAATGTCACCCAAATGTGCAAAATTTATATTTTAACGAATTGTTATCTTAATATTCGTAGCTGTGAGGTGAGATAAGTTATATCAGCATCAGACAGATAATGACAATCAACACACTGAATTCAAATCCTAGACAGAGCGAATGTGTTCAATTTCAATTGATCAAGAAGGAATACAACATTTTATTAGATGAATTGTAATTCATTCATGAGTCAAATGCAAATTGAAATTAATTGAGCCTGTCGCGTTCACTCTCTATTAAAAAATTAACCTACATATAGATATACACAGACACACAAATATATATATATATATATATATATATATATATATAAAAATAAATAAATATATATATATATGAATTAGACAATATTTTCGGGTCGTCGGGTGTACATTTCGACATAGGATCTCTAATAGAGACTCTACATCACGTCAGCGACATTGTGTTTCAAAATGGCGAAGGCCCTGATTTAGAGTGTAGAGGGGGTTTTGGTTAACAACGGTCACAAAGTGGAAAAGGAGAGAGCTGGTAGTCGCGGGGTTACAGGGTGTTGAAATGGTATATTTAGGAAGAGGAGGAATAGGAGTTCATTTTTTATAAAGATAGACAACTAAATGAGTTAAATTACTTTTTAAAGTTAAGATTTTGGGATGTTTGAAGAGGTGAATTTAGGCGAGAAGAAATGGTTTTCAATATAAGATTTTAAAATTTTTTTAAGTTTATTTGATTAAACCTTTTAGTTTAGTTGAGTTAAATGCCAATTACAGGAAGTTATCAGTTTAAAAATTATTAGAGAAAAAAATATTAGAGAATTTATATTGGCTCTGTATTCTTAATACATTGAGCTCTCTGCCTGGATCACTTTTTAATGTTAAAATTTTTTAATATTGATTAGGATCAGGTTCGTGGATGATACCTTCCTACTCTTCCACTTCGGATTAAAGAAAAACAAAAAAAAAATATATATATATATATATATATATATATATAAGAGAGAGTGTGTATGTATGTGTGTATGTGTGTGTGTTTGTGTGTGTGTTACGTACGTACATGCATTTGTATATGTTATTTACGTACCTATAGAAAGTAATGAGTATGTCCCAATCCTAAAATAATATCTTGGACGCTATTGACTGAGTTGCGTTTCTTACTGTCATGCGGTTCTACCAAAAATGTAGTTACTTTGCACAGCTTGTGAGTCTCTTATTTAATGAAAAATATTACTACCTATTTCTAACCTATGTTTAGGTTATTACTGATGCAGTAACCTTTTAGGCTACAACATTTTGGTGATGAAAATTTGTGCGTCAATGATTGGTTGATTTTTTTGGGGCTTTACGGCATATCAACCACTGCAGGGGTCAGTTAATTCCAGTGTGGTATTATGTATATATGTTGCTTTGATTGACTCTGTGATGTGGGCAACGAAGCGGACCTCGCTGCCGAGTGGCCTGGGGTAGGAAATGGCTAGTAAATTTCAATGCTTCTAAAACGAAGCTGTTATCAACTAACCACCATAGACAATCGCATCTACCTCTTTTTAGCATGGGACAGGCTTGCCACCCAGAGAGTAAAACACAACGCCTCCTTGGCCTTACACTTTCGGCGGACCTCAAATGAAATGACTATATCGAATCCATTGCCAAATCTGCCGCTATGAAAGTCGGCTCTCTGTGCAGGGCCCGGAAGTTTTTCCCACTGAATCTATCCTGCACATATACAAATCTACTATGCGCCCGTGTATTGGATATTGCTGCCGTATCTGGTCGGGTGCCCCTGCTGATCGCCTTGGGCTTCTTGACAAAATACAAAGGAGAATCTGTAACGTGGTTGATACTGACCTGGCATACGGGCTGCAACCACTCTCTCACCGGCGTGATGTGGCTTCCCTGTGCCTCTTCTACAAGTACTTTTATGGCTTCTGCTCCGATGAACTTAGATCACTGGTGCCGCCTAAGCACGGATTTACACGAGATACTAGATTAACAACTAGCTCCTCCCACCCTTTTATAGTTAAACAGATAATATGTAACCGTAAATTCTACTCCAACAGCTTCTTTTCTCGCGCTTCCCGCCTGTGGAATTCCTTTCTACAAGTCTGCTTTCCCGACAGCTACAATCTCCAGGTGTTTAAATGTAGGGTCAATAGACACCTCCTATCATGGTTTGGTAGCTATTCATTTGTTTGCTGTTTTTGCTTATTTTGTTCAGAGAAATTTAAAGAATTTCGTCTCTTTTAAATAATGTATAATTTAGTGAGGTTTTACTTATTGAAACACTTCGTGTATTTTTGTTGTTTTGTAATATTTCCTTCGGATGTTTTTGTACTTTTTACATTCTATTATTATATGTTTTATTGTTTTCTGCTGGCGTCAAGGTTTGACCAAATACAACATTTTAGATGAAATAGATTTTGGTAGCGAAGTTTTGGTGACGAACATTTCGGCGTCGAATATTTTGCCGGTCGGTCACAATCTTCGCCACCAAAATGTTTAACATTTTGGTGACGAAGATTGTGACCGACCTCAAGAAAAAGATAACCAATAAAAAATTTTTGTGACAAATATTTTAGCCGAACACAACTAAACATTATCGGATACAACATTCCGAAAAGAAAGTATCGGCAAAACACACAGGAAATAATTACTAATACAACTTTTGCAAACACGGTTTCTTTTTACGTAAAATAAAAAAATGATATGTTGGTGAAAGAAGACCAAAAGAAGAAGAAAGTACCAAAGTATACAAAATGGACTGTTCAAACTGGTCTGACCACAAAATATTCTGACTTGTTTTTAAGAAAACTAGGCGCTGTCAAATACACAGTTTATGAATTATTCATTGCAAAAGAGAACTAGTGATCTTAGGTTTAAAGATTACTTTGCTTTCAGAAGTGTTCAGTCCAAAGAAGTCATTTTTTCATAAAATAATGAAATAAATGAACTTTGGGAAAAATGACATTGAAGACTTCGCAACATTCGCGAGCATTGTAAATATTCACTGTAATTCTTCAAACTGGTAGATTTAAGATCTGATAATTTTAAATGCTGAATAATTGTTAAGGTTTTGGTATCAACTAGAGATACTGAAATCAAGAGAATGGTTCTGTATAAACTTGAAAATGAGCCTAATCTCACTTTATAAACTTAGCAGAAGGTTTTCAGAGAATTATAAATATTCGACGAGACGCTAAGTATATAGAAGTAAGCGGTGTGTCGTACATTAAAAGGGTACGTTAAAAAAATAAAGTGAAGAAAGAAAAGACATTACTTCTAACCCCTGCTACGCATGTGGAGAACGACATTTTTTTTTCAATGTCTGTCCATTAAAAAATACGAGTGTTTTCGTTGCAAAAGAAAAGGACATAAAAACTAGCTGTAAAATAAAAATAAATAAAACAAGCGAGTAATCGCATTGAAGTAACTGTATCTTTCGGTAACGTATCTTTCGGCCGGAATAGAAGAAAATGTGTGGAGGTAAAAATCTTGAACAATAATATCAAATTGCAATTAGATAGTAGATAAGTATTAAGTATATTAAATGAATATACATGGAGAGAAATTAGTAAACTAACGTTAATAGTTACCAACAAACTTGCTCGTAGTGTTACTGGACAGAAAATAAAATTCGAAGGAGAATTTATTACAAATGCGACTTTAAACAAAAAAAATTGGAATCACGACTCTTTATAATGAAAAATACTAAGAAACATTTTGTGACGGGTTCGACAGTTTAATTCATGTCCAATCGGTTCGTTTTGCCAGAATGTTAAATGTTCTATTAACGAAACAAACTTTAAAGAAAAAACTGAAAACTAAATTCCCAAAGGTATTTTCTTGTAGTCTAGGCAGGTGTAAAAAAAAATGAAAGCAAAATTCGTGCTAAAAGAAAACGTACAACTGATTTTCAAAAATAAAACTTTGCATCGTCAAAAGAATAAATGACGAGCTGGAGAAACTAAAAAAAATGGGTATTTTGTCCAAATTCGTCTATATAAGTCAAAAGTGATAGTTGTCTGCTCGGACTATTCCACGGGTTTGAACGATGCCTTCCAAAGTTATATACTTCTAGGGACGGAGGAGGATTTTGCGCAACTTAGCGGAGGTCGGATATTTCCTAAAATCGATGTATATGTTCAGATTCACGTAGATGATGAATGTTCAAGATTATTGACCATAAGTAGACGTTGAGGATTGTATGAATTCAGTCGTTAGCCGTCCGGTATGAAGATTGCTCCAGCTATATTTCAGTAAGTCTTGGACATGATACTGAGTTGACTCGACTTTGCAATCACGTATCTTGCTGAAATGTGAAAAACACAACATAAAGAAAGAATATTAGGTGTTTTTGAAAGAATTCGGGAATACGTATTGAAGCTGAGGGAGGGAAAGTGTGAATTCTTTATGACCAAAATCAAATATTTGGGATAGATATTAGACGTGAATGGTATGAGGCCAGATCCAGCACGACCCTGTGAAATAAAAGATATGCATGCACCTGATATTGTTCACACACTACAATGTTTTCTGGGATAAAGATCTGTGTGTGAAACATTCATTGTTTACGAGCTCACTTAAATGAACGATTGAAGAGACTCTAAATGGGTTAAGACGACGGGGTGCCAGGAAGCATTAGAAAAATTTACGAAATGCTACCGCTAAACATATTTTCTTACATTATGATTCAAAAAATAAATAATTGTAGCAAATAACGTTAATGTATACGGTAGAGGTGTTTTTATTATGTATAAAAACAAATACAGCTCAGGAAATCTATTACACATCTAGAACGCTTCTTCTAGCTGAAAAATATTCAGGGAAAGAAAAGATAAGTGTAGGGATTGTCTTTGCTCTTAAAAAATTCATAGATTCATTCAAGGGAGAAGATTAACATGACAAATCGATCACAAACCGTTGCTAGTTATTTATGGGTCAAAAACTACCGACTCGTGCAGCTAAAAGCTTGCCACGATGAGTAACCATTGTACTAAATTAAGATTTTAAAATGGACTTAAACACACAAAACAACACCTAATTCGCCACTACGAATTACACCCAGTAGAACATCCCAAAAGTCTGAGAAAACATTCTCTAAAAGACAAAGAAGACGCCCATCCTTCGAGGGCACTGAAAAACAAAACAACTGAAAACCATATTGAATTAGAAAATAGAAACTAAAACTCCAACGAAAATATGTAAAGGACCCAACAACCTTTACCAAAAAGCTGACTGGGACGTCCCTTGGGGAAAAGTGTTCGACCTATCAGTTGATGACTGTGCTTCTGAGGTCTCGTCATGAGTGAAAGCTGGCATTGATGCCTTCATACCCAACAGGAAGTATTGCTTAAAACCTCATTCCTCTCCGTGGTTCTCTCCGGCCTGCTCAGCCGCCATTGCCCACAGGAAGCATTACTTCCGTCTATTCCGGAGACAGCCAACTGATCACAATAGGCGCCTGTTCACATCTGCTCGCAGTGAGTGCAAAAGAACCCTAAATGACGCCAAACAGTTGTTTGCTGAGAGAATGCGACAGCACATAGTTGACCGCAAGTTCGGCTCCAAGGACTATTGGAGGATTTGTAAACGAGTGCTCAACAATAGGAAATCCTCAATACCTCCTTTAATCCATGGATTTGATATTCTCACGTCATCTGCGGACAAAGCTGAGTGCTTTGCCCGCAGATTCTCATCCAAATGCGCATTCGACTCGTCCGGAGTGCACCCACCCGACTTCCCTATTAGAACTGAGGCCAAACTGCACGACGTATATATTACCCCGACAGTAGTATCCAGTGTAATTTCAAAACTCGACCCCCATAAGGCGTGTGGAGACGATGGAATCCCAGTGATAGTCCTTAAGAGGTGTGCCCCTGAACTATCTCCTGTCCTCTCTAAACTGTTTAACTACTGCCTTTCTGCTTCCTGCTTTCCTGCATGTTGGAAATTCTCCTCAGTCGTTCCTGTCTTTAAGAAATGTGGTGAACCCTCGGACCCATCCAACTATCGCCCTATCAGTCTTCTACCGATATTCGGGAAAGTATTCGAGGGTATAATTAATACTGAAATAGTTCATCATCTCACCGCCCACAAACTGTTCTCCGACAGGCAATATGGATTCTGATTTGACAGGTCCACAGCCGACCTGCTAACAACTGTAACGGAGTACATGCTACAGGCCCTTGATGAGTCTGACGAGGCTCGCGCGGTTGCTCTGGACATCTCCAAGGCTTTCGACAGGGTTTGGCACCCTGGCCTCCTATGCAAACTACGCGGTTATGGTTTTACCGGTCGCCTGCTTGACCTAATCCAATCTTTCTTAAATAACCGCAAAATGAAAGTCGTTCTGAATGGGCGTGCCTCTTCGTCCTACAGCACGAATGCTGGTGTCCCACAAGGCTCTATCCTGGGCCCGACGCTCTTCCTTATTTTCATCAACGACCTCCCAGATGAGATCAAGTCCCAAGTAGGCATCTACGCAGATGACACTACAATATACTCCCGCTCCAGTAAGAAACCTGTCGTGGCGGACAGACATAATCTCGCTGCTGACTTTGAGAGGGATCTACACTCTGTGGTGAACTGAGGCAAGAAGTGGCTTGTCAACTTCAATTCCTCTAAAACCAAGCTGTTGTCTGTCAACCATTACAGGCAACCTCTTCTGCCTCCCATAAGTATGGACCAGATGATTCTCCCGGAGAGTAATACACTACGCCTCCTCGGACTTACCCTGTCCTCAGACCTCAAATGGAACCACTATATTGAATCCATAGCCAAATCTACTGCTAAGATGATTGGGTCACTATGTCGATCCAGGATGTTTTTACCACCTGAATCCATCCTGCATATATACAAGTCAACCATCCGTCCGTGCATGGAGTACTGCTGCCATTTATGGTCAGGTGCCCCTGCCGTTCTCCTCAGTGTTCTTGACAAGCTCCAAAGGAGAGTATGTAATGTGATAAGTTCTGATCTGGCGACTCGACTGCAGCCACTTTCCCATCGTCGAAATGTGGCCTCCCTCTGTCTCTTCTATAAATAGTTTCATGGCTTCTGCTCGGATGAGCTTAAGTCACTGATGCCTCCTCAACAGGTGTTTACTCGTGCAACCAGACTGGCAACTGGGTCCCACCCATTCACAGTCAGGTTAGCCAAATGCAGACAACAATTCTACTCCTGCTGCTTCCTCTCTCGCACTTCCCGCCTGTGGAACTCACTCCCGTATTCTTGCTTTCCTGACGGCTACGACCTCCAGAAATTTAAATGCAAAGTTAATACTCACCTACCAACCACTGGACTCTAGCTCTCCCCCCCTGTATAATCTTCACTTTCTCTCCGCCCATGTATCTGTCATTGCACCTGCTTTCTCAGCTTTCTATTGTTCCTTTCTAACTAGCTTGTACTCCTCACTCTTTTCTAATTAATCTTTCTACATTTATGTAACCCCCTGCACATCAGTGGCGTTTCTGCCTTGTTCGGGGTTAAATGATTAAAAAAAAAAAAAAAAAAAACTTCCCCAACACATAGAGTATTTTAACCGTAGTAAAATCAGAACAAATTTCTCATCAAATATCTGGAAGACTACGAGAGGCTAATGATGACTTCTCAACATACACACCTCTTTCATATTTCAACGAGAATATAATAAAAATGCAGTCTGATTTGTGCGGGGAGAACCCCTATTTATGCTTACCCATCCCTTTACCGAGCACTTAAATTAACGTTTCCCTGGGATGTTGGCGGACTGATGATAGTCAATGGCTCATTGGGACAGTACTTCAATGTCCTATCCCCTGACCCGTTTCGTAGACATCAACTCTAATCGGACGAATAATGGTTGTCTGGTTGGCTAGTGGTTTTGATATCGGGGTTTGATATCGATTTTCAGGGCCTCGGTGTGGATGTATGTTATGCAGAGGAAATCCATTTCTCAACACGCAACCCTGAGTATATACTGATTAATAGGTTCGACATTTATTCAGCATGTTTTGATTGACACTCGAAAGGTGTTTCTTGTCTAGTGAGCAAGTCTAAAAATGCGACCTGGGTTTTTGTTTTCGCAGATCCGGTAGTCAAACATTGCGTGTTGGATGTTATAAAGGATAATTCGTTTCGTCTTATTAAGGTTTATGCACAAAATTGCCATGGGGAACCGCCTGCCTTGTTTCATCAGATTGAGTCATTTTTGCTAACAACTTGAGGGGTAGATAGTGGGCGGTTGGAATGCTGTCCTTGACCTCGATATAGATCCTCAAGATTTAGTGGTAGAATGGATTATTATAGGCAGGACGGCTTTGGTGGTGCCTTTTTAGCAACATAGGTCGAGTTTTATTTTTTTAAAAAGTCAATGTAGGTCTCTTAGATTGTCCAACTTTCCATTCTATAGTTTACTCGGATCATAGGCTTATGATAATACATCATCATTGGGCGCTGGCCTTAAGGTTATTAGATTAACGATTCCTAGTCACTCTTTCAGAATATTTTTCCTATCAGTCCATTTTTATCATCCGGTCTCTTTTCACGTTCTCTTTATATTATATTTGGATAATCTTAATATTTATTATTAATATAATTATCTTTTTTAAAATTAAGCTTACAAAGGGTGAATAAACTCTTATGTAGTCAAAGACCAGCTAACTAGTTGTAGTGTCTCGATAAAACACCGAGGAGAAGGCAATGGTGAACAAATCCACTATTCCTCCCACGCATATTCACGGACGTGCTCAAAAATATGACAAACCTTTACGCGTAAAGGATGTTAAGCCTATAGACACTGACTCCTCGCCTGTAAGAAGCGATATGCGCTACGGTTGTCATTGGACCGTCATCTTCCGACTGTTAGCATTAATGACGTAAATGGGACAAATTTTAATCAGATTTTATCACTCGCCCCATGAGCGACATGTGTCACCGGATCATTATACTGCTATTGTTCGTAAAACAAACAAAAAATAACTCTGAGTCGTGGAATGTCAAAACCATGAACGGCTGTGGACAGCTAGAAAACGTGAATTAGAAGATGACAAGATAAAATATAAATATTTTAGACATATGTGAAATGAGATGGCCAAACAATGGAGATTTCATCAGTGAAAATTAGAGAATTATATACTCAGGAGGTGAAAATAGAGAAAAAGTAGTCGGCATTGTACTGGATAAAGACACAAGGAAATGCATCATAGAATGCTGCCAGATATCTGAAAGAATTCTAGTAGTTAAACTGAAAAGGGCGCCTTTAAATATATCGGTAATAATTGTATATGCACCGACAACACAATGCACAGAAGAGGAAATCGAATGCTTATACTCAATGCTCAATTATGCTCGATTATACCGAGACACAGTACAAATCACATGATATCAGAATCATCATGGGTGATCTCAATGCCAAAGTCGGTCAAGATAGAGTGTGTGAACCTTCAGCAATTTCGGAATATGACACCGCTATAGGCGTGGTGAGAGATGGGTCTAATGGTGCACAGCGAATGACCAGATAATAACTAACACCTGGTTCCTAAAGCACCCAAAACGAGTATGGACACGGAGAAGTCCAGTAGGAGAAATTAAGGACCAACTTTATTGCGTTACTATCAACAAAAGATTCTGAAACATAGTCCTTTACTGCAAAGTTTACCCAGGTGCTGACTGTAGATGTGACCACATACCAGTTTTATGCAAAATAATATAGAATTAAGGCGATTAAAGAAACTTAAGACAAGACTAAAACTGCATTACTATAGATTCGTGAATGACCCGAACCTGAAGAAAAGGTATATGGACAGCGTGAAAGCAAAATGCAAAGGACTAATTGGTAACGGAAGTTCAAAATGGAACGTACTAAGTGTGACTCTAGTGACATCAGTGAACGACATCATCCTAAAGGAAAAGCACGTCGGAGGAAAAATGAGTGGATCATTGAAGAGGTTCTTGTCTTGATCAAAGAGACAAAAAACAATGTCAAGATATGGAAGGGAATACAAGAAAATACTCGAGGAAATAAGAATAAAACGCAGACAGGCTAAAGAAAGAAGTAACAACGACAAATAGATAGAAGTAGAGAAACTGGGCACAACAAATAATGGTGATATGCATAAAAAAATAAAGGAAATAACATGAAAAAAGACCTGGTAAGCAACAGTATGTATAAAAGCAAAGGCCGGTACATTCACACTAGATAAAGATAAATTTCTTCAGATATGAGGAGTATATTGGAGATCTCTTCCGCTACAAGAGAAAGAGAGCAACCAACAATACACCGAAATATTGATGGATCAGAAATATTCAAAGCCAAAGTGAAATCGGCAACGGCAAAACTGAGCAAAAATCAAGCAGCAATGGGATTGTAATAGCAATGTTGATTCCCTTCGAAGTCTTTGACATAGACAAGCTCACATAAATGTTATACCAAATTGACAACAGCGGCAATATACAGGAGGACCTAAGCGGATCAATCTGCATAGAATTACGTAAAAAGCAAGATACAAAGGAATGTGAATTCCACCGGACAATCAGCTTAATAACCCACATAACAAAACTCATCATCCGGATTCTAATGAAGAGATCCCGCAGTAGAAATGGCCCAGAGTTTGGACAAAAACGGTGTGGCTTTGTTAAAGATACCTGAACAAAAATGCAATATCCATGCTCAGAATTCTATCTGAAAGCGCAATAAAAATGCAGAAATACCCCAAACTGTGCTTCATAGACAACACAAAGTCATTTGACAAAGTACGTCACAAATACTTGATAGAGATGATCAACAACCTCAACATTTTCAGAAAAGACTATAGGATAATCAAGAATACATATTGGCAGCAAACCTCTTGCGTACGGATAAGAAATGAATTCAGTAGGTATACAAAAAAAAGAAAGTGGAGCAAAACAATGTGCTTTCTTACCGGATCTATTCAAAAAAAATTCTGAGAGGAATGAAGCACTTACCGGGATTTGTCAAAATCTCAACAATATAAGATATGTAGATAGCACAGTGCTGATAGCAAAAACGGAAAGAAAATTTCAAGATATAATGAAGAAGTTAGCAAGAGAAAGAGGAAAGAAAGGACTAAGCATAAACTTCAAGGAAACTGAATGCATGATGATCAGCAAAAGGAAGACTCCAAAATGCCACCTACAGTTCGAAGAAATTAAAAGAAAACATGTAAAGAAATTTAAATATCTGGGATGCCTACAAACAGAGGATGGAAAGTGCGATGTCAAGATCCAAAGACTTCTTGGCATGGCCAAAGAAGGATTTTAAAAACTAACTAGTATACTGAAAGATAGGAAGATCTCATTGAAAACAAAAGGAGAGGGTTGGATCGCTGTGTGATATCTGTCCTTCTGTATGGCAGTGCATATTTGACGATCTCTTTAAGGATGAAATCGAGGCTTGATGCAGCAGAAATGTGGTTTTACAGAAGGATTCTGAAGCTATCATGGACTGATCAGGTGAATAACGACGATGTGTTCGAGAAAAATTAAAATCAATGCCACACGAAACTGAATATTAATTTGTAATGATTAAGGCTCAATAAGATTCTTATTTGCCTTTCTTAATTCCTTTCTCATTTTGCATAATTTCCGCTGTTCTAGTTTACATTTTTTTTTCTCGGAGTCTGAGTCTTCTTTTTTTCGGTTTTCATAATTTCACAATAATCAAAATAATTTTATTATTATTCTATTTCTTGACAATCCAACACATTTTGAAGCGAATCTACCATATAATTCATTTTTAACTCATAGGTACATCATTTATTCATTATTTTACGTTGTTGTGGGGTATCCCCTTTTTCCATGATAATGGACTCGACTTGAGTATACACATACTCCTACCATAGTGAGATACTTGAGTTACTTTAAGAGTCTGACAGATACCATCAGATACCGAGGTGTCACAGAGAATACAGCGTCAGAAGTTAATAGTAGCTCCGAGCTCCACTCAGACATAAGGTTACAATGCAGACCCCGTCAGCTTCCGACGTGAACATACTAATTCTACTAGGGCTTCACTTCAGAAACTTGTATATATATTTCTTAGTAATCGTATTTCTGGATTACTAACCTGCGTTCAAGTTTTTATATTTACGTTTAATATACTTTTATTTATATCTCACATATCTGGTTTGTTGTTCATTATTTTATCGGGTTCCTATTTCCGGAATTCACAACAACTTGGAGACAAAGGATTCGAATTCGACTCGAACACTACAACTTGCCGAGGAAAATTGGTGAGTCACGATAAGACTCAAAAGAATTCACATAAAAGAACAACAAAAAAATTCATATTGCACACAGCTCGACCACAACAATTAGGCGACACTCTTGCAGATTTTAAAATGAAAATCTGGTTATATTTCAACACTGGAACGAAATTTGCAAGGACGTAAAGTGATAGAAAATAAATTCGTCAAAAGATATTCTAAAGTCAATATTTTTTCCTCCTCGAGCAAGCAAGTCAACACAAAATCTTTCACAAGAATTAATGCAAAGAAGCAACAGTAAAAAGTGAAACTCCTCACGGATACAAAGCAAAAAACCATGGAAGAATTTCAAAATGTAAGGAACTTTTTCCCAAGACGCAATTTGGAACTCTATAGAGACATTTAAGTACTCTCTTGAAGATGACAAAATATTGGGGGCTATTTTAGACGTAATGAAGACATTTTTAGCATTGATTGCCAAAATTGGACAGTAGCAAAAGCTAAGGTTATTACTCAGGAAATTGGGTACAGAGAAGTACACATAATTTGACGGTTGACGAGGCAGTTACATGCCTTACGGAGCTCTTCAGTCCAACTTTTTCACAAAAGGTGGAAATGTCTCAACATCGTTAAAAGTGAAAATGAGGACTACTCTACGTTCGCAGCAATCGTTAACAAACATTGCGCTGACTTTAAATTGGCAGAATTAACTCCGGACAACTTTAAATGTCTTATATTCGCACAAGGATTAGTCTCAGCTAACGACAGCACACTGTGTAAAAGAATGCCAAAATTGCTTGAACATTAAAAAATATTCTAAAGATTGAGGAGTTGAGAGTAGCACACATACGTAAATTAAACAAAAATTAACAATTTTTACCCTCCCCCAAAAGAAAAAGAAAAACTTAGTGACAAAATTACACGATATTAGGCAACTACTGACAGAGATTAAATAAAAAGTAACCCACCCCAATCGGCATGTTACAGATATGGTGGATTCCACTGGATTAAAGACTGTCACTTCAAATACAAGAACTGTTTAGCTTGTGAAAAATAGGACATAAGGTATCTGTATGCAGGAGTAAAAAACACATTAGTAGGGTAAGAACTATTAGAGTGAACTACGAAAACAAACAAAACACAAATGAAATACGTAGAATTTGAGAAGGTAAAACTACAATTAGATTCAGGATCGAATCTAACTATAATTAATCTACAAATATTGGAAAAACTAAATAGGCTGATCATGATGCATATACAAAAATATCGCTAAGTGTGTCACAGGAAAGCGGATCAATTTTGAAAGAGAATAATCGTAAATGTAAAATTCCATGGAACAACGAAAAAATTTAAAAATGTACGTAATGAAAGACACAAAAATTTTGGTGGCACAAACTGGATGCAAAAGTTGGATGTATGGGATTTTATCCATTAGCTCATTTTGTAAGAATATAGAGCGCGAGCTGTCAGAAGCTACACAATTAAAGAAGAACTACACAACTAATTTCCTGAAGTATTCTTGAGCGGTTTGGGACGATGTAACAAGTTTCAGCCAAAATTGAGCTAAAGCAAAGTGTTCAGCCAGTATTCAAGATATAATGAAACGTACCTTTCGCAACCATAGACAAAATTAACAAAGAGATAGATAGATTAGTACAAACTGGAATCCTTTAAAAAACAGAATTGGCGGCACCAGTGGACTACGTAAAAAAAAATCCGGAGAAACCCATGTTTACGCAGATTTCTTGACTGGATTAAACAATGCTATTAAAGATTATCACTACCCATTGCCAAGCACGGAGAAAATATTTACTAAGTTGAACGGTTGTAAGGTATTTTAGAAGATTGATTTAAGAGATTATCTTCAAGTTCCAGTAGAAATAGAAAGTACAAACATTTTATGTATCAACACTCACAAAGGACATTACAAATTCAACAGATTGCCATTTGGGATAAAAGTAGCTCTTCAATCTTCCAACAGACTATGGATACCATGCTCAAGGGACAGAACTTTGCTACTGCTTACTTAGACGACATTTTAATCAAAAGCGATAATGTGGAAGAAAACGCAACGCACATTTGGTTTTAAAATGAAGGAGAAAATGCGATTTTTTCTTACAAGAAATCAAGTACTCAGGCCATATAATTAATGAAAGTGGCAGAAATCAGATCCAGATGAGGCATCGGCAATAAAAAATATGCCTGAGCCGAAAAATGTCGCAAAGTAGCAAAACTTTCTTGGTCTAGCGAACAATTACGTTGAATTCATTGAAAACATGCACAATCGATGGCTCCACTCAATGAACTATTGAAAAAAGATAATCAATGGAATTGGACGGAAGATTGTAAGAAAGCATTTAAGGAGATTATAAAGAATCCAATGTTTTATATGTCTGACACATTTTGATTCCAAACTAGAAATCATTATTGCTAGCAATGCAATCTCACACTGAGTGGGAATTTTTATATTACACAAGATGCAGGATGGCGCAAGGAAATCTATAGCTAACGCATCTAGATCGTTACTACGGGCAGAGAGGAATTATTCTTAAATTGAGAAAGAATTGTTTGGCATAATGTTCGCCATAACTCGCTTCCACAGATTCATTTATGGAAGAGAGTTTACTCTTCAACCTGACATAAACTTCTGCTCACTATATTCGGATCTAAAAAAAGGTCTACAAGTTTACACAGCCAACAAACTTCTGAGGTGGGTAACCATATTATTGAACGATAATTTCAAACTAGATTTTCTGCCGTCGAAGAAAATTGGTCATGCGAATACTTTATCGAGATTGGTAACTGCGAAATGTGAACCTGCGGAAGACTCTGTAGTAACGGCTTTGAGAGCTGAAGACGAATTCAGTAAAGTGCTAAGCAATACAGTAAGGAAATTTCCAGTGACATTGTTAGAAATCAGAAGAGAGGCTGAAATGAATGAAGTCATACGGAGTACAAAGAGAAAAATAAAAGATAAAAAAGAAATCTTGAGGACAGTTTTTTAATTTGTGATAATGTATTAATTTAAAATGAAAGAGTGGCCATACCCAAATCGTTACAAAGACGAATTCTGAAGGACTTTTATCTAAGACACCCAGGGAAAAACCGTATAAAAACGTTAATAAAAATTTCATGTACTGGACTATTATGGATGATAATATCACTCAGATTGTGGAAAAATGTAGAGGCTGCGCTGCAGCAAAGACACGACCAACCATACAAACACCATGGCCTAATGTGGACAAACCTTGGTCTAGAGTCTATGCTGACTATGCAGGACCCATTGACTGATACTAATACTTTACAACGGTAGATAGCTTTAGCAAGTGGCCAGAAGGTTTTAGATAAAAAAAAAACCTACGACGGAAAATACCATAAATTGTTTGCACGAATTATTCGTAAGATTTGGCGTAGTAGATTGCTTTGTAACGGATAATGGTATTCAATTCACCTCCAACGACTTTTAAGAATTCTGTGTGACTTATCAAGTCAAACATATTAAAATATCACCATATCATCCACGATCAAACGGTTTGTGGACACTCTTAAGATGACCTTGAGAAAATCAGAGGACGTACCAGCAGAAAGGGCTATACAACAGTTCCTGCAAGTTTACAGAATCACCCCGAACAAAATAAACTATCTGGACTTTCACCAGCTGAAGTGATGTTTACCCGCAAAATACTGTGTGTTTTTGATAAATTATCACCCAGCAAAAATAAAAAAACGGCATACACCAATAGTGTCGAAAAGATCCTTCACACCAGGCGAACGGGTCTATTTGCGAATGTTCAAAAACAATATTGCATACTGGGAACCAGGAAAGAAAATAAACAGACTGGGGAATCTTATGATGATCCAAGAAGGATAGATGAGCCAAGCTCGTCACCTTCAGAAAACGAAGACTCGATGCAGGAAAATTTTTAAGCTTTTGAGATTCAAAAACCGCAAATAGAAACTGAAATCAGAAGAACAAGCAGGAAAAAGCAATTTACAGTACAGCTAATCATAGATCCTAATCGGAAAAGATATTAACTCCCCCAAAAAATAAGAAGCTAGGGAGGAGGTGTTGTGGGGTCTCCTCTTTTTCTATGATAATAGACTCCTCTTGAGTATACATATACCCCTACCATAGTGAGATACATGAGTTTCTGTAAGAGTCCGACAGATACAATCAGATACTGAGGTGTCACAGAGAATACAGCGGCAGTAGTACATAGTTGCTCCGAGCTCCGCACAGACAGAAGAGTACAACGTCTAACCCGTCAGCTTCCGACGTGGACATACTAATTCTAATACGGCTTCACTTTAGAGACTTGTATATATTTCTTAGTAATCGTTTTTCTGGATTACTAACCTACGTTCAAGTTTGTATCTTTACGTTTAATATAGTTATATTTATATCTCAAATATCTGGTTTGTTGTTCATTATTTTGTGCTGTTCCCGTTTCCGGAATTCACAACATACGTCATCCGAAGTGAGAATATCTAGCGGAACATTTTTAAACGCAAGTTTTAGTTTTTCGTTCAGATTCTGCAACCGTTGTTTTCTAATTTGCAAATTCGGTGAATTAGGTACTTCGTCTAGTTTTTCAATACACTCTAATTATTGACGTAAAATGAAAGAGTTTATTTTTTCATTTATCTTCAAGCTGAAGTTAGTTTTCTGCGAGTCATTACCAGCTGAGTTACTATTAACTGTGAAGAAGAAATATTAGAATGTATTTTTAAAACATTAAAATGTCAACACGGAGAGGTTTGGATACGATGACTTCTGTTGAATTTCCTTCACCGTTTTACCGAAAAAACTTACTTCCGTGATTCAGTGAAGATGAGGGATGTAATGTCTGATGCTTGAAGAACTTTCCAAAATGTGAAGCAAACAAATATTTTATTTTTTAACTTTTTTTTTGTCGGACCGAAAACCATCGCGATGGTATCTCTCTAGTGACTCATTGCACATAGACCTACGACAAGTTTTCGCTAACCAAATCTTCCTATGGGGTGGTTATTGGTCAAATTTCATACTTTATGGAAGGATTGCTTTTAAATCAAAATTTTCTTTCCGTTTGACAACAATGTGTTTCCATGCTAACCAGTTCGATTACCTGGATTCTTCTTAGACGGGTTGTAAAAAAAATTTACCAGTCTGTACAAACATTTAAACTACAGCTGGAAGAAAATAAATAAATTTAAAACGGTAAATTTTTGTTTTGTTCCCCGAAGGCCTTTACCCCTTCAAATCTTTCCAAAATATCCTTATTTACGTGCAAATGTAAATGCTGAACTCATATCTATAATTGTTTATTGACGATACCAAATTTTTTTCAAGTTTACAACCAGAAAAATATCGAACTTCTTTTCACTGTTTATCTCACCCCGTAACCACGCTTAAAAAAATGTTATTCAATGCAGAATGACTTCACGCGTAGTTTGCCGAGTTTTCGACAAATTCACTTCCTTTTTGCAATTACTACGCAGAATTTGAGTTCCGAATCCAAACAAATTCAGAGTATTTGCTCAAAGGAAGTAAAAAGTATCCCAGGCCTCAAGTCATTCAGCGGTGAATCAGATATGAGAACGGCATTAAGGGGTAAGATATACTCCGATTCTCTCTGGAAAACAGGAAAAAAGGTAGGTTTCTCCAGTAAACAATTATCGATTTGAGTTCAGCCTATACATTTGCACGTAATTAAGGAAGTTTAAGAAAGATTTGATGGGGTAAACGCCTTCGGGGAACAAAACAAAGATTTACCTTCAAAACTTTTCTAGTATTATAAGTGCGAAATTGAATGTAACAATCTCGAATGAAATTCAAATTAGATACTTCGATTTCTTCTCTTAAGCTGTTATCTCTTACAAGAACTAATTTGGCTTGGTTTAATTTGTTTTAAGGAATATCAAACTCAATGTGTTATTTATAGCCGACTAGCAGTATATTCCGGCGTTGCTCGGGTGTAATTAAAGCTTTCAATCTAATTCATGGTCCTGGAGCTCAGACTCAGCGTAAAGAATATTTGTGTGAAGTTTGGTGAGAATCGGATAAAAATTGTGGATTTGTATAAAGGACATACAGACAGATAAAAGGACACACACACACACACACAAACATCTTGCTTTTACATAAATATATATATATATATATATATATATATATATATATTATCGATTTTCTGCACTATTGTAAGAACAGCAACCTTGAAATTTCTGAATATCGTTTCTTATGTCTTTGTCTATGAGTGTATCAAATTTGATTAAAATCGGACCACTCCAACTATAACCCGATTTTTTCGATTATCGATTTTTGATATTTATCGGAGGTACCTCAACAGAAAACCTAGCTAAGAACATTCGCAGACGCTTATAGTACAACAGTGTAAATTTTCAAGAAAATCGGTTCAGCCGTTTGCGAGTCTATTGGTAACGGATACACAAACACAGAGACACACACACAGAGACAAAGTTCTATTTATAAATAAGTTTAGATAAGATTTTACGATAGGTTCGTTATAAATATTATATGCATTCTTTATAAAAAAAGATATCAGTTTTTAGATCAGATTTCATTGATCTATTTTATTTTATTTATTTTCTTTTATTTATTTTTTGTTCCCGGCAATTTCTTTTCAAATATATACTGTTTGTATTTTTGCTATAAAAATATTTAATCTGTAATCTTTCTTTCACTGTAGTCTGTGGGTTAAATAATTACCCATGGCTTGGTTTCTAACAGGTGCTACCACACCGGGTCAAGGTTTACTGGGAAACAACAGCATTTAAGAGGGGGTTTCACGCTCCTCAAAACCACGCCCTTAGAGGACTTGCTTACGGATGTACTATATCGGCAAACCCAAGAAACAAATAATGCTGAACTCTCATGTCAGATCAAGTCTTAACCAAGACAGAAAATAACTAGAATTAGGTTTGGTGAATCGTGGTAATTTTAGAAGACATGAATAGATTTTGATTTTAATGGTGAGTTTTCTAGTCTAATAACTTTGCTGGCAGTTCCATTTTGATTCACTATTTCCTTGAAAAATATTCAGAAAAGCAGCATTATCATTATCAACTCTAGATCTCACACCGAAAATCTTCAACACTGCTTACTCTGTTGTAGACCAAATTCATTCCCGTCATATTTTATATGTAACAAGTGAGTTCTACTTGAACAGCTTATTTCCCAAAATCGCTCTAAGAAACCAAATTCAACGCAAACTCCTTCCTGACTATAGCAATCTAAAAAAGTTAAAGTATGGATTAGCTGTTACCATTCTTATATTCTCATAAACTGTGTCTCTAACAATTGACTCTTATCGCTCATACAACAGCTTTCTTCACTCTCTACCCTGAACTAGTTCTTAGGCCTTCAGTCAGTCAGATAAGTGCCATACGTGATACACGCTTGGGCGATCATGTCTCGAAAGAGACTTAACTGACTGGGCAAGAAGATTATCCCGCAGTATGTTGCCATTGCTTTCTGTGGTAGATTGGTTGCAGCCAAGGCTATAGAACCCAATCTGTCCTGTTATTTAACCCATAACTGGAGGGAATAGACGGATGAATACCTTTCCCAAGGGTATTTGCGCGTAAGTGAATGCAATGTATTCAACTGGAATTTGAACTCGGCTCCCCGATTTCTTGTTCCGAGCCGATATCCATTACACCACAACGCACAACCTTTTCAGGCTTTACCTAGTGTAAACTTTCTTTTCTTGCTACTGGATAGCCAATTTATTTGTTGCTGCTGTTAGAAGCCTGTTTTTCTGCTATTTGATAAAATTGTTAATGATTCTGTAGCGCCATTCTGTAAGATTAGATTAAGAGGATTCCTTCGCTTGTATGAATGAAGGAAAAAAAGCGTTACCGGGTAGCATATTTTCTCCCACAAGATTTTGTCGCTCTGTGAATATTGATTTATTTGTTTGATATATTCTACGCGGGTATTAAGGGTCGTATAAAAATCTCACAAATAAAAGAATGGCCACAGTGCGTGGGTTACGTGAATAACCAGACCATCTATTCATTACTGAAAACGCTGGATTAAGACCAGCATGTTTACTGATACGAATAGCATCGTATTTTCAATCTCCGGCTCACAAGATAGCGAAAACAGCTTTCTGGAGATAAACCATTATCTTGATTAAAAGTGGTGAAAGGCAATCAAATAATCAAATCACATTGTGTCCTTTTTGCTAACTAGATAAGCGTTCAGATTTTGAGACAGTAAAACGATTGGTTAAGTTTGTTTTACACACAGGATATTCGGAAATGATATGCCATTGTAAATTAAATATATATTTTTTATTGACGTTTTTTTAAATTTATATTCCCTTACTTTCTCTTTCACTCCTCTTTTCTCTTTCTAACTTTCACTTTTACTTTTACTTTCACTCTCTTACTTTCTCTCTTACTCTCTTGTTGTCTCTCTTCCCTCTCTCTCTCTCTCTTTCTCTCTCACTCTCTCTCTATCACATTCTCTGGCTCATCATATTTGAGTTTCTATGAAAAAGCTTAAAAAGACAACTCAAGTAAGAAAATAATGCTACAGCGTCAATGCAACTTGGTATAGAGATGATAAAAATGTATTCTTGTAAACTTTTCACAGTCTATACGCGGCGTTTGATTGGAACGTTGAAATACGTTGCTTTGAAACGTTACATTAACAAAAAATGGATAATAAATTTCGGGAAGAAATTAGATTGCGCATTTATCATCAAAAGTAGTCAAGCCCAACAGCCGAGAAGAATTCTTCTGAATTCTTCTCTTCTGCTTCTGTGTAGCGTGTCCCTTCAGCATATAGGCGATCAAGTTTTTTCTTTTGTAATTTTAATATTTGTCTCTCTGAGATATTTCTTATCTTTGCTAACCCACCCAACAATCTTAAGTAGGTTAGATTTCATTGATTAAATATGTCCTGTGAGTGTAAAATGCTTCGGGATCAGTTGCTCACTAATGTACCCTACATATTAACAGTGTCTATTTCTGATTCTATAAATGTGTCTTTCTTGATCACCTAAAACTTCATTGTCCATAGTGTTCTCAACATTCTTCTCTTAAACTATATTCTTATTGCGTCAAGTCTCTTCTTTATCTGTGATGAGATCGTCTAGAATCTGCTTCCATATCGAAGTACCGATACAACATAAAAAATTAATTTCATTTTTTTTGTTTCGAATCAAATATTCTTGCTTTTTTATATACATTGCTTAACTTTTGCAAGGCGTTCTTCACGATTCGAAATCACCTATTTATTTTGTTGATACATTTTCCTTCCCATGTTAAAACATATTTGTACTTGATTGATTTTTGTTTTTCCACTTCGGACTTGGCATTTGTTATTTAAAATTTGAATTATTCTTCCAGATTAACCAATTTATTTTTTTGGACCAACAGTTTATTTTATTTTCAAATACGTTATATTTTCAAGTGTTAGTTATTTCCAAACTTCTATGCTTCAAATTTTCCCCGAAAAAATTTGGTAAATCACATTTTTTTCTCAGTGAAGAGAATTTTCTATGTATTGATTTCTTCAGAAAATTCTGTGAGTCGTCTAAATTAGGGTACAAATATTTCGATTAGTTATATTTTCAAACTAGCATGTTATTAAAAAAAAGTATTAATAATGCTTAATAAATTGACACTTTTTTATTAAGCTAACCGTTATTTTTTATAATTTTAATATGGTTTTTTGAAAAAATAGTATAATAATAACAACTTTTATTTCGGATTAACAAATGTTGTTTTCCCCATGACATTATCTGCGTCACTCTATAAGAAGACATATATATATATATATATATATATATATATATATATATATATAAACATATATTTAAGCATTTATACTTATACATGCGTGTATATATATATATATATATATATATATATATATAGCATCACAGCTTATCAGTACGGTTAGACTCCAGGAATGAAACGCGACCGAATTGGCGTCAGTCGGCGATTCTACCTCTGGGCTATGGGCTCTCAGTTGAAGAAGGCAGACTTTTTAGCGTATTCATTATCATTATACACGCCCAATAGCCAGAGTGCTCTAAGTCATTATGGAATGAGCGATGCGTATATATATATATATATATATATATATATATATATATATATACGTGTACATAGATATATATGCATAAAAAAGGAAATATATATATATGTGTGTGTGTGTATGTGTGCGTACATATATATATATATATATATATATATATATATATATATATATATATATGAATATATTTTAATGGTACAGAATTTTATTATGGCATTAAAGACAATTTTTTAAAATATAATCGGCCATGACAAATTTGAAAATAAAAAAAAACACCACTCGACCGGTTTCGTCCCCTCTCTTCAGAACTGTAAATGGGGAAAAATTATAAAAAATTATACCTGTTACGGGTGAATGAATAAATAAATAAGTTAATAAATAAATAAATAAAAGTTGGAAAATTTGAATTTTGATAAACATTTTTACACCTAAACATGCTAGAGACCTAGCAGAGCAAGCCTAAGCAAACTCTATTTGTTCACAAAGTGAGGGCTGCTTGGACGTGATAAACTTCTTCTCCAACACCTTCAGATGGAACAAAGAATGTGATCTGGCAAAAACAGAGAACCAGTTAACACTAAAATCCGCAGCACCTCTCAGATTATTTATCAAATGATCCGCTATAAAAGACCCGTATGTGTTTCGAATGTATCACCAGACAAGAAATACTTTTTAAGTTTTTAAGCAGGCACATATTGTTTAATCCTAACATCTAAACGTTGTATCGTTCTATCTATGTAGTCGACTCTACAACTACATTCAAAATGATAAATAACGGCCTTAATATAGTGTGTGGGGGATAGAACGTCTTTACGCATAGACGGAAAGACAGATCTAGTTTGAAAACACGTACATTGGCTACCTAATATTACCCACGGGAACTTAATGAAATACACCTGGCTAAATTATCACTAACACTACCCAACCACGGTATTCGGAGAGGGACTGGACATTTTTTAATCGTTATTGATTTAATTTTGTTAAAATCAGCAATCGTCGCCCAAATAACTGTGTGAGAGAGATACAGTGGATATCAAACACAGAGCTAAAGCAGCGTTGATGAAAACGTTCTAGCATGTTTAGATATATGCGATAGCCTAACCATTTCTCACATTAATATAGCAGCGAGGGCATGACAAAGACATTATATATTCTAAGTTTTATCTGCTTTTTTATGCCCTCCAAATATAGATCTTGACTGCTGCAAATATATCGGATACCTTCTTAATCCGTAACGCTATCTAGTCGTTAATAGAGCAGTGGCGGTTGACGGCGCTACCAAAATATTGTCTACTACCCCAAGTTAACTCCTATCAACATAAATTGATGGTTCTATATACTAAATTATTCAGGCCGCTTGATACATCATCACTGTCTTGTCAAGGTTGGTGGATAATTTAAATGCCTTACATAAAACTGCGAGTCGATCCATTAACTCCTGTGGCAAATTGCGTGTAACAGCAGGTCACAGTTATTGGCATAACGAAGCTTGCGCACCAAACACAAAAAACATTTGTATTTACTGCAAACATACGTATGTTGAAAAGCTTGCCAGTTGACCATTACGTTATCATGATACTAGCATGGTAGTCCTGGAATGCATCAAGTAGTACAATTGAAAATTAGATAGTAAACAGTGTAGGAACCTGTAGATCTCGATTCTTGGTCCCATTTTAAACCTTGATATGTACGTAAGCTCAAAAACAGACACAGGCTTACATATCGTCATGGAAGGACTTCAGATTCATGAGAAAGTGGTTAGGAAAAGCCCACTTTCAAGAGTATTTTCCAGATACGAACAGGATTAACAGTGTCAAAAGCATTATTCAAATCTAGGAATATTTTATAAAGATCAATCTGTTGTTCCCTGCTCTTTTCCTGGAATATTTGGGCTGGGAAATCATATCTGCGGTATCTCTGGGTTGGCGGAAGCCATACTTTGACACTAACACTATGCTGTCAACTATGCTCTGGTTTAATCATAATAGTATAACAGTCGATTATATCTTCCCTGCCGGAGAAAAAAATCCTTATATTATTACCATATAATTCCCGGGGATATTTACCCTTATATATGTATCATTATTACATTTCTTCAATCTTTTAGCTCTTCTCTATCTTTTCCAATTTTTCCAATAAGATCATGCCTCATGTATTTCTCCGTAACGGAACATCTCAACAGGAAGGCTGTCAGGGTTGACAGACTTAGCCCATGTTGAAATCCTCCATGCGACGTAGAACTTTGTCTAACGATAGTTGACTGTCAAGTTCTTCTACTATGTGCCTTTTGAAAATTTTCTCCATAACCTCAGGATCCATCTTTGATGGCCTTTTCATTAGCACATCAAAGTATTTCTTTCATCTTTTGGCTATGCCAACCCTATCTGTAGTAATATAACTGCCTTCCTCTGTTCTCATAAGATAAATTTAGTGAATCCGGTGTCAAATACTGGTTTTATCAACCATTATATTCGCTTGGTATTATTAAAATTTGACCACCATTTTCCTGCGTAGTTCGAAGAGCGTATTGAGATTCTGCTTTCGCAGCTTTAATCACCTTGCACAGTTAACTGTGTTGTTCTTTGGAAGTCATTTTTATTTTTTATTTGATTTATTTAATTTTGCAACACGGACCTTCGTATCTGACTCTTACTTGGAATGGTCACCTTCATTTTTATCAAACCACTCTCAATGATTTGCTGTCATTTTACCCAACATTTCATTATAAATTTATATATATTATTCTTCAAAGCGTCCAATGAAGATGTATCAACGATTTCAGCAAGTCGTTGTTTTAGTGATTTCTGCGTTTCCGGAGAGTGCACGTTCGCCATATTCACACGTTCAGGAGGCTTTCAATTATTTTCTCTAGTTGCTGGTTTTAGAACAAAATTCATCTTGGCCCTCGCTAGGACACGATCAGTTCAACAATTCAAGCCACGCATAGATCTAACAATATATACATTCTACATTCTCTCTTGTGGACGATGACATAATCAATGAGATGGCACTGTCGTGAAATGGGATGTATCCACGCTGAAACATATTCACACCTGTGTTTAAACTATGCTGTATATGAAAAATTTACAATCACTGCAAAGTTCGAGAAGAATTAAAACATTCGTGCTAAAATCTCTGACGCCATATTTCCCCCAAAAGATTCCAGGTCTCCCTGTTCTCACTATATCGGGTGTTAAAGTCACCGAGTAGAACAACCTTGTCAACTTTTGGAATCATGTAAAGTATATTTCTCAAGGACTCATATTGTCCATTTTTAAATCGTAGGCACTAATGAGTATAGGGTATCATGATTCATTGAGTTGTAGGCGAAGGGGCATTAGACGTTTACTGATTCTTTTACAATGCTCAGTAACCTTAGCACAAGCGCGCTATGTACAGCAAAACACACACCAGTTACTCTTTCCTCTTTACCGAATTTTCTCTTCCAGAAGAAAGTTAACCGCCTCCAACTTCTTGAAGTTGACCATCATGAGCTGAACGAATCTTACATTTATAGAATATATTTCTACCTCCCTAGACACCAGAGCTGTTCTGCATTCAGGAGCAGATCCCAAAGGATGATCTGTAAAATTCTGTAAGTTGCTACAAGACAGTTTCGGTTCCATCCATAGTTACATTTTTATTTTTGTTCGAAAGCAATATAGATATCTGCCAGCCGTGTTATGGTGGTCAGATAGACGAGAGAGGCAATTTTCGGGCCACCATTTCTAGACACTTCCAGCAATTTTCTAGTAAGCAATGCTAAACAGATAACACTGGGAGAAAGGAAAACCATCCTTAACTCAGTGAAGGTAATCTTACTATTTTACATCTACCCAGAGGTATTTAAATGTACAGGTCAGAAACTACGCGCGTCCAGACCGTCAGACTTGTACATCTCATTGCATTACCATTGCCATTAGAATTTGATTTTTAAAAAAAAAACCTGCAAGCTAGCCAGTTGTAAGTAAAGCTCGTGCAAGTTTTAATGTTGGATGCAGCTTGCACAGCACTTCATCGAAATCACATATTCCTGAGACGAGTATTTGCAATATATCTAGTATGGCCATTAGGCCGATTCGGTTCTAGAGATTCCTTCTCCTAGGTGACGATCAAAAGACTTTAGAGGTATCGCCACCAGTAGGCTAACCACCTGTCTGGATACAAGAGTAGATTTTTTGTAACTTACCGCAAAGTTTGCTAGATTGAGGTTGACACTCAAAGACGATCAACCGGATATTGACAGGTCTGGCTTTTGTTCTGCTGTGTTTCTAGACACACATTTCACCAGGTCTATTTGGAAAAAGAACCGATTAGGCGCTGAATGCCTGACCATGCAAAAGGTAGTACTTGCTTATGTGATACTAGTCGTATCCCAAAAGAATGACCTGAAAAAAAAAATATATATACACAATAATATATGCACAGATTTATACGTACTAATATATTATACACAAACATATATATATACATAGTAATATATACATATGTACATATATACATATATAAATACAAGTACATACATACATATATATAGATACATATATATTTATATATAAATACATATATATATATATAGATACATATATATTTATATATAAATACATATATATATATTTATTTATATATATAGATAAACATTTATAGACACATATATAGATGCATGTATGTATATATATATATATATATATACATAAATATATATATATATATATATATATATATATATATATATATATATATATCAAAATGAATAAGGAACAAAGAAAATAATTGCAACGTTCAGTGTTCAATATAAAAACAGACGTATATTATTAATTATTACTTTGGAACTTATAAAATTTATATTCTGTGATATATATATATATATATATATATATATATATATATATATATAAACTGTGATAATATTTGGTGCCAAGAGTTTTGTATTTTAGCAATTTCACTAAAAAAAATAGTTATTTTTACCAAGCAGGATTTTTCTCTTCATGTGCTCCACATTGGTGTTGGGAATGAGCGTAGATAGTTCTCAAGCTAATAATTAGTTAATTTTACTGAGCAGGTTCATACTGACTCCGACATTTCGTGAGGACATGGTTATGATGCCCCATTCATGGGTTAACACCCATGCCGAGTTCGAAGTTTCTTTTAATATAACTTCATATAAAGAAAAGTTCTAGTTAACCAAGAGGTTCCTTCTCGCTGCTGTTCTCGCCAGCCTTTTCATAAAATACTTAGAACCATATCTTTCTCAACACATTATGTGTTCGAGTGAAACATATAGAACTGACCATAGGATTTTCAAAAATACACACATGTATACTTTAATATATACTATCTAAATAAATACACAATTGTCACAATTCTCTACATTACAACGATATTATCAGAAATATCTTCAAAATGTTTTTCTTACACATATATTAACTATAGTTCAACATAGACTACACAGTCAAAAGTCTTTATATAAAAACAGACAATATTTACATTATTCAAACTATTATCCTCATCTTCTTCAAGTGCTAGAAATTTCGAACCGAACCCATTATTAAAGTTACGGGGGTATATCATTCTCATTCCTTGTGCAAAACTTCCTCTGATAATATAAAAGTAGAAGAATGAGTATTTATTATTAATGGTAATCATGAGTTATCTATCTTTAACCCGGCTTTCTATGTTACTTGTTCACCACTGCTGTAGGCTGGTTTTTGAACTCACAACGATTTGGATCAAGTCACTGGAGCTAACCAACGGCTATACCCATTTGGCTGTGTGTCCTCGTAGAAATGGTAATGAAAATGAGGCCAGTCAGCAAAAAGAGCAACCCAAAATGCCAAACACAGGTGGTGGATACCAGAATCAAGCAAGTACAAAAATTTAAATACATAGGAAGTGTTCTAACAGGAGATGGAAAGTGCGACAGTGAGTTCCCAAGGCGAATTGGCATGGCAAAAAACGCGTTCCAGAAGCTGAATAAATACTAAGACACAGAAATATTTCACTAGACACAAAAAAGAGAGTGCTAGATTGCTATGTGATGTCAATTCTCCAATACGGCAGTGAATGCTGGACAATATCATCGAAAATGAAAGAAAAGCTTGAAGCAGCGGAAATGTGGTTCTACAGAAGGATACTGCGGATATCATGGACCGAGCATGCCAGCAACAATGAGGTGTTGGAAGGAATGGTAACGAAAAAAAATTGATAGTGAGCATCAGGAAGAGACAACTAAAGTTCCTGGGACATGCAATGAGGAAGGAGGTCTTAAAGAACCTGATATTGACAGGCTAGATAGAAGGAAAAAGATACAGAGGAAGGCAGCGGACAACATATTTAAATGGCGTGATCAGGTGGATGACGGAACGGAGGTTGCGAGGTGTAACAGGACAAAACATAATAAGAGCCCCCAGGGATAGGGAGAAGTGGAGAACCATGATCACCTACGTCAGACGAAGAAGAAGTCCGAATAATGTAAATAGTGTAAATAATACCTAATCTGAGAAATATAGACAAATTAAAGCAGACATAAACTATTTATCAAATAACCGTCAAAAATATTCTACACATATAAATATTAGCCATTGATTTAATACGCACACACATGTAAACGTGTAAGTATGTATTACCTTAAGTTACAGTAAAAACATACACATAAACAGACATGCGATTTTACAAAAAACCTAAAATATTAAATAGTTTCAATCCAAACTATTCCACGTATACACATTTCAAATTTATTGCTTTGATACATCTGACATATGTATAAGCAATAATAACTAAAACCAAATCCCAACAAAGCAATATTTTTTTTCCATTTATTGCTTTAATAAATATCAGATATGTTGGATTCAGATAGATTTTTCATTTATTATATATTCTATGTTTCTGTTGGATTCTATTTCTTATATATATATATATATATATATAGAGAGAGAGAGAGAGACAGACAGACAGACAGACAGAGGCAGAAAGACAGACAGACAGGGGGAGACAAAAGGGGAATACACGTCTTAAACTGACATATTGAAAATAGATATTTCCTCACGAAGTTTTATCTGAATGAACTGATATATATATATATATATATATATATATATATATATATATACACGTGTGAATGTGTATACATATATAAATACATATATAGATATCACTAAATGCAAACGTAAAAATATATATGCATTCATACACATACACATATGTATATCTACATACATATACATGTATAATTAAGTATATTTATTAATCTGTGTATACTACATAATTTTACATATATATAGATATGAATATATATACTTATACATATTCTCCTTATTCATGCAAATATATACATAGTTATACGCATATATACCTTATATATATTTATTGTATCGAGGCAGCAAATAATTTTCTAAATATACACTATATATATTTCTAAACATATACTATATAAAAGACGATGAGCGTCTATTATGTTTAATCACGCGCCGGTCTAAACTTCGTATTTTGGCTTTAATTTCAGCTGAAAATATGGAAAGAAATTCTCCAACATTTAGATAATTCTTTATTAATTTGGGTCTAAGCTTTCTGTTCACATGAACCATCTTCAGTGAGGTTATTTAGACGATAACACACAACATCCACCTAGCGTGTTGACAAAACCTAGCGGAGTTTTATGTTAACACAAAATAAAATCGTCGCTGATGGTGGATGTTGTCGTGTTACTGTCTTAATAACCTCTCTGAGGATGGCTCACGTGAGCCGAAAGCTTAGAACTAAATTAATAAATAAATTATCCAAATGTTGGAGTATTTTTGTCTTTATTTTCAACTGAAATTAAAGCCAAAATACGACGTTTAAAACGGCACGTGATTAAACATAAGAGACATTCGGTGTCTCTTATATTTAACAGTATATATATATATATATATATATATATATATATATATATATATGCATGCATGGTCATATATGTGTGTATATATAAATACATGCATATATACAAACATATATATGCCTATTTTTCACATTAATATATATACATACATATACGCCCATGCATATATATATACATATATATATATATACATACATATATATAGAAACCTACACACACACACGCTTATATATATATATATATATATATATATATATATATATCAAAGGCTGACATTCGACAAGGTACAGCACAGCCGCTTGGCATATTCGGGAAAGAACTTAGAGTAATCGAGAACTTTTACTGGCACGAAAATTCCTGCGTACGGACAGGAAACGAGTTTAGTAGGTACACAAATATTAAAAGATTGGAAGACAAGGATGTGTATTCTTACCGGATCTATTCAATGTATACAGCGAGACCATTTTTACTGCTCTAAAAGTTCTACTAGTCTACATCATTGGTGACCGCACTCTGAAGAATATAAGATACGCAGTTGATACAGGTTTGAAAGCAGCTACAGGAAAGAAACTACAAAATTACTTACTGTAAGTAGTTAAAGAATGCAAAAAGAGTGGACTACAAATAAACTACAAGAAAATAGCATGAATAATAATCTGTAAAAAGAGGTGACCAAAATACCAACTAGATGTTGGTAATACAAATATCAAACAGGTGCTGAAATTTAAATACCAAGGAAATGTTCTAACAAAAGACGGAACGTGCGATACAGAAATCAGAAGACGCATCGGCATGGCTAAGAATGCGTTTCCTAAGCTGAGAAGAATATTAATTTCGCTGGAAATGAACAAGAGAGCAACGGATTTTAAGTGTCCTTCAATATGCCAACGAATGCTTGACAATTTCACCAATGATTAAAGAAAAATTGAAACAATTTTACCAAGGATTAAAGAAAATCTTTGAAACAATTTTACCAAAGATTAAAGAAAATCCTTGAAGCAATTTTAGCAAAGATTAAAGGAGTACCTTGAGAGAATTTTACCAAAGATTTAAAAAAAGCTTAAACAACTTTACCAAATATTAAAGAAAAAAAAAGGAAACAATTTTACCAAAGATTTAAAAAAAAAACAACCGAGATGTGGTTCTACAGAAGGATCATGAGGATATCACGAACGGAGCACAGGAGCAAAGGCGTGGTTTTCGATAGGATGGACACTAAATGGAAACAGATTCTTAACATCAGGAAAAGTTGAAATTTGTGGGACCTGTAATGCGAAAGGAGACATCGGAGATCCTGATGCTCACGAGACAGAGGGAAATAGAAACAAGGGATAGCATTGCACAACGTATCTGATGGAATTAAACAGATAGATGGTTGAGCAGTGATTAAACATAAGAGACATTCATTGTCTCTTATATTTAACAGTATATATATATATATATATATATATATATATATATATATATATATATGCATGGTCATATATGTGTGTGTATATAAATAGATTGACAATAATATAATACTGTTTATAAAACGGTTTATAATAATGTTTGATTATAAACAGAATATCTACTTAAATACGAGTATCGATCAAAAATAATGTTCATATCAATCATTTCAAATTGTCGTTTCTTTAATCTTCCTTAATTTCCGTAACAAATATATATATATATATATATATATATATATATATATATATATATTGTCATCCGCAGATTGAAACCCGACCGAAATGGCGTCAGTCGGCGACTCTACCCCTGGGCTATGGGCGTTCGGTGGAAATTGTCATCCGCAGACAAATCTGTTTCGCCGTATCACAGCTCATCAGTATGGTTAGACTCCAATTGCTTTCTTCCCCAGGATTGAAACCCGACCGAATTCGTTTGGTAACCATTTTTGAAATCCATCTTTTCTACGTGGAACATATAAATTTCGAGAATATTTTCCATATTTTCCATACTTTTCTATAATGACTCCGTTACTTTGCGTGCAAATATTATTGTTATAGTCGTAGAAGATAACTGTAGTGGTGCATAGAAGCAAAAGTTTTTTTGAGACTATTGGGATTGATACATAGAGGTGGGGGTGAATTATGTTTATATACGGAGTTAAGGATTATATCATTGATTTCGGCAACGGAGATATTAGTAAATAAGTTTTCAACGTAAAGTTACATGAGTTTGATGTATATTTCAAAATTTGAAGGAATTCATGAATTGACTTAATGCTATAATTAGTAGACAGGTACTGGGTAATAGTATCATTCAGTGATTTTTAAGCCCGAACCGTTGCCTTGGATATCTCTAAAGCGTTCTACAGTCTGGCGTGCTGGCCTTCTACGGAAACTGCGAAGCTATGGTATAACTTGACTTTTGTTGGACCTAATCTAGTCATTCCTCTCTAACCGCACATTGAAGGTGGTATTAAACGGACATGCCTCCCAGAACCACCCTAAAAAATCGCAGGTGTCCCTCAAGGCTCTATCCTAGGTTCTACGCACTTTCTGATCTACATCAATGATCTCCCCGATGCCATAACATCCCAAGTAGGCATGTACGCCGATGACACCACTGTTTACTCTCACTTCGATCAAAAATCTGGTGTGGGCGACAAGGCGAACCTTGCTGCCGAGCTTGAAAAGTACCTCCAATCCGTGGTGGATTGGGGTAAGAAATGGCTCATAAACGTCAATGCTTCCAAAACGAAGCTGCTATCAATTAACCACCATAGACAAGCGCACCTACCTCCCATTAGCATGGAACAGGCTGGCCTCCCAGAGAGTAAAACACTACGCCTCCGTGGCCTCACACTTTCAGCGAACCTCTAGTGGAATGAATATATCGAATCCATTGCTAAATCCGTTGCTATGAATGTCGGTTCTCTGTGCAGGGCCCGGAAGTTTTTTCCGTCTCAATCTATCCTGCACATATATAAATCTACCATCCGCCCCTGTATTGAATACTGCTGCCACATCTGGTCGGGTGCCCCTGCTATTCTCCTCGGGGTTCTTGACAAAATACAACGGAGAATCTGTAATGTGATCGATACCAACTTGGCTGACCGCCTACAGTCACTCACTCACCGGTGTGACGTGGCTTCCCTGTGCCTCTTCTAGGTATGAATTTGCACGAGATACTAGATTAGCAATTAGGTCCCACTATTTAACAGTGAAACCGATAAAATGTAACCGCAATTTCTACTCTAACAGCTTCTTTTCTCGCACTTCCCGCCTGTGGAATTCCCTTCCGCATATTTGCTTCCCCGGCAGCAAAAATCTCCAGGAGTTTAAATGTAAGGTCACTAACTCGCACCCATTCAAACACTCTCCCTATGTACCTCCTTACCCGTCTATCACGCTCCTTCTGACATTTCCTCTATCTAATCGCTATCTCATCACCTTCCCCTATAAAAACCCCTGCGCTATAGTGGCATTGGAAAGCCTTGCTTGGGGTGAAATGATTAAAAAAAATAGCTGTGGTAATTTAAGAAATGATAGGTAGTAACGGGTATGTGTATTTTGACATTCTTCTTCTTCTTCTATGTGCCCTGTCCCTTCAGGACGTAGGCGATCATGGATCTCCACGTCTCCCTATCCCTTGTGGCTCTTAGTATGTTTGCTCCTGTTGCACCTGGCAACCCCCGTTCCGTCATCCACCTGATCAGACTCTGCAGATATGTTATCCGCTGCCTTCCTCTGTCTCTCCTTCCTTCTATCTGACCAGTCAGTATCAGGTTCTCCAGGCTCTCCTTCCTCATTGCATGTCCCAGGAACTTCAATTGTCTCTTCCTGATGCTCAGCATCAATTTCCTTTTTGTTGCCATTCTTTCTAACACTTCGTCGTTGCTTGTATGCTCAGTCCACGATATCCGTAGCATCCTTCTGTAGAACCACATTTCGGCCGCTTCCAGTTTTTTCCTCATTTTCGATGATATTTTCCAGCGTTCACAGCCGTACTGAAGAACTGACATCACGTAGCAGTCTAGCACTCTTTTCTTCGTTTCTATTGAGATCTTCCTGTGTGTTAGTATTTTGCTCATCTTCTGGAACGCGTCCTTTGCCATGCCCATTCGCCTTCGGATCTCCGTGTTGCACATTCCATCTCCTGTTAGAACACTTCCTAGGTACTTAAATTCTTGGACTTGTTTGATTCTGTTATCCCCCACCTGTATTTGGCATTTTGGGTTGTATCTTTTGCTGATGACCATGCACTCAGTTTTCTTAAAGTTTATTTGTAGTCCCTTCTTGTCACTCTCCACTGCTACTTTCTGTATGAGATCTTGCAGTTTCCTTTCCGTGTCCGCAATCAGTACTGTATCGTCCGCGTATCTAATAATTATCTAAGTTGATAATCAGCATTACTTTTGTTTATTTTCAAATCTGCTACAGCGGCATTTGTCGATGTTATACACTTATTAACATTTGTTTTAAGAGTTTTAGTCTTGTGAATTTGGATCAAACATCGATGAAATGCTGCAATTTCTGTTTGAAATTCAATTCATCAGAAATTCCACAATGTTTGAATTTTAAAGTTTTAAAAATAATAGTTACTAAACCGAAAATATATGTCCGCTATGTCGATGATATTTTTATTTTAGATGAGAACAAAAACGAAATCGATAATCTTAAAACTACATAGGAAAAAAATTCCGTCCTCAAATTCACATATGCGCTTAGCCAAAAAAACAAAAACTAATCCAAAACTATCATTTTTGGATGTTTTCGTGGAGTCTACTAATGATATATTCACTACTTCACTATATCAAAAAAATCTCTTGGAAAAATTTCTGACACTTTAATCTCGCTAGTCAATGTTCTCTTAGATATAAAATTGATGTTATTAAAAATTTCCTTACGAGAGATTACAAAATTCATATTCTCGCCCGACTTTCTTCTAAGAACTCCATAACTTGAAACAAACCCATTGTGAACAACGGCTTTCTTAACCATCTTACTGACAACCATATCAGACTTTCTTTATCTAATGTGACAAATAACGACAAACACTCGAAAAAAAATCGACAACATTATTATTTTCTACAAAAGCGAAATATATCGCAACTATAAAATGGACGAGTCTTAAGTTCGAAACATTATCCGTAAATACGTAACTCACGCCGACTTAAGCAAAATCATTATATTAATTATATATTACGCAAAATTTAAAGCTGCTAACTTCATCGTCAAAGATAAGAATTTCCCTGAAAGGTATAAATTACAGAGAACAAATATAATTGACGAATTTACATGTCCTTTGAAGAACTGCGTTTTTGAACAATCCATACACGTAAATAGTTATATTGGACACATAACCAAGCGGTTAACAATAAGACACATGATGCACCTCGCAGTTCATAGTTCAGTTCTATATCATTTAAACACACACAGAAACCTAGCAAATGCTATCCGTAAAATACTTGTTGATAATACTAATATAATAAATGTAAAAACGTTCCATAACTTTTTAGGTTCAAATCTCTTTCAGCCACCTTACTGGCAATTTTGAAGAACTTTTTTCTGATTATCTTATTTTATCTACTTGTCTTGCCTCTAAAGTCATTTTTGAGTTTTTGAAAAGGAGTGTTCTCTAAAGATCCCATGTGACGCGCGGAACTGGGTATACTCACGCATGTATATATATATATAAGAAAGTAAATGTACAGATCGATTAGATACCTACTATTCGCTGCATGTACTTTTATATAAAAGTGATCAATAACAAGTAGAGTTTACATATGGACGTTTCAGTGTGTAATTCCTCTAATCATATTTATGTATATATTGGCATACACACATGATACATATTTATTAATGTACACAATCAATATTTGATCATATATATATATATATATATGTGTGTGTGTGTGTGTGTGTGTGTGTGTGTGTGTGTGTGTGTGTGTGTGTGTGTAAATCGTGAGAGAATGATACGTTATATTTAAATATTACAACAATATTTAGACAAATATTGCTTTAGAGAATTCGTGAACGCACAAGAATTTAGGATTCTTTTTTCTTATTCGAATGTTCTTAATTCCTCAGGTGGCACTGACAAAGGGAACCTTCCAATCGCATTTCCTTGCATTATTTTGGCTTTCCTTTTTTACCAAGTTTATTTTAAAATTAGAAGATAAATTAGTTTGAATGCCTGATTTTCGCTGAAAACTATCGATGTGTTGACTTGAAGATTCTATTTACATATTTCGACAAAATAAGCCACGATCGTTTTCGAGATGGAAAAACTCTCTTCAAAAGATTCCAAAAGAAAGATGTGGACATTGAAGCCTTGAAGTTGTTATGACTTTGAGATATAGCTAAACCAATTGACGCTAAAAGTAAATGTTACGTATATATATATATATATATATATATATATATATATATATATATATTACGAAATGTAACACTCACACACAGCAAACATATATATATATATATATATATATATATATATATATATAATTGCGTAAACAAGCTCGAACATTAAAATTTAGTGAGAAGATTTCTATTTTCATTTTACTGAATTTATAACTAAAATGTTCAAAATTTCTCCGGCAATTTAACAAATATATAGAGTGAAAGGAAACTTTCCAATTACAAATGTTTGCTTGGTAATCAATGCATCATTTTTTTCCTGACGTCAGACATGTACTTTGGCGATATGATGGAATAATGTATAATTTCACACTAAAACTTATTTTGTTATTTAACGATTCAATGAAAATATATACCAGCGCTTGATTTAGAACTGCGAAGCTCGAGCAGTTTTTCTTGATATATCAAGTGCATTTGAATGCAGTTGTTTTGTGAAGGTTCTCGAGCTACAGTATTTCTGGGAAATTGTTTAATTTAATCCAGTCGTTCCTGTCAAATTGTGAAATGAATGTTGATTTAACGAGATCCGTCTAGATCCTTCCATACTAACGCAGGCATTCTTAAAAGCCATATCCTAAATCCTACGCTTTTCTGATCCTCACAAATGAGCTTCATGATGTAATATGTTCCTAATTAGGCATCGAATTAGATGATATCACCATTTAGTCACATCTCCATCAGTAATCTGACAAGCCAGACAAATAAAACCATTAAAAAATTTCAAATCTGTGATTGAATGGGGTAAAAAAAATGGCTCAAGAAATCTATTGCCTCTAAAATAAAGCTGATCTTTAACAAATTATAGGGAAACTTTTTCTGTCTACCACCAGAATGTTCCGCAGGGTGTTGCCCTTTAGCACCTCGTTTGCATCACCCACTCAAATGACTTCAAATGGAATGACCACATCGAAACCATAAATCTATCTACTCTTCAGAATGTTGAGTCGAGCCAAGAATTTTTTGCATTTTGCACATTTATTAATCTATCATTATTCCAATCACTGAATACTGTTGCAATAGCTGGTTCTCCTGATAATCATCTTAAGGTTCTTGAAACAATCTATCATAGAATCTGCGACATAATCGATCCTGATTTTGCATTCCACTTTTAGTCATTTTCTCACCGATGTGATATGGCTTCCTTTTATCTTTTCTATAATAATTTTCACTGCATCTGCACTGATGAGCTATTTTTCCTGGTTCCCTGATCACATGAATATACGCATGTTATTAGATAGGGACCAAAATCCTATAGCAATAATTACATCTAACCTCCTCATCTACTCTAACAATTTCTTTTCACGCACCAACCGTTTTGAAATTACCTTCCGTTTGCTTATTTCCCTGAAAGTTACGCTCTCTAAAAATTTAAATGCAGCATCAGTTACTGTCTTCTATCTACTTGGTTCCCATCCATCTCTTTTACCATTTCTGACACGCAGGTTTCTTCTTTTACTGTAAGTCAATGCTAAACAATGACGGCCCTGCCTTAATTGGAGTGAACAAAAAAATGTCACTGTTCTGAAAAATTATTTTTTACTTGAGAGGGTATGCAAACTGGAGATGCATTACAATGCGATTGAATCTTCCACATTTAGAGGTCAATTACACAATAAATGCTATTTCTTCGAAGCTTAAACGTGTATTACTTATGCTGAGTTCGTTGTTTCTCTTTCTCTCTCTTTCTCACGCTGTCTCTCTCTCTCTCTATATATATATAGAGAGAGAGAGACAGCGTGAGAAAGAGAGAGAAATATATATATATATATATATATATATATATATATATATATTCATCAGCAGACAGATCTGTTTCGCTGTATCGCAGCTCATCAGTACGGTAAACAGCCGATTTCTTTTTACCAAAGTATTGAAACCCGACCGAATTGGCGTCAGTCGTCGATTCTACCTCTGTACTACGGGCGCTCGGTAGAAGGAGGCAGACTTTTTAGCGTGTATATTATCATTATACACGTTCAGTAGCTGAGAGTTTTCTAAGTCATTGCTGAATGAACGATGCGTATATACTAGAGTAACTACTGTTTTTCAAAGTCTACCATTCTTCCAGAGTGCTCAATCAGAGTGTGAGAGCGTAAGAGAGAAACACACACAAAGTAATTTACTCACAATACTTTGTTTTCTGATGCTCTTTCTCAAGATAAATTAAAGAAATTATTTTTGCAACACGTATTTATAAATTAAAGTAAAAGTGTCCTATTCAATAAAGGTTATAAAAAATACGGTAGGCGAACTGAAATGACAGGTAAATCCTGGATAACAATGAGTGATGTAATTTAATATCTAAAAAAAAACAAATAAATAATTTCCCCTGTATAGTTAATCGAAGCGCCAGTTGCGTAGTTACTTGAGATTTAGTGAAATTTATGTAGATTTGCTTATAATCAAGTTGTTTCTTGAATTGTAATAGTGTTTAATGCTAATCCTGAAATAAAATGGAAATGTCACGATAGAACTTGTGGTATGCACCATCCAGATTATCAAATCATGCACTTTGGAATCTATTTTTATTAAGCCGCAAACACAGAGAACTGATTGAAATTACCCAACTATCTCGTCTACAGAACCAATCCCTGATGTGCACGCATGTGAAATGAATACATGTAATCATGTATATCTATACATAATATGAATATTTTATTGGTTTGATGTGCTCGTCTATCATGAAATGCACTCCGTCATTACTTGTAATTATTCAAATGTAAACAGATCCATTTCTCTTTCGAATCGTGTCTTTCTAGAATAATCCCAAATCAAGGAATATACCCAAAAGCTTACCAAACTCACTCAAAAATAGGAGAATCCAATAAACAATGTTTCAGTTTTTAACGAACTTGTTTTGTTTGGAATTAATTGCAAAACGAAGAGTTGTTTTGATTTGCTAATTGTTTTTACCCTGACTAGGACATTACTTGTTTCTTTATCCGTTATTAAATAAATTATTTTCAGGCCATTGCTTCAGGTAAATAATGGACCATTCCACTCTGATAGCGAGGAAAGACAGAAATTGATAAATTAGCGACTTTTTTAGTGAGAAATATCACACATATGAGAGAGAAATAGAGCCAATTACATATAAATAATAAAAGGATGAATGAAATATTTGGTTAGATTTTTAAGCTTTACAAATGAACAGTGTAACCGGGAAATTTCCACGGTTAATTTATTGTCGTGTATCGCGCAAGAAGTAGTCTTCCTTTTCATGTACCGTGTTCCTTCGGAACGTAAGTGATCATGGATTTCAATTAGCCTCTGTTCCTTGTCGCTCTTAATATTTTTTCTCTTGGTATCTCTTCCAAACCTCACTCCGTCATCCATTTGCTCAAGCTTATCAAATATGTATCGCGCTGTTTTCTCCATTCCTATCGTTCATTTTCTGTTGAGATTCTCTTATTTTCTGATGTCATGAAGTTTTCCCTTAGCGTGTTCCACTTTGAGTTTCAAGTTCCATTTAGTTCTTCGTATTTTTTTTACATATATGCATGAATTTTTCCTTAAGTTTCGGGTTGTTCAAGAGCCTTTTTGTATTGGAATTTGGGTGTAGTTCCAGTCTTGGTGTTATCACTGCCTTCTTTTGCTTTCAGGTCTCGTATTATAATCATTATTCTTTAGAATTTTCACTGAACATTGGAGTTGTTAAGTGTAGTGTAGACCTTTTTCGATTTCTTTTTCTGTATTTTGTCTTCTTTGTTCATACACAACTATGATTGATATGTTAAATTGCCTTCCTTTGAGTTTGAAAACAAGTATTATTTAACATAAATGAAAGCGTTCTGGAACGCATTAGTCCATATTTTAGTCAAGAACAAACCTAATTACATTTTTTTAAATTTTCTCTTCGCTGTATATATAGTCATATGATTTAATTGTAATAGTAAAGGCTTGGGCATCATTGTCCACACTGTTTTTGGTGGAGGTGTTGATAATCACGGTAACCTACATTCAGCATCAATGCCTCTGAACACAGTTTTTGAGAAGCGTAGAACCACCTATTAATTTATGTTGTTTTCAAGAACGGGTGTAATAGAACCTGTTAGACTCCCAACTGTAAGCCATATTTTATTCTTGATTTATGATCTACTGCTATAAGCGAGCAAACAAGAAATTAGGCTTATGTGAGGATAATTGCACAGTTCATTGGTCGTTCATAGAAATGTCAGTTTTATAGATTTCAGTTATCATTTTACTGTGATATCTGTCTAAAAACTAATTATTCTTCGTTCCGTGACTTTCTCTCTGTTTAAGCCTCTGGCTCTGTACTTTGAAGTTGACTTCGCTTACTGATAACAGTTGAAAGTAAATATTCCGTAACCATTGTTGAGGGAGGTCTTACTGTTTTCTATTTAACAAGATGTGAGCTGGCACGTATTCTGACACCTAGAGTATAGTTGAAAATATTGAAAATGAAATATTGCAGTAAAAAAAGTATGAGTAGTACAAAATGTGAGATCAAATATAGATTGAATACATTTTTTTGAAGTTTCTTTGTTTTTCGAGAACGTGGGCGATCATTACTTCCTCTTATTCTTTATAAACATTAACAATATTTGTTCGTTTTTCAAACCTCCTACCTGCGGTCATTCACACAATCTCGTCACAAATATGCTCCGCTGCATTACCATGTTCCTCACAACTTCTTTATACCCTCTAAGTGTCAAAAACTTTATACTTTCCTTCTTCATTACACGTTCAATAAATACGAGCCCCCACTTCCTGACTCTGAGCATCATTATCTTTTCAATAATTTTATTAAATGGATTGAATCTGAAACATCAGAGAAATTTTTAATCAAAAATATTTCCAGATGATTCTTCCGTTCTCCTGAAAACATTTCGTTTCTTTCCGAGAGCTTTTTTACTCAACGGGAAAGCGGTATCTGTTTTGTATCAGGTTTTATAGTAAGTATTACTCGAGATTCAAATCAAACCAAACCTGAAGTGATACTGTCATATGTGGGCTGAAAATGCGCAATCGTTCCTTCCCAGCTTTGGCATACGTCAAAAGATTTTATGTCGCTTTTAGTGTGATGAATTATTTTCAGTCGTACAAACCATTTTCTAGCCGATGAACCTCGCAATGCTATCATTAATTCTAGACTAGTTTTGTTGCAAATATTTAATCGGGCTTCATTATATAAGTTTATAGTTTACTTTGCCACTTAGAAAAAATTCCCTTTTAAAAAACCAAAGTGAACTATTAAACAAGAATAAAAAAGATAATAGAAAAAATACAGACAACAACAAATAACCTCAAAACAAATAACGAAAACATTATATAGAGATATGTGTGTCTCTCAATCTATATATATATTTGTAATTTCATATGTATATACATATATATATATATATATATATATATATATATATAGTATATCGAGGCAGCAAGTAATTTTCTAGACATATGCTATTAAATATAAGAGACAATGAATGTCTATTATGTTTAATCATGAGCCGTTCTAAACGTCGTATTTTTGATTTAATTTCAGTTGAAAATAAGGACAAAAATTCTCCCACATTTGGATAATTATTTATTGGTTTTCTTCTAAGCTTTCGGTTCACATGATCCATCTTCAGAGAGGTAGTTTAAACTGAAATATTATAAAATCCACCATCACCGATGATTTTATTTTGTGTTGACATAAAACTCCGCTTGGCAACGCCAATAGTTACCAAAAATAATAAACGCAGTTCTTAAGTTTGCGATGCGGATTTATGACGTCACACCGCGGGATAGCGCGAAATGACAACAAAACCATCTAGTCAAATGCAATGTAATATGTTATTTCCTGTTTTAAAGTTGATTTTATTGAGTGTTGGTTGTTTTGATTTGATGTACATGGCCTCGAATATCTGCAGGTTCCTCTTACTGTGTGTATGAGTAAGGATCACCGTATTGTCTCTTATATATAATAGCATATATATATATATATATATATATATATATATATATATATATGCATGTTTCGTAGAGAAATACAAACGTATCGCGATATGTAAATTTACAATTTTATTCGCCTGAAGAGATTCAACGTTGGACTCGAAATACGTGTAGCGACACAAATACCATTATGGACATTTAGTATAATATACAAAAAAGCAAGTACTATTAATTACAATAAATGTACACTTTAAACAAATCCTTTACGTCTTCTCATATCATATATATATATATATATATATATATATATGTGTGTGTGTGTGTGTGTGTGTGTGTGTGTGTGTGTGTGTGTGTGTGTGTGTGAATAGAATAAGTAAAAAATAGATAGGATAAAAGCATCTTTAATCGAAAATGTTTTACTTTAACAAGCTTCTCCATAAATTTTTTAAAGAGGAATTATTTAAAACTTTTTTTCCTTTTAATTATAAAAAAATATTTCAAAAAATCTACAGCGACAGTAAGTTGATTTACGATTTTATTAGTCAGATACGTGTCACTTGTAGTAAAGCAAGATATTAATATTTTAATTTTAATGAAAAAACTTATGGTTGTTAAAGTGTGTGTGCCACTGGTAATAAAGACAATAAATATTTGATATGAATGTAAGCATATGTTTTATAAAGATTTTTTTAATCATTCCTATTTTATAAATCTCTGATGAAGCTTGTTAAAGTGAAACATGTTAAATTAAATTCATTTTTCTTGCCTGCTCTTTATTTATCTATACAGCTTGTCAGATTTCGATCCATATATTCAACGCATATTATTTATAGACATATATATGTATATGTACATATATATGTATGTATCTAAACTTATTTATAAATGGAATTTGTCTCTGTGTGTGAGGGGTGTCTGTGTGTGTGGGGGGGTGTCTGTGTGTGTCCGTTACCTATAGACTCCGAAACGGCTGAACCGATTTTCTTGAAAATTTACACAGTTGTACTATAAGCGTCTGAGAGTGTTATTAGCTAGGTGTTGTGTCGAGGTACCCCCAATAAATATCGAAACTCGATAATAAAAAAAATCGGGTTATAGAAGGAGCGGTCTGATTTTAATCAAATTTGATACACTCATAGACAAAGACATAAGAAACGATATTCAAAAGCTTCAAGGTTGCAGTTCTTACAATAGTGCAGAAAATTTGATATATAGGAAATCAAAATTTAAACTTACATCCATTCATTTTTCTTTCAGTCTACGGTTTCGCGTTAACTGGAAACAACTATTGTTTTTTAGTCTTTCGTTCCAACGTTCAAAGTGTCTGAGCTCCAGGACCATGGATTAGTTTTAAACCTTTCATTACACCAGCGCAACGCCGGGCTAGTATATATATATATATATATATTGCCCTGAGTATTACATAAACTGCTGCAACCGAAGGTGTGGCTCTAAATTTAGTATTTGGGATCGTAGGAAATGTGAAATTACATATTAAGTGATATTATTTCCTGGTTCACTCTGGCCCTTAGTGTTAGTAACCGTTAGGATACATTCTATGAGTCAAATTGTTTGTGTTTATGTCTGACTGTGCGTGACTTCTATGAATACATTGCATGAGTGTGTGTGAGTGTGTGCACGTGTGGGACGGCTTCATAAATATGTACCCTGAGTGTGTAATATTTTCATCATATGTATGTGTCTATACATGTGTGGAGGCGTTTCGAAGACATCATGGGCGCTCTCATGTCACCATCCGTCGTACCAAAGACTGAAATCTCTGACATTCAAACCTTTTATGTATATTATGCGGTACACCATGCATTACATAATGTACTTAAGACCCAGGGGAGTTTAAACTCCATGATAATATAATAGCCGATCATCATAAATCCTAAAGCGTAGCGCACAGTGCACGCGTATTGGCTATGTTGTTTTAATATATAGAATGTGCTTCGTGCCGTGCAAGCAACTGACCATTTTAAACAAATCTTAGTGCAGTTTCTTCGGTAGATCAGTCAGTTAAGTGCCATGCATGAAACACGCTTGGGAATTTACTACTTAATTTATTCGGAATATTGTAGTAGATATAAGCATTGTTTAGTCAGTTTTTTGTTAGACTTGAGGACAGCTGAGATCAGGTAGTGAAACAATATATTTTGATTTAACAGGAAACGATTTCGGTGAAACTAAAATCAAACAAGAATCAACGGTGTTATTCAATATATGTGTTGTATTTCTGTTTTAAGTGGTCACAAATAAAAACAGGAACACGGGGTTAGTGTAAATTATTGTATTACCAAAATACCGTAAAGGTACAATATGCCAGCTTGCTCGTCTACCTGACGAGCAAGCGATGTTGGATATCAGAAAGTCTCTGTTTGGTAAATCATTCTACGAGTGTCTGACTCGTACCAGACAATATTTATTCTGTAATAAATACAAAATTGTGGCACAATGCCGAATGGGGGGTGGCAAAACTTAGGATGGTCATCAGTAATCTATCCTATACCTATCAAACACTATCAAAACCCAATTAACTCATTACAATTTACACGTTCACCACAAGAACCCATCCATCACCTCCCAATCCTTCACACACCACAATGCCACATATTTACAAGGGACACGTAAAAAGTGGGAAACCCCCATGACAATAAAAATTTATTTATATACAATATAATATATCATTTAAAACATTTAATGAAAAATGAAATGATGGTAGGGGGATGAACAAACAAAAATACAACATAATTCTTCAAACTAAAATAAAATAAATATTAGTAAGACCCGTCCATCCCATAAAAAGTGTGGTTGTGGTATTCCGTCATATGACGAAATCAAGAAGCGTACTCGCTAAGGGAGTGGGGAGTGGATAAAAATAATTAATGAAAAAGGAAAATCAAAAGCTGACCCAGCCGAGATAAGAGGGGGCCAAAACAAACTCGGGAGGTTGGGAATCTCGACTCGAAACATAACAAAGGAGAAATCCGTGTACAAGCTAGGAACACATAAATTCAAATTCACTAGGTACACAAAAGAGAGCTACCTTAACCAGCAGAGGGTTCCAAAGGAATCCACCCAGATGTAACCAGCAGATCTGAAGGAAAAAATCAAGGCTAGTCCCGTTCAAGTTAACCAGGCTTGCCACATTTAACCACCTTTTCCTGAAGGCTATCGAAGTCAAACGTTTCCAATCAGTTCTCATCTTTATTTTGAACAGGTGCTCAAAATATCGGATCAGATCCTGATGTTAATGACGTTAACCTCGCAAGACTTCCTCCATTCAAGTCGTCCAAATCACCATTCGAGCCGTGGCTAGTAGCGACAGAAACATCATACGTTTCATCCCAGAGAACGTGGCTGACCCATTGTCGAAGGCGAATGCAGGATCAAAAAGCAGAAGCTCCCGCGGCGTGATACGAACAGTTAACTCGCCTACACGGTCCCATAGAGGGCGAACCCGCGAACAATGGTAGAAGGCGTGAAAAAAAGTTTCTTCTAAGCCAAGGTTGCAGCGTTCACAATCTGGCAAATCCGCCAGGCCCCATATGAAGGCCTTGTCAGTGACAGGCAAGCGATTCCGAGTCAATCGACAGGTGAGTGAAAACTCAGAGTTGCTGTGATAATCGGTACCTGGCGCCCAAGACCAGAACCAGCAAAGCACATCCTCCGACAAGCGGAACGCATCATGTAATGAAAACTTCAGGACACCCTATTCTCCTAGGATGTGAAATGTCACTATACAGTAGAATGGCCCGCAAGGCTATCAGACATTTAAATAGAATACTCGATCACCCTCGAGGCTTACGGCACCGCCTCAAGATGGGGGGAGTAATAGTAAGGCTAGGGAACATGTCCCTCACTATCCCCGCCAGCAATGAGTCTTCCAAAATTGCACGTCTGTGAAAAACCAACCTTAACGCAACCTTGTGGCTCCATCAGGTACGGCATTCCCAGACCCCCATGACACGGACGTTGGAAACAGACACGTTCGTCGACGTAATGTTTGCGTCCTCTTCACAGAAGGGAGAATAGCAAACGCTCGATCACCTTCCTACGCCATTTACAAAGTGGAAGTACTGACAACAGGTAAAGGATAATGGGAAAGGCGTATGTAACACAAGCCTCAACAAATCCCTTTAAGGACAACCTCCAAATCTCGACCGACACACCGACCTTTGCCAGTACTTCTGACCAATTTTTCTCTAACTGGAGATCGGGCCCAAACCACACTCCAAGAATGCGGACACGGCCGTCCGTTCAGTCGAAGAGTCCTGAGAGGGTAGCACACTTCCAGGCACCTAACCGCAAACCGGACGACAGGTTGCGGTTAATCTTGGCCCCTGTGACCTGTTTGTACCGTTCAATCAACTTCTGTACCACCTCAATGTCACTCCGGGAGGAAACGAAAGTAGTGACGTCATCGGCGTACCCGGAAACCCTGGCTCGAGCTCCACCAGGGACAGCGATTCCACGTAGGGCCGGACTGGAATTCCTTGTTCCTTAGTCGGTGTAAGAGGGGCTCAAACGCAAAAACATAAAGTAAGGGCGAAGATGGACAACTCTGTCGGACCGGCCTAGACAGCGCCAGAAAGCCCGAAAAATGTTCCTTTAACTAAACGACAGCCATGGTGGATTCATACAGGAGGCTAATCCAGGGGCGGATCTGGTTTCGAATCCAGCAGCCTGCAGGACAGCCGCCAGTTAACGATTTTCACCACTTTCAAATGCGTTGGTCTTATCCAAATTAATCACCGCGCCTACTTCATCGTTTTTTATTCCATTTATGATCGTGCGTATCAGATGCAGGTTGCTCTGAATTGTTCGGCCATTCACAGCACAAATCTGCTTAGTTCCCAACAGAGACTCGGCAACTAATTGCAAACGATTTGACCAAAATCTTTAACTCTGTGTTTAACAGAGTTATTGGCCTGTAACCCTCTAACACCTACCCAACACCTTTGCCTTTTCTCAACAGCGTGATCACACCACTGGTGAACCGGTTGGAGATGGACCCCTGCTGGAACCAGTTGTTGAACACGACAGTCAAAATCGGAACAAAGGTGTGCGACAGCCTCAAGTACAATTCATTGGTCAAACCATCGAAACCCGGCGATTTGCCTCTGCTGACCTTAATCAAAGCCGCGTAAACTTCGCCCTTCGTAATCTCTCCCTCGCAGCTAGCTGCATCAGCCGACAAAGCCGGGGAAATCAGCCAAATAGCTGCGAAACTCCTCATCACGGAGACCAAGCTCCTTGGTAAACAGGATCTCGAAATGCCACCTAAACGCCTCGCATATATCGTCAATCGACCGAAGAGTATCTCCTTCCGGGTTGCGAACCTCTCGAATGTACCGGTCAACGCCTCGTCGAATCTCTCCCATGGGCAGTTCTGCGCCCATGTTCACAGCTTCAGAAGATATCTTGCTTAACCTATGCCTAATTATCTGGCTTATGTAACGGTCGCTAGTCGACCGCTCTAGGGCCTCCTTAGCTACTGCTATCTCCAGGGAATCCCCACCAGCCTCCGCCCAGGAGTAATTAACTCTAAGTGTCTACACCTTGTCAGCCTTATCTAATTTGAGCCGTTTGCTGAACTTAGTGGTGAAAGACCTAATACTATTCTTCAGATTCTCTCAATAATTATTACCAATGACTCCCCCAGTTAACGCATTCTGCTCAAATTTAATTAACTGGCATCGGAAGTCCCCCCTGTCCAGTAAAGACACGTTGAACTTCCAGTAACCAACCATTTTAGGGCTATTTTTTAAATATACCCGGGCACAAACGAGTTTGTGGTCAGAGTAGCCTAAGCAGTGGAACGTAGAACAATTTATGTCAGCTTCACGAACTAATATTATATTCAGATAGATAACCACCCGGTTAGAATGCCAACTATTAGCACAGGGCCACATTCTCCCACCCTTGTGATCGACCCAGTATCTAGCGAGGTGCCCGTACTTCGATGAGATCAACTAAGCTACGATCATGTGCCTACCCGCTAGCTCTATCCACCTCGGGTTCCAGGATGGCATTCCAGTCCCCCACTAAGACGAGTCGCGTTTGATCCACCAGGAAGAGCACCAACCGCCGAAAAGCGAGACGCCCTCCTCCCGGTCATTGAGCGCATAAACTGCAACCAGTCGAAACGCATTGCTTTCCACTGCAATATCGGCAGCGACATGGACAAGATTCAGCTTCGCGTGCAGGATAATCTTAACCAGGAAAGAAACTCATCTGACCAGCCTGTTCCCACATGTTGTATAGACGACAAAGTTGCTAGACGGCACACAAGCATCGACCTCGCAAACAAAATGAGTCTATTGGATCGCGGCGAGTTGACATACATGCCGAAGCACAGGTGGTTCCGAAGCAAGCGGGCCACCTTACTTCGGTCCCTAAAGCTCCTCGCATTCAAACTGGCTAACAATTGTCATATTTTAAACCTGAAAAAAAAGAGAAAAATTACTTCTGATCATATACAGATCGAAAATCTTTGGCAGTAAAGACCCAACGGATTGTCGCAGAAAATCGGTGCCAATATCGGACGTAATTCGTCCGTCCAGGACAATTCCGACAACGTCCGAGGGGAAAGTTAGTTTTGTCGCCCTATATAACGAGGTGTGGACAATAACATGGACATTCCCGGCACAGAAAGTAGATAGTTTCTTTAAATATTTAGTACCCCTCTGGGCCATCCTAACTTTAGGGAACGCCTCTCTGGCTCCCTGAACGAAGTCCCAAAGTTGCAAACTGCCCCCGGTACTTCTAATAAGGGGAAAACCCCAGGAGCATCAGGAAAATTTTGTGGATCTTCAGTTGACTTACCGTCAACCGAAGTAAGCTTAAAAAGGGGCCTTAGAAGGGCCTTTTTGTGAACTAAGGTCTATTTCCAGGGCCTGTCGATCTATTTTACAGATATCTGGGTATCTAAAGGGGTTCTTCCTTTTTTTCGCCTTTTTGGGAGGAATTTTCTATATTGGTGAGGGTATGACCGTTTTTGGGCGAGGATGTTTCAGGTTAAGAGGAGGGTGAACCATTTTGGAAGAGAGGGCCTCTGGCTGGGAAGGGGGTGCCTCCTGTATGGAGGAGTGTGTGGGGATTGGGGACGAATTGTTTCTAAATGGAGAGTCAGACTGATTTTTCCCTAACACAGTCACTGTTCTTTCAGGCGAAACCGGCGTGGACTGTGTCCTAGTAATGACTCTGCCCTGTTCCCTTTTGCTACGATCTCCAAAGTTCATCTTTTTTTTTTTTTTTGTAACGCCATCCTCGTCCTCTACTTCATGACCCCTCTTCATGGATGACGACCGTGGCATTTCCTCCACCACTATCTTTGCTGTTGTTGTTGCTGTTTTTGTTGTGATGTTGCTGCTTCTGCTGCTCTTGTTATTGCTGTTGCCGTTTCTCTTTCTGCTGTTGCATTTAGTTTGCTTGTTTTCCTTTTTGGTGAGTGAGGCCGCCTTCTTCGTTGGGGAGTCTTGTTTTGAAGGATAGAAAGCCCTCTTCTTCCACTTTTTTTCTGTCTCCGTCCATATGGCCTTTGTAGGGGAAGGTTGATTTCCGTCTGCACCGCCGGTGATTATTTTATCGCTGGTGTCACCGGAGTTTCTGCTGTTTTCCTTCTCCTTCTTTCTGGCTTTCCTGCTTTCTGGAGGGGCACATTTTGGCTAAGTGGTCCGTCGCTCCGCAAAACCAACAATGCAGCCTACGCCTCTCTTTGGCGACAAACAGCTTTCTTTCACCACGTAGGAGGATGTCGGGTACTCGAAGAAAATTTGCCCTCTTTACAAAGACATAGGCACTGACGTCCTTGGTAGAAACTCCAGCCTTGCTGACTACTCTGTTCACCTAGTTGACTGTGTCAAACTGAGTCAAAAAGGCTCCCACATGGTCGCAGCTAATCTCCAGCGGCACTCCGTGGATAATTATTTTCGTGAGTCTTGTGCCCATATGTTCGGTCTGCAACCGTACTTCTTTTGCCTGCAAACATGTTCCCGCTAGTTTTTTAGCTTCCTCCTCCGTGCCAATGAGGACAACCCAGATGGCACGGGACTCTCAGGTAATAAAAATTCCAAGTAATATTAACAAAAAAAATCCAAGTCCTTTTACGCCAACTCTCTAGCATACTACAGACACACCTGACTCGTACCAGACTGGTGCTACTCGGTGAATTCTAGTCACATGGTATATATGCAGGTCGGGTTAGTCCATTACCATGTTAATGGGTAGGTCCACTACAACAATATGACAACAAATGATAGAAAATGGAGATGACAAAAGGATATTTAGACGAAATATCTTGTCGATAAGTGTCAATGATGATAACTTTCTATATTGTTAAATAATGTTATTTTCATTCAACCTCCACCGAAATCATAGACTTTAAAACGCGGCATACTGTTAATTGTGAAATATTCACAAGGGATACATACCGGTTTCGAAATCAGATTTGTCCTACACTTGAACTTTTTGCCAACCACAGTCAAAATGTTCAATTAACGTAGCTATTGAATGGACAGATCGGTGGGGAACCGATCGATTCAGACATTTTCATATTTGTTCGGACGTGAATTTAATGAAAACGGAAGGAATTCGAAAAGCGTTTATCGATTTAACTTTTCGTGCTGGTAACTTTTGTACTAACCGCAAATCCAATAAAACATAATAAATACTTATATCAGTTCTCCACATTGTTAATTTGTGTTACAGTCTCTGGATTAGTGTAAGCTAGTTTAGCCGAACATTAAATTAGTCATTCTGTGATTAATGTATAAGACATTCAAGCAAGATATTTTAAATGATGCATTTCATCAGGACATAAGTGATCATGGTTCTTCATAATTTCATTTTTTGGTATTATCTCTAAATTTTCCTTTAATCAACTCACCCCAGGTAAGGTGATAAAGCCATAAAGATTGAAAAAGTTACTGAGAACGAGAGAATATGAGAAAAGAAATCATTCTTAATGAGAGAGAAAAATAAAAATTAATTAAACAAAAAGATAACGATTGATAATGCAGTTACATTTTTGAAGCTCAAATTTGAATACAAAACAAGCTGAAAGAGATTTTTACAAATGAGAAACGTGAGAGAAGAAACTGTTAACATAGAACATACGTTTATAATTAAGCCACTTCAACTGTAATTAGACTTTCCTGAGAAAGTATTTTTGCACTTAAATTCATAATATTTTAAAAAATTCTGGGCTCATCAGAACAATATGGATGGAAAATGCATATGGAATATGTTGTGGATTCCGGGAATGGGAATTGCGTAAAATAAAGAAACAATAACCAGAAATGAGGATAGAAAAACAATATATTAACGTAAAGAATACAAACTTGAACGCAGGTTAGTAATCCAGAAATACAGTTAGTACGTAGTATATATACAGGTCTCTGAATGAGGGCGTAGTAAGTCTAGTAAGTCCACGTCGGAAGCTGACGGGTGCTGCGTAATAATATTCTGACTGAGTGGAGCTCAGAGCTACTATGAACTGATGACGCTGTATTCTCCGTGAAAACTAGGTGTCGCTAGGTATCTCTCGTTATCTCTGTATCTCACGGTATCTGTCGGTATCTGTCGTTTTGCTTCTATGGCAAGAGTATATGTATTCTCAATGCGAGTCCATTATCATGCAAAAATGTGGAAACCCCACGACAGCATCTAAGTTACGGCTGGGGGAGAATAAAACAGAGATGATAAGTAAGCAACAAACAAAATGTGACAGCAATACTTATAAATTCATAAGATGGACTTTAATGAAAAAATTTGTCTAGTCCGACACAGTGAAACACAATTCCTGACAGAAATGCTAGAATTTGATTCAATAACATCTTTACCTCTCATGTCAGCCCGAGAATTTTAACCCGGGAAAAGACATGCCTTTATGCAAAAACATCTAGAATATTTAGAATTGCAATGTTTGATTGGCAAAGATGACGTTGCTTTTTTGAAGAATCTTTAACTAAATGACAATTTCCCTATTTCTAGGGAGCCTGCCATCCAAGGATAGAGAAACTAATATCCTCTACTATTTAATTCATTACTTTGAGAAGAAAAAGATAGATTCGTGCATTACTCAAGCCCATTTATGCTAAGCTCAACGCAGTATGTATGACAGGTAGAAAGAATTTAGTATGACAGGTAGAAAGAAACATTCCAATAACATATCGATCTTTTTTAACTACCCATGTATCTATACATAAATAGATATGCGCGCGTGTGTATCAAAGCATAAAAATATGACAATGTATATACAAAATGAGGATGTGCGTTGTGGTGCAGTGAAAATCCGCTCAGAACGAAAACCCGGGGAGCCGAGTTCGAATTCCAGTTGAATTCCTTGCATTCACTTACGCGCAAATACCCTTGGGAAAGGTAATAATCCGTTTATTCCCTCCAGTTATGGGTTAAATAACAGGACAGATTGGGTACTATAGCCTTGGCTGGCAACCAGTCTACCTCAGAAAGCAATGGCAACCTACTGTGGAATAATCTTCTGCCCAGTCAGTCATGTCTCGAAAGAGACATGATCGCTCAAGCGTGTATCACGTATGACATTTAACTGACTGATATACAAAATGAATGTCCCAAATTCCACACTGATAACAAACACGATATGCGCACATCCTAAGCCATGTTAACTTACGAAATTGCCTTTTCTTCTACTATGTTTATAGGGTAAACGTTCATCCTATTAAGCAATCAAATCAGGTATTTCTTCTTTTTTTTAAATTTCCGATATTAAATTAATTCTTTCTTAGTTATTTGATTTAAATTTCGTCGGATCGCGTTTTGGAACACATTCTGGTTATAGAGGTTCTGCATGTAATGTTGCTGTAAAACATATAAGGCATTACAACAGGATTAAGCCGATAGCACGTCAGTGTGGTTTTTAGTTCGTCCTTCAATTTTTCTATCATGGATTCTTGTTCTTTGTGTCGTGATCCTTCGGTATGTAGGCGATCATAGCCTTTTACATCTCCCTGTCTCTTGTAGCTCTTAACACCCTTTCGTTTTTACCCACCCAAAACCTGTTTTATCATTCATTTACTCAAGTTCATCAAGTATGTCAAGCATTGCCTTCTCCACCCTTTCTTTCTCTCTATCTGTCCTGTGAGTATAAGATTTTGTAGGACTTCCTTCCTCAATACATACACTAGAAACTTTAGCTCACTTTTCCTGATGCTTGTTTTTAATCATTTCACCCCAAGCAATGCAGTACCGCCGCTGATGTACAGGAGGGTACATAAGAAATTTAAAGTTTTAGGCAGGGGGAGAGTGAAAAGAGAGACGAACCAGCTAGAGGGAGTGAAAGAAAAAAGGGCAAGAAAAGGATGTGAATACAGGAGTGAAGGCAGTAACGAAGGTAGAGAGAAAGGAAAAGAACAAGTAGAAAGGACTGGGGTGAAGTGGATAAGAGATGGGAATTGACATTGCATTTATATTCCTAGAGATTGTAGCCGTCAGAGAGGCAAGTATATGGAAGGGAGTTTCACAGGCGGGAAGCGAAAGAAAAGAATCTGATAGAGTAGAATTGTCGCCTGCATTTGGTTGATTTAACTGTGAAAGGGTGGGACCTTGTTGCCAGTCTGGATTTACAAGTAAATTATTGGGGGGGGGGGCACTAGTGACCTAATTCGTCAGAACAGAAACCATGAACATTCTTATAGAAGCCACATCCCGAAAGTGGCTGGAGTCGAGCTACCAGGTCCGGACCAATGACATTACAGATTCTCCTTTGGAGCCTGTCGAAAACACTGAGACGAACAGCAGGGGCGCCTGACAAGATATGACAACAGTTAAGTATAAGCTTCCTTTTCGTTTTTATTCTCTCTAAAACCTCGTCGTATCTCACATGTTAGGTCCATGGTATTCTCAGCATCCTTTTATAGAACCACGTTTATGTTGCTTTATGTATTTCCTTAATCTCTGATGAGATTGTCTTGCGTTTGTTGCAATATTGAAGAAAAAACATCACATAAAAATGAAGTACTCATTTCTTCGTTTCCGAAGAATTTTTTTTGTTTTCAATACACTTCTCAGTACTTCTGTTAGAACACTTCCCAGTTAATTAATATGTTGTTATTAAAACTAATATTGTCTTGTATTCACTGCTAATTAACAATTAACTGGATAAAGAGTGATTTATTATCTTTTTTAAGAGCTTTAACCGGATGTGGAAAGAACAGAATCTATTGGAATTTGAAATCAACTCTCCGGTTTAACCTTTCGCGTCGATAGCCGTTAAAAATAGTGGAAATAGAAATTTTCAGATATAAAACGGAAAAATAAACAATAGCTAAATGATAAGCTCAAACGTTGAAAAACAGATGTCTGTGTCGTTGTGTCATTTTAAATAAACCAAAATTGTCCACTTCCCGTTCTTCACCTCGCAACTTCCGGAAACAAATCCATAAGATTCAAATCCATTAAATAAAAATATAAATAGAGAAAATAAATAAATAAATTAGTATTAATTTTTAAAATTTTGTATAAAAAAATACTAATAAAGTTATTTTCAAAATATTATTAAAAACGTCGAAAAACTTATTAAAATAAAAAGATAACGGAAAAAACAAAATTAAATCAAATCCTGGCACCTTATTGTCTGCTTAGTCTCTCTTAAATCAACTTTATTGGATTATTCTATCAGGCCCGCCATTTTCGTTCGACTTTTAGAAATTTGATGCTGTAATAAATGCAGTTTATTATATGGCACATCATTTCTAGTCTTCCACTTCGGTCTGCCATTTGGAAAAAGAGAGAAAAATATTCTTTACCACACAGTACGGTTATGGCGTCTTCCAAAAGTTTACGAGATCACGTAACGAGCGAAATGACAGCGCAAAATTAAAATAAAAATAGAAACGGGATGATGAAAAGAAAGATATCATAGTAAATGAATAAAACGTTAATAAATAATAATCTTCGATTTTGATTACTTTTCTGCGTATAATTTCTTCGTCGACTATCGTAACATGTCCCGATGCTTTTTACACAGGCAGAAATTTGCGACTCTTAAAGTCAAATTATACACATGTCCTTTTTTTATTATTTGTGTTCCGTTAATCGATACCTTCAGCCAGTCGGATAAATAAATATTTATGGTGAGGAAAGCGAAGTCAGGTGGAAAAGAAAAAAAAAGCAGTATTAACTCGAGAACACTAACCATGTGTATATAGTAACGCGCGCAAATGACGCCATTTTAATTACAATTTAATTAAATTTTCAGTACCTGATTTTGTTTCCTAAATAATATGTTTTTCAGTTTCTATTAATGTTAATTCAAACTACACATTTTGAAGTGCCTGCATATAAAATATTTCAAATAAATATTTATATTTAATATTTTATTATATTTTCAAAATCGGTTACGATATACCCATGGTTAGTAGTGGTGTAACTTTAACTGATGATAGTGTTACAGGGTAAATGACATTACAGAATATTTAGTCATTCATTTTACATAATTAATTTTGTATATACATTGTCGTATTTTTATGTTTTGATACACACATGCGTATATCTATTTATCTATAGGTACATGAATATTTAGAAAGACCGATACGTCATTGGAATGTTCTTTCCACCTATTATACAAAATCCTTCTGCGAGACGAGAACGATATATCCTTTAGATTGTAGCTGTTCCAAACGTAATGTGGTTAAGTGTTGTGGAATCTCCCCTTTGTATATGATAATGGACTCATATACATATACATATAGTATACATATACTCCTGCCATAATGAGAGGGTTGAGAGTTGAGAGTAATCGAAGAGATCTGTTAGAATTATCGGAGAATACAGAGAGATACCGAAGTTACCCAGAGACTACCGCTCAGATTAGCTCTGATCTCCACTCTGTTAGAATAATATACACGTATATACTATTTCCAACGAGTTAACTTCAAGACTTATATATATTTATTTCTTACTAATAGTATTCCTGGATTTTACTAACCTGCGTTCAAGTTTGTATATTACGTTCAATATAACCTACATTTCTATCTCAATATCTGTTTTGTTGTTCATTATTTTGTGCGGTTCCTTACCCGGAATCCACAACATTAATCAAGCAATAGTGTAAAATATATGTGTACTGAGCCACAGCCTCACCAGGTTTTGATATGCGATTGTTTTATCTTGTCAGCAGGTATGCAAAAATAAGACAAGGATGTGTTTTCTCACCAGATCTTTTCAACCTGTACATCAAAGCAATTATGAGAGAAATAAAAGCCTTGTCAGGATTCGTCGTTGGCAGCCATAATCTAAACAATATTCGATACGCAGATGACACGGTGATGATAGCAGACACAGAAAGAAAATTTTAGGACCTTCTACAGAAGTTAGCAAAAGAAAGCGAAAAAAAAAGGATTGAGCATAAACTTCAAGAAAACTGAATGCATAGTCATCAGCAAAAAGAGACCAATATGCCAACTTCAAGTTCAAGAATCTAAAATAAAACAAGTAAAAAATTCAAATACTTGTGAGGTGTTTTGATAGAGGATGGAAAATACGACACGGAGATCCAAAAACGCATTGTCATGGTCAAAGACGAATTTCAGAAGCTAGCCAGAGCACTGAAAGACCGGAAATCTCATGAGAAAAAAGCAAAGAGTGCTGAATTGCTATGTGATATCTGTCCTCCTGTATGGAAGTGAGTGTTGGACGATCTCATTAAAGATGAAGGAGATTGAGGCAGCAGAAATTTGCTTTTAGAAAAGGATGCTGAGGATACCATGGACAGAGCACTTGTCAAACGATGAAGTGTTGGAAAGGATGCAAACGAGAAGAAAACTGATAATAACTATCAGGAAGAGACATACGATGTTCCTAGGACAAGTAATAAGGATGGAAGGCCTAGGAACTTGATACTCACAGGCCGGATAAACGGAAGAACAGAGAGGCGAAAACAGCGCGAGACTTACTTGTTAGGTCTCAACATATGGGTGACGGAGCGAGGCTTATAAGAGATACGAAGAGAAAAAATATTGAGAGTGACAAGAGACAGGGCTATGTGGAAGTTCATAATTGCCTACGTCCTGAAGAGGCAGAGCACATGAAGGAGAAGAAGAAGCAGATGCTAAGATCATTACTTCATTTGGTTTCAGATGTGTTGCTTTTCTAGAACCAAAGTTATCTATCTGTGATAACCAAGGCTAAAGAGCATAATCTGGCCAGCTTACACAGTGTAGTTTAAAAGAAAATATATAGAGTCATATACTTACAAATGTATATATATATCTTAAATTGAGAACTTGCACTGCCAAGTGTATGTTTCTAATTAGTCTCCCTTACAAAGACTGATTTAGAATGTTTACAAATTCAGCTTTCTAAATGTTTGTGAAAAGCATGATTCTGTAGAGTACATGTCATATATATATATATATATATATATATATATATATATATATATATATATAATAGCAATAGTAATAGTAACAAAAATAATAATGCTAATACTAGTAATTGCTATACTATATTTTAGTTAGTCTTGAAAAACACACCGAGAACAAACTCGGAGAGAAAAGGAGGGGAAGTAAAAAAAGAAACAAACGAAGTACATGAGCAAACGTCAAATACTCAATGGAAAGAAAAAAAACTCAAGACGAAACCCTAACAGTAAGGCGCTCAATACGATAATAGAGCAACAGAGACAGAATAAATCTAAGTAAGAGACAACAAACCTATTTAGGTTTTACCCTAGGTCTCGTCACGGTAAGAAGACTTCTTACCCTGACCAGCCGTAGGGTGAAACCTAGGTGGGTTTGTTGGCTCTTACTTATATATATAAGTTCCTAAAATTCTTCTTCTTCTTCTTCTTCTTCTTCTTCTTCTTCTTCTTCTTCTTCTTCTATGTGCCCTGTCCCTTCAGGATATAGGCGATCATGGCTTTCCACGTCTCCCTATTCCTGGGGGTTCTTAGCACGCCTTCTCCTCTGACAACATGCAACACTTGTTCCACCATCCACCTGATTAGGTCCTTCAAATATGTTATCCGCTGCTTTCCCTTGTCTCTTTTCCCGTCTATCTGGCCTATCAATATCAAGTTCTCCAAGACCTTCTTCCTCATTGCATGTCCCAGGAACTTCAGCTTTCTCTACCTGATGCTCAGTGTTAATTTCCTTTTACTTCCCATCCTTTCTAATATCTCATCATTGCTCACATGCTCGATCCATGATATTCGCAGCATCCTTCTGTAGAACCACATTCAGTTGCTTCAAGTTTTCCTTCATCTCTGATGATATTGTCCAGCATTCACTGCCATATTGAAGAACTGACAACACATAGCAATCCAGTACTACATTTCGTTAAATAGCTGTTTTAGAGACATATTATAGATTGTCTCTATTCATTCCTCCTTTTTCCTTTTCTTTTTTTTAGAATATATTTAAATTTTTCCTCCCTAAGCCCTGTCATCTCGGCTACCGAATATTTGTTCATGTCTTATTTCTTCGTTATTTTTTCCCCGGCTCTCCCATTGGTCCTTTCCTTTTTTTGTTTTACCTCAGCACTTTTTTGTCTATTCAAATTTTGATTATTTATTATTAATACAGATGTAATCAAACAGGCTTCTTTTAATATCGAGTCATGTATCCCTGTCTCTGCACCTTTTTTATATCTGGACGACAAATTTTAAATAATATTTTTCTCCTTATAATCGACCCTTATTGTTTAAATTCCTGTGTATAGATTTGTTTTTTAAGTTTCTTCAATCATGTGTAACATATTTGAATTCATATATTTTTCTTAGATTTTTGCCGATGAAGCAAGAGTTTTTTCGCTGAAATAGTTATTCAACGAAATGTAATTTTCGGAATTTATTGATATAATATACATATTTTGCTTTGTAAATAGATAATAATATTTACATCGAGCCCTTCATCTGGATCATTTTTAATGTTTGTAAAATTATATTAATATGATCTGCTTTTTAAAGTAAACTTAAGGCAGACACGTTATTTCATGGTAAATAGGAAGTATAGGCCTATTTCAGGCGAAAAAAAAACATCCTAAAAATTAGCTATTCGTGTACTAAAAATATAGAAAGTATAATCAGTTCCCACAATAAAAGAATTTTATCTAGATATAAAAACCAAATTGATAACCGGAAATCTACTACCACTGATCAAGCCAGCTCCACAGTACCAACTCCTAGTCGAGCCAGCCTTAGTTCTGCAACTCCTAACCAAAGCAACCCTAAAGTTGTCCGGAATTTACCAGACATAAAGAATGCAGCTGGACATGACAGTGATACACCTAAATGCAATTGCAGAATCCAAAATGAATGTCCTATGGGTGGAGATTGTATGACAGAAGGGGTGGTATATCAAGCTATGATATACCCAAAAGAAAATACAAAATTGAAGAAATACTACATTGGTACTTCAGCAGGTGCTTAGAAGCAACGGTTGTGCAATCATACACACTCCTTTTCAAACCCTGAATTAAGGAACCAGACATCTCTATCAAAATATCTCTGGTCATTGAAAGACAATAACTTGACCCTATGATTAAATGGAATATCATTAAAAAATCTAACACACCCATTAACTTCAAAGATTGCTGTCGCTTATGCCTGGATGAAAAAATCACTATTATAAACCACAAAAAACAATTGGACATGTTGAATCTGAGGAGAAAACTAATTTTTAAATGTCGACATAGGAGCCGGTTTAAATTCTGTTAAACTTTCAACCCCTCATTCATTCCTCTGAAAACTTTACACACCTCACACTATCTTACTGAATATATTGTTTATTTGTATACCATTGTTATAAGCATCGTTTTTTTTATATACATACGGGTTTTATATGTCTATGGTATTGCTTACATATTTGTTTTGCTGATGTTTGAGTGTATATATATGTGTGTTCATATATGTGTATATTTATATATGTTTCTGTTTGCGTGTACATATATGTGTATACATATATATGGGTGTGCGAGTATGTGTGTACGCATTTACGAGTGTGTGTTAGTTGCATGTATAGACATGTATGTTTTTTAAATTACTAAAGTTATAGTGAATTATAACTGTACCGTTGACCTACAAATTTACCTACATTATTGTATTATTAAGTAATATTGTATTATTATTATTATTATTATTATTATTATTATTATTATTATTATTATTATTGTATTGTTAACCGAATAATTAGTATAATATTGATTATTTAGTAGTGTGGTGGTAATTGTGATCAAAACGGATTGATTAGCTAATATATCTTAATTGTTTAATTTCCTTGGATTTTTTAAAAATTCCAATTACTTATCTTTTCACTAGTAATATGTAAATTTATTTTTAAACTAAATAATTAAGTTTAAACAACTAGATTTAAATAGAATAATTAGGCTTACTTTTAAATTAATTTTTTAAATATTTTTTTAATTTTATATTGTATTATATTTGCTTTGTTGATTGTATAATTAGTATAATTTTGATTGTATAGCGGTGTGATGATTTTGTGATCGCAAAGGATTGATTAACTATTATCTCTTAAATATATATTTTTAATTTTTTTAGACTCCAATTTCTTATCCTTTAACCATTGATGTATAATTTTTATTTTTATTTTTTTATGTTTATTTTCATTTTCGCTTATATCTTTTCTTTCTATTTTAAATTTATTCCTCTCTTCTTTTTTCTTTTTCGTTTACGCTTTAAGATACTTACCCTTTCGTTTTAACGCGCTCTCTCTCTCTCTCTCTCTCTCTCTCTCTCTCTCTCTCTCTCTCTCTCTCTCTCTCTCTCTCTCACCTAAACCACTTTCTTTACGTTTCAAATCTACGGGTCAGCATATATATATATATATATATATATATATATATATATATATATATATATATATATATATCATAAAAAAGTTTAAACTACAGTAATTGTGTTCATGTATTTTATTCCTTTAACAATTTTATATTTTTGATATTATATAGGAGGTTGCATCTAATCTTCAGAAAATTGTCTTTATTTTATGAAAATGAACTTATGTTAAGGCGGTTCGCGAGCATAGATATCGAAGGCTTCGCTCACTTTTCTCCACTAAATTTCACTTACAACACTTGGATTTACCGGCTGTATGTTTTTTAGGTATTTTCCAAATGTGCCGCTCAATTGAGTCGGCTCCTCAGCTCTCTATTATCAAAACATCACCTCCTTGTCAAGTCAAATTTGGTGTGATTTGAACAAGGGTCTCATATCCAATGTAGAAACAGTTCAGTTCTTCCGCAATGCACTCGTATAAAAGATTCTCTCTTAATCTTGAAATCGTTGAATAACTGTCCAAAGTTGACGCTTATTCGTCTGTTATTTCTTCTTTTAATTACATATCGTCACTGAAGACTTTGACCCTTTCACTAAAATATTTCCTCGACCACAGACAACACATTGTTCTTGATAATAACTCACCATATCGAAAATGATTAAACAAGTAAATAAATAAATAACAGTAAAAAAATAAATATGTGAATAAATATGGACTTTGGATTTTTTATTTGAAATTTAGATCTTACTAGAAAAATTTATATATATATATATATATATATATATATATATATATATATATATATATACCTGCCATCAAAGATATATATATATATATATATATATATATATATATATATATAATGGATTCATCACGATTCTTTGAAGTTTGGACCTGCTCCATTTCGTTAAACCTATCAACGCTCCATTTCCTCTCCGATATCTAGCACTTTACGATGAAAAAAAAAACTTCCCTTGCTAAAATACCTTTTATTAGTAAAACTATTGAAAAACTTCAATATTGGAGCCAAACGTTATCACAACTGAACAATATATATATATATATATATTTAGTCATCTGCAGACAGATCGGTTTCGCTGTATCACAGCTCATCAGTACGGTTAGACATCCGATTGATTTTAACCCAGGATTTTACCCGACCGAATTTATATATATATATATATATATATATATATATATATATATATTTGTGTGTCTGTGTGTTTGTGTGTGTGTGTGTGTGTGTGTGTGCGTGTTTAATTATCTCCTATCCTTCTCTATTGAAAATTGGGATCCCTACAACGTCATATCTGAGTAGGAATTTTGTTTCACAAGCGTCCACCCCCGCATTTATACACAATATATATATACAGTTTTCACTCTAAAATGATCATGTCAACATTGTATGATTTTTCCTGTCTCGCTGATAAATTTGCATACCTCTGTATCAAAGAACTTTAGTAAAAATGTCTATATATATATATATATATATATATATATATATATATATATATATATATATTTCACTGTAGAAACAATTACACATTTGATGTTCTTTACATTTTTGAAGATTTGTGTAGCATTTGCTTTCTATATATCTCATAAAAGCACAGCTGTATATCTTTTGTATCATCACAATTATTAAAATCCGTCGTAAAAGCATTTGCCTAAAATTGCAAAAAAAAAAAAATCATGTACCACTAGTGGAAATTAGAAGTCATACAGAGTCTACTTCTTAAAACACATTTTTAGTATTACTTATTCCTTTCTTTTTGCAATGCTTCTTTGAGAAGTGATGCGAACGCATCTCGAAATGGTTGACATTTAGCTAAGTAAAATAAATGTAATCCAAGCTTTTTTTTGTTACGTGTTGCTGAGAAGTTTCCTTCATCTCTTACATCAAAGTGGATTTGCTGTTCATCTCTAATGAGACATTTTCTAATGGATGCCGAAAATGTGAGATTAAATGTCACAGTACTTCGTCTTAAAAAATGATATACTGAAACAGAGGAATGCTTTCTAATACAAACGGTACAAAAGTCATAATTTCTGGATTCAGTAATTCTAAATTAAATAATGAAAAACAATTCTGTGGTGGGATCTTCCCTTTTTCTATGATAATGTACTCGACTTGAGTATACATATATTCTGCAATAAAGAGAACAGAAACTGATCCGTAAGTTACCGAGAGATACCGAAGTTACACACTGAATATAGCGTCATAATCATAGTAGCTCTAAGCTCCACTCAGCCAGAATAATATTATACAGACATACTATTCTCAGCACGGCTTCACTTCAAAGACTAGTATATATATATATATTTCTTACTAATCTTATTCCTGGATTAATAACCTGCGTTCAAGTTTGTATATTTACGTTCAATATAACCTATTTTCTATCTCAAATATGCTTTTTATTTTTTGTTCATTATTTGTGCGATTCCTAACCCGGAATCTACAACTAATTCAAATCAGTTACTCGTTTTCTTCCTTTCATTTTAAATTTAATATGTGACTTTTGCGATGTATTTTCTTCTTGGGTATGACGATCAACACTTTCCGGCAACAACAGCTCTGATCGTGAATTTGGAAGTTTTGAAGAACATCGAACCACCTTTTAATTACCGTTGTGCCCAGACCCAATCTGTCCCGGTATGGTCGCAAATTTTAGTTTCTCGCCTATGAACCCCCAAGCAAAAATCAACAGTACATTTTTTATATAAAATGACCAACAAGAACACAAATCAACCAACAAAGCAAACAACATGAAAGAACTATTTCATGACATTAGTCTATATCATATCCTAGTGTTTTGTAAACAAATTGTTATGGTGCTCTATCTATAGGCATGGACTCTTAAATATAACCTGCGTGACTTCCAGGACGAAGATTCGAGACAGTCCTAAGACAGTCAAATGAGAGTCTAAAGGCACCGTAAATATACCGTTCGGATTACACTCCTATTTTGTTGATTACTTAAGCTTATAATTATATATATTGTTCAGTTATTCTAATACACTGTTTGAACCAACCTTCTTGTTTCCGTGTCTTACTTTCGGGCCCAAACAGGCCACGACAACAACTTAGCTACGAAGATTTCGCCACTGCAGAAATCAAACTGTATTTCAACATATAACTTTAAAAATAAAATATAACATAAAATACACATATCACTTCCTCTAGTAATTATGTCCACACAGACATTCATATTAATAAAAGATGGTTATCATCTACCATGTATTCAAATGTGAAAGCCGAATAACATATACCGTTTTTTTTATTACTACAAACTTCCCAAGAAAATTAAATTTCGGCATTAAATGAATGATAAGTATTTGATATGCAGTTAATCAAACGAATCAAGCAATCGATATATTGATGGATATTGTGGTGATACCGACCGAGCAGAAGCGAGGGACGGGATTTTTGCACTTTAACGACCAGAAAGCAAATGACCAAAACTCGTCGGTGCGCACCCGTGTTCGCGCAGATGTTCCGGTTGAAAACTAAAAATTAATCAAATATTAAATTTCCATTTCGCGAGCCTACGCGAATTTTATTCATCAGCTAATGGGAAGCCCAGAACCAAATGCAAATGTGAAATCCCAAACGAGCTGCTGTATCAAAAAAGAAGATATAAAAAGCGGATGCAGACAGACCCCAGCGGGCAGAACTTGAGGAGAAAAGTGTAATCAATATCCTCTTGACCTAAGTCAAGTGGCTACTACGCTTTCCTCTTTCCTTCTCCCCTGTCTCAAAACTAATTACTGACTTAAGGAGCGACTACATCAAAGACATTCCTTACTTACACGCTCCCCACATTTCTAAGACATACATCACCTTCAGCATATATATTGCCATTAACAAAATGTAACGGCCGTTGTACCCATATTCAAAGACTAACAAACTTTATATATTTAACATTTAAGATAGAACTTCAATAAATAAATACATTACTACATATTCGCTTCATGATCTATCCTTGTACAATAGTAATTTTAATTGTAATATTAGCTATTACTTCATACTGAAACATTCGACATTCATTGACAGAGCGACCAGATGAGGTGCTGAAATATCCTCGGTACGTTTCTCATGCTACAATCTTACAAAATGACCAAATATCCGAATTGTTTTTGAAATATCTTCTTGGTGTATTCGATATATTTTCATTACCACTTGGACTTAGAGGAATCGATAAGTTTGTAACGTAATTATAAAAATAAAATATTTTAAATAGCACATATGTTTTCAAGTTAACGTTGTTTTTTTGTTTTTGCTTATCACCATATAAAAATCTCTGGGCTGTTTATTGATGAAATCTAAATACTTTGTTTAGATGTTTAATTTTATTTGTGGAAATAATAATTGTTTAGTGCGAAAAATCTTAGCAATTAAATCATAGCTGCGTGAAAAGAGATGAATTCACACTTTACTATTATAATGCGTGCTCTACGGATTATAATATTACGTCATGCTTAGGCACTCACAGTGACATCTGTAAGAAATAATCTGAAGACTGACTCCAATAGTGTAAAATTTCTCTTGTAAAAATATAGACAAAAGGTGGCAGAATATCTCATGCAGAGATGGGGAAAGAAAGATTTCTTCTGTGTTCAAATTAAACTTCGCTAGCCACAATCACTGACCTAAACATAACACATTATTCCTTACACGAAAACAATGCATTCTACTTACAATTCTTACAACATCCACCACAATACAGCAGAATTTCCATGAAGTTCTAACTAGAACTCATATGTACAATTCTTATCTGTTGGGGGAGAGGGAAAATAATTTTATAATCTAAACTATAACGTGTACTTACACTATGATCAAATATTTACAAGGATTTACATAAAGTTGTGTTAACAATAGATGTACGTTGTCATGCCGTGGATATCGACTCGGAACTACAAATAGGGGAGCCGAGTTCAAATTCCAGTTAAATTCCTTGCATTCACTCACGAACAAATATTCTTCTGAAAGGTATTAATCCGCCTTTTCTCTCCAGTTATGGGTTAAATAATAGACCAGATTAGGTTATATAACCTTGGTTGGCAATCAGTCTACCGCAGAAAACAATGGCAACAATTTCGGGATAAACTTCTGCCCAGTCAGCCATGTCTCTTTCGAGATATGATCGCCCAGATTGTTTATCACGTATGGCATTTAACTGAGTGTTATCAATAAAACCCCTCACATTCATAAATTTTCGGAACATCCATGCGGAACTTTAATAATAATAAGCATTCATTCATCTAAACACTCACTTAAATACATTCATCTAAACATATGAACAAATACGAAAAAGATACACAAAATAAGAATGGCGTTCTTCATCTACTCATGAACTGTCATCTCTGAACACTTACATCGAGAATGAGAGAGAAATTAAAATAAATAAAGTTGAGGCAGAAATAAAAGTGGCCAATGAGCTTGCTTCTCTTGCTGAATAAACTATGAAAGAAAAAAAAACAAAGACAATAAACAACCCTAATATAACTGCCATCAAAATGTTACTCTAAATCGGTCTCTCATACTCGACAGTATCACGCAAAATACATAAAATGTTTGCCAAATTCTGATGAAGGGTCCGTTGCCTTTTTAACCTGATCTTTTCTTTAAGGTAAGAAAATGATCTGTTGTGAAGAGGTGAATATCCCGGCCCCCACTGTAGAATAAACTTCTTTCTGACGAATCATCCATATTACCACACTCATAGCGCCTAGCAAACAAATGAACATACAGTGTTCAGTCTTGTTAACGAGAATACTACATCACTCCAAACAGATTTGACATCGAGGACGAAAAACCTTTCAGGAAGTATGAAAACCACGATATGTTCAATAGCCTTGTCTAAATGGACTACGATATTGTTGTGAAATAGGTCTGGAAGAAAACTCGAACTCGGTAATTAGTGAAACATATATATTAACCAGAAAACAAATATAAGAACGTTACACCTCAGTCTGACCGCCAAGTTTAAGACCGGGTTGACTCAACCCAACTCGACTCAACTTCAATAGGCATATTTTTCCGATATTCATAATAATAGATAGAGTTCATTATAGTCCAAAAAGAGTAGGTCCCATAACAGATATAATAATAAAAGAATGTATGATCCATGGTCTTTACGACACCATCACAGCAAATGTAGTTTAGAAAAAGTTCCAAGTCCGCTGAAAAAGTATTTTGCCAACGCACAGGACCCTTCAAATCTCCAGCAAGGTGATGCTGCTTCATCAATAGTGAGGCGTTGTAACCCGCGTGCCCAAAGCCATATTGAGGGATGTTGCTGCTTCGTAAAACCGATCTCACATATCAAATCATGAACGAGTCACATTACTAAGTCGTAATCCACCGTCCAAAAGGTAATTGAGAGGAATCGGACATTCACGGTAGAAGAAGTACTTACCTTTGCGTAAATGGCGGTACTACTTCTCGCAAGAGTGCAAAATTTTCAGCAATGGGGACTTCATACTGGCGTCTTAATTCTAGAATTTGTTGTCACCATCCGATTGCGGACACATTTTGTATAGAAACGGGAAGCGACTCGTATGCTGACTGATCTCAACAACAGGCACACACAAACCAGCAAAATAAAAAAAGAAATATATTGATATTACTTGATAATATTATGAATCTCCGAGTCGACCATCGGATAACATTGAAAGTTTACACGAATATTGAAATCATATATACTTATACTACTATTTAAGTTACATATTTCCCAATAACACCTCATAACGACTTATAAATCCAACAAAAAACAGAAGTGGGCAAAATAAGCCATCAAATATTAAAAAATATTTGTGACTTACTAAAAACTGCCACGTAATCCTACCAGTCGATAGACACAAGTGATTGTATTTCTTGGCTAAAAAAATTCAAAACAAAAAAAAATATACGTTCATTAAATATGACATAAAAATCTTTTACTAATCAGTCTCTGAAAAAGTTATAAAAGGTAAGCGTTTAGTTTTCTTAAAAGTTACATCAAAATTCTATCTGAGCATATTGATATAATCCTACATTGCCACAAATCAATACTTTTCTACAATGGTAAAGCATAGATTAAAAAATCAAACAATGGTGCCTTTGATGTACCACATGGGTCGTATGACGGAGCCAAAATTTCAGAGTTATTGTGTATATACATTTTAAATAAAATCAGCCACATAGAAACCACAGATCATACAGAGATGACGAATTAATAATAGCACCGGACAACAAAAGAGAAAATGATAAAATAAGGAAAGATCGTTACAAAATATTCAAGCAACTAGAATTTGAGATAACAGTAGAAACAAGGTAAAAAGTAGTGCAATGTTTAGATGTAGAATTAAATTTAAAAATTGGCAATGTTTCTCCACATACGAAAGCAAACACAAATGTAAAGCACATAAAAAGATCTAACCGTCCAGAATATAATCAAGCACATCAATAAAGCAATACAACACAGACTATCAAAAAATTTGTCAAACAAAACAAGATTTGATGAAAAGAAAAGAAACTGTGACGATGCACCAAGAAAATCTAGCCATAAGAATATTTTAGAAGATAATCCCAACCAAACAGAAAAATAAAAACCAATGATAGAAAGCGGAACATTATCTGGTACAACCCACCATTTAACTTAGAAGTAAAAACCAATATAGGACAAATATTTTTTAGGAATGATCGATAAACCCTTTCCAAAAAGATCAAAACTAAACAAACTTTTTAATAGAAATAAAATCAAACTGAGTTATAGCTGTACTCGTAATTTAGAAATTTTTACAAAAAAGCAAAACTGTAATAGAAAAGAAGTTTATAAAGCAAAAGACCGTGACTTACATTATCAAAACAAAACATATTTGGGATCAACCAAAGATACATTTAAAACAAGATGATTCAATCACAGGTTTATATTTAAAATAGAAAAGTTGAAAAGTTGAACAAAATTGCTTAGCCACGCGTGGCAACTGAAATCAAAATATGGAAAAGACTCAGACATAACGTAGAGTATAGAGAAAGCAGCCAAGCTTTGCAACGGTTGCAAAATATGTAGACTGTACCAGAAAAAAAAGTTAGCGATTATGCTATTCACAAACAAAAATGAATTACTGAATGAAAGAAGAGAAATTACGACTAAGTGTAACCATACCATAAAATACCTATTAGAGTCACACAACCGCGGATGAAATCGTTAACTTCTAATTACACATTCAAAAAATCCCTGTTACGTGAGCTTTCTTAAAAAAAAAAGGTAAAATCAGTTATTGCAAATCGTCTAAAGACACCACATGTTAGAAACCTAGGTTGCGTAATAACTCGTTTAAAAATGAAGAATAGATAGATAGATAGATAGATAGATAGATAGATAGATAGATAGATTTGAAGAAAATGATAAATGGATAGATGTATATATATATATATATATATATATATATATATAGAGAGAGAGAGAGAGAGAGAGAGAGAGAAAAAGATGATGCATATTTTTCTGCATTAACTCTTTAATCCTCAGCGCCAATCAAAATCAGGTTGTAGAAAAGGTTTTAATCGATAATACTGCATGGGTAAACAAGACTCTTCCTAAGTGAATTCAGTTCAGATTACAGCCAACTAGTGTAAATCAATGACCTATGTGTTTTTATAGCCCTACCATCTGATTCAGTGAAGGGATCGAATGTTTTAGTACATACGCTTACTTTCGTATCACGAATAACATCTCTCAATCCCTTTCTCAGCTTCTCTGTATATATATATATATATATATATATATATATATATATATTTATTGGAGTAGATAGACTAAACATTGGAGTAGATAGACAAAACATTGGAGTAGATAGACTAAACTATCGCCCGGTTCACACTCCACCCACATCTATTGAACAGGTGAAGAGGCTCATCCCTTGTTTCCTGTTTAGGATGCGGTTTCAGGTTTTCTCTTTTCCAATCTTTTCACTCTTTTCCTTTTTTATTATTTTTTTTTCCATTGGAGTAGATAGACTAAACTATCGCCCGGTTCACACTCCACCCACATCTATTGAACAGGTGAAGAGGCTCATCCCTTGTTTCCTGTTTAGGATGCGGTTTCCGGTTTTCTCTTTTCCAATCTTTTCACTCTTTTCCTTTTTTATTATTTTTTTTTTCAATTGGAGTAGATAGACTAAACTATCGCCCGGTTCACACTCCACCCACATCTATTGAACAGGTGAAGAGGCTCATCCCTTGTTTCCTGTTTAGGATGCGGTTTCCGGTTTTCTCTTTTCCAATCTTTTCACTCTTTTCCTTTTTTATTATTTTTTTTTCCAATTGGAGTAGACAGACTAAACTATCGCCCGGTTCACACTCCACCCACATCTATTGAACAGGTGAAGAGGCTCATCCCTTGTTTCCTGTTTAGGATGTGGTTTCCGGCTTTCTCTTTTCCATTCTTTTTACCCTTACGTAGCCCCTTGCGCATCAGTGGCGTTATTGCCTTGCTTGGGGTGATACGATTAAAAAAATATATATATATATATATATATAGATGTGTGTGTGTGTGTGTGTGTGTGTGTGTGTGTAATAGTGTACTGCCAACTACAATTATATAAGTCTAGCTAAAATGTTGGATTAAACCAAAATCATGTTGACCGATATGGGGATTGAACTCTCTCTTAGTCTTAATTAATCTAGCAAGTTTGTCTTTCAAGCCAGTGAACCACGTCGACTTACACTCAGCTACGTATCTAAGTATTAGACTCACAGACACAAACACTTTAACACACATACACACGCACACACTCACACACACACATATATAAACACGCACAGATATATATATATATCATAATATATTAATATACATTTTATAAGTGAAAGAAAAAAACTATTAAAATCACACTTCAAGCATTTACTTTTATAAAGAGTACAAAGTTTAATATTGTAATTTTTTTATTACAATGGTTTAAAGCATTATATCACGACACAAGATTTTCATGTTTAAGAACAATACTATTCTTCTTCAGGTGAATATTAAAATAAATGATGAAAATTATTTAGTTTGAAAATATAAGCTGAATTTATGGTTATTTAGAAAGTTAAGGAATGGTAGTTGTAAAAATGTTTTTGGCATGTCAATAATATTCAATGAAAATTTAGAATTATGTAACATTTGTGTCGTGAAAGAAAGCAGGATGACCTTCTTCCTTTTACGACAGAAATGTTAAGTGGTATAATGCTTTTAAAAATAATTTGTATTAACAAAATAAGCCATTGTTATTACAAGATTCAATATATATATATATATATATATATATATATATATATATATATATATATCAAGCTTAAATTAAGGGTAAAAGTGCTTAATCTCAGTCAGAATTTATGTAAATATAGAGATTTTTTTTTTAATCATATCACCCCGAGCAAGGCGGTAACGCCACTGATGTGCAGGGGGCTACATAGGAGTGAGAAGATTGGAAAAGAAAAAACCGGAAACCGCATCCTAAACAGGAAACAAGGAATGAGCCTCTTCACCTGTTCAATAGACGTAGGTGGAGTGTGAACCGGGCGATAGTTTAGTCTATCTACTCCAATTAAAGTGTTTACACGATAATCTCCAGCAAGCGGCGACATAGTTTTAGGTTTCAATGCAGTCAACAGGATTTATATAAAGTGAAATAAAGAAAGAAATGGCAAAGAATCACCAATGAAGATGGTTGTTAGTTTTCTAATTCTTCCACTGCAAATAACCTAAATATGTCTTCTGTGTGTGTGTGTGTGTGTGTGTGTGTGTGTGTGTGTGTGTGTGTGTGTGTGTGTGTGTGTGTGTGTGTGTGTGTGTGTTCCTGCGTCTGTTCTTCAGGAAATATTTATTTACGTTTTCGTAATTATATATATACCTACGTTTTTTCTTATTTATATTTTAATACGAATAGTCGGAAGTACATAAAAGTTGGCGTTATATTTCCTGTCTCTCCCATTGTATGAGCGCGTGTCTGTGTTCGTGTTTGTGTGCGTGTGTATATGTGTGTGTATAAGCGCTATGATATCGTCAATGTAAATCAATAAACGGAGGAAGTCTCCTTCTTCGCCTTCAATGGAATAATGACTTTTGCATTTACCACTTGTTTCTCGTCTCCCATAAAGATTACTTTCTATTAGTTCATCATCATCATTAATATAAGCTTCAATACATGGAGTATTTGCACAAGTTCACTTGGAAACAATCAGAATATTCGCCGCCATTAATAGTCGAATCGACCATTCATTTTTCGTCTGGGATTTTTAAGCCGGATATCAATCACAAAACAATAATTTGGGCCCCATTGATCGAGACCCAGGAGTGACTCTATTAACTATATATATATATATATATATATATATATATATATATATATATATATAATGAAACTTTTAAAAGTGCTTTTTTTTTTCACTTTAGTGGCAAAGTTACTTTTTTCATAGCTTCTTTCCCACTAAAGTTTAGACTTATTTATATTATATAATACGTATTGACAAAAACATGTTTCTCGTTTATCATTTTTTGATAGATCGATAACATCTGTCTGAAATAAAAGATAGAAGAAAAAAAGTGATCTTTAAATATCTAAAAAAAAGAAACTTTTCATAAATTAAATAAGAAATAGAAAAAACAGTGGCACAAAATGACTAAAATGAATGATGATTTTGATATAGAGGCAAATAAATATTTTGAAAATGGCCGGAATTTTTAAATACCGGATTAAGCGTTTGCTTATCTAGTATAGTAACATCTAGCCTCTTTCTGACTTTTTGCGCGCTATAAATTTAGAAACTAGTGGATGTATTTTTCGATATCCCATCTTTTTAATTGAGAAATAAAATGTATATAAGTAGTTTTATCTCCTTACTTTCTGTTTGAAGATCTAGAATAAGATTTTTTTTTTTATATTATTTATAATGAAACTTATGATTTGTCGTTGGTATCAGAAAGTTTCAGTAGTATTACCTTCTTGTCTTCTTCAGGTGAAATCGTCAGAGAAATTCGAAATAGTCTTTATATTTAATCTATGGCGATCCATTTTTTCAGTTTCTGCTGTCTTTTTCTAGAGATTATTAATAATTATATTAGTTCGGCTAAGTTATTGGTCAATTGATACAACACCAGATTCATAGAAAAACGCTTTATTCTCCTAGTCGTTCCCATCGGACATTAACCGATTGGAGACCGGGAAAATACAATTGGAAAGATTCCAAATAAAGGCCGTCAAAAATATCACAGGAAGGAATATATCCATATCTTTTTTTCCTAGTTACAGGGTAGTGTCGGGCATCTCTCTAGCTATTTTCGCAACATATCTCAGAAAAACACATGCACGTACGCGCACACACGCCCGTCATGGCGCGAAATGACAACAGAACCATATATTCAAATGCAATGTAATGTGTTATGATCAGATTTAAACCTGATTCATTAAGTGTGGTTTGTTTAGATTTAATGTAGATGGCCTCCAATATCTGAAGGTTATGTTTGCTGTGTGTATGAGTGAGGATTATTGTATTGTTGACTAAAATCTGTCTGATATTACCTACATGGTTATGTTTTTCTGAGAAATATTGTTTAATTGTACTCTGATCAGAATATATCTGACGTCATAGAACCGCATTGCAAATTTGCGAACTGCGTTTGTTATTTTTGGTGAATATTGCCATTGCTTAGCGGAGTTTTGTGTCAACACAAGATAAAATCGTCGCTGATGGTAGATGTTATTGTGTTACCGTCCTTATAACCTCTCAGAAGATGGCTCATGTGAGCCGAAAGCTTAGAACCAACTTAATAAAAAATTATCTAAATGTTGGAAAATTGTTGTCTTTATTTTCAACTGAAATTAAAGCCAAAATACGATGTTTATAACGGCTCATGATTAAACATAATAGACATTCATTGTCTCTTATATTTAACAGTATATGTTTAGAAAATTATTTGCTGCCTCGATACACTATATATATATATATACATATATATATATATATATATATATATATAGTGTGTGGGGGGGGGGGTCAAAAATACTATTTACAAACTTCCAAAAATAATTTCGGATTTTAAAATAAATATTTTGTGTTTTAACATATAGAAATTTCAGAAAAAATATATTATTCATACTTAATGATTTTAATTACAACCTTTCCTAATTTTTAATCACTCTCTTTAAGGGTTTTACTTTAAAAAAAAATGAAGTGATATATTACATTTTATGAGGTCAAGCTTAGTCATAATGCTTAACAAACAGTTGCCAACATTAACAAATCATGTGATGAATGATCCATTTGTGATCGGACAATACGGGGATCATTTTAAAGTTCCACTATGCTGATACGAGTCTTAAAGTTTAATGTGGTATTTTACAGTGGCATTTTAAAAATTAAGTGGAAAATTACGCATATCTCAGATAATGACAGAATTTCAACAGTATCGTACAATCTCAAATGAGGCGATAAGGTGCAAATATCGATAAATATGCTCCACATGAACTCGACGTTCTGAAGTGTGTAGAATGATGATATTGCGTAGTTCAAATGGTCCATTCATTGATCAACTTGCGTCATCTTCTGAGAAGTAGATCCTTTATGATAATAAGACATAAGTAGATATATTTCCTAGCACTACCTAAGAAACCGGAATGTTGATGGATAGAGCGTGTAGGAAAATAAAGACATGAAATAAGACGAGCACAGTGCAATTTCGTTGAAGACACTAAATCAAGAAAACAATAATTTGCAAAGAATGATATCAAATATCCCTATAGAAATATAGAAAAATCCCTACCTGTGTTTTATAGATTAAAAGCATTTGATAAATTACAAAGAAGTATTGTAATTTCTAGTTAAACTTAAAATATTGGAAGTATATTAGAATAATTCAACACTTATTTACAGCAAATCGCCTTCAAACGAGCAGAAAATGAGTCTAGTATGTATACTAAGACGGAAAGAAGTAATAAGACAAAGAGGTGCATTCTCACCAGAATTATTCAAACTATTCTGTGTTCTACCAAGATTTCATATTAGTGGCTAGAATCAAACTATCAAAAAATATGAAAATTACACAGTGTTGACAGTAAAATGAATACAATAACGCCTACAGAAAAAAAGCGAGGAGAAGGACTAAAACATGTGAGAAAACAGAAGACATGGTTTTTGGTAAAAGAAATAGTCCAATAACAAAATTCCGAGCTGGATAAACTAAAATAAAATATTTACAACAATTTAGATATCTAGGATGTGTTTCTGTGTGTTTTCAATGAAATCGACTGCAAAATTTCTTCTCGTACTCAAATTAATCTATTCCTAGCATGTGTAATTTTTTTTTATTAATGCTTACGCTTGATTTGGACATTCCTACAATTCTTTGTCATTAATAGACTCTTAACTAACAATATTCGCTTATAAATTTGTCTAACCGGACTAAAAATCTAATATTTGTTATATTAAGAATTCCACGTTGTAAAGACGTAAGATAAAGCTTTCTGAGAGAAAAACATTGATGTGAATTCATAACGAAATCAAGAGCAATACTCACTGTACTCAAAGATTGCCTAAATTTCCTTTTTAAAAGTACGGCTGCTTGCACCATTCTTTTTTTTCTGTGCTGTGTCCTGTTAGGACATGGGTGATTATGGCTTTCTCTTTAAATTCCTCTCCATTGTAGCTCTCAATAAATTTTCAGTTTTTTATCTCTCCTATTTTTTATTCCGCCATTCGTTACATCATACTCAATATGTTATGGTTTGTTTTTATTTCCATATGCCTCCAATTTGTCTTGTCTGTATCAAAATTTCCAAGCAATATTTCCTCATTATGTGACCTGGAAATCTCAACTGATTTTTCCTGGTGTTAAGAATAAGTTTCCGTTTTGTTTTCCTGTCCTCTAAAGCTTTGTATTTGCTCACATATTCGATATAGAATTAAATTTCTGCTGCTTCAAGTTTCTCCATCATTTCTGTGAGGATCTTCGATCAATCACTGTCATATATGAGGACACACATTACTTAACACCAAAGTAATATGTTTTCAGATTTTACCCGACATTAAAAATTCAATTTTATTATTTTAACTTTTGTATAATCTCTTCTCTCATTTTAAGTCAAAAATTTCTAACAAAATATACTAGCTTGATAATGATACAAATGACACAATCAATGCTTGCCAATGCAATTCTTATATAATTTTTTCATGGAATATATCAGTGCAAAATGTTACATTGAATTATAAGTAATTTTTATTTTCAGAAATTGATTGAAGAATACGATGACTTTCAACACAAAATAGAATCGATTTACAAGGATAAATGTATTCAACCAAGAACAAATATGAGCTCATGGTTATGTTGTGAGATCGTCGGCTTATTATTAATGTATAGTTCTATAAATACAATAAAACTCTAAATGCATATTTATGCGTCCAGCAGAAGCAATTGTGCCCATAAAAGTTTGATTGAAAAGCACCAGTCACTCTCCAGTGAGGAAAAGATATTCTTCTTCTACTTGGTAACGGACAGCGGCAGGAAAAGAAGAGAAAATTTGCAATCCGGTTGATTATTACGCCAACCGATGATTATATTATTCGGTTAAGCGAAAATGTTCGATGAAGAAAATCTTTTTCAAATGTACAATAGAATCAAAATTTCCTCGTAAACTGTTATGGTGCCTTTCTACGAAGAATGGACACTTATTCTTACTATATAAAATTACCGGCGTGACTTCCGGAAGGCAGTTGAGTACGGCGGTTATGGGCAACTAGTTCGCAGTTAAAGCCGGCTACTACTCAGGCAATAAGGAGCGTAACTGTACCGCTCAAACTTACGTTATTTCTATTCACTTAATAACAAACACTTACCTTGTACATATGTTCTTGTTATACTAATAGACTGTTTTGACCCTACGTCCTGTGTTCCGTGTCTTATTTCCGGCACAACTGGTCATTACAACAAAATGTCACAACAAATTGGCGGCGAAGATTTGTTTTAAAATTTGTCATAACATATTGGCAAGGAATATACAAAACAAAGTTTTTCGCATCTGTTAATCAAAAGACATCAAGAAATCTATCAACACGATATTACAAGTAATGGACAATAGGTGACTGAATAAATTGTAATTATACTTTTTAATATATAAATTTGATAAATAAATACAAAATGAAAAGTAGTTAACATAATGAAAATTGATAATAGCAATGATGTCATAATTTAGATTGTTTCTTTTTAACTTCATGATATTCTGTTAGGGTACATGTAACTTTCGTGGTACGTTTGTACTCTTCAGGGTTTACATTGACTCAAATCAAGAAATAGAGATCAGAACTCAAAACTCCAAAGATCTTCGTTGTGTTATTGCTAAAGTTTCCCCTCGAATAAATGAGCCTGCTGCAAACAAAACAAAAACAAACAAACAATAAAAAAACAAGCAATAAAAAACAAAAAAAAAAAGACAAGGTTATCCATCTCATTTGTGTTGCTTCGTTTTGGTTGTCAGTACAGAGATTTGTGCATTTTGACTTAGTAAAGATAATTATAGATAACTAAAAAGTATATGTATGAAGAATCAATATATTTTATAAATTACATGCATTTTATTCATTGATGTTATGACGACTTTACGCTACTCAAAATGATTTTATAATAAAATATCAGAATTTAAATTTCAGTGTTTTTCTTTTTCATCCTCAAATTTTAGGGGTACACAGGAATCTATTAAAAAGCCAAAGTCTATAGAACAACGAAATTGGTAACCCCTGTTCTAGGCGCATGACATATTAATCTATATTCGTTATTTATATTAATATGTAATCTACCTTTAGATTACATTTTGGCGTTTCTTATATCCATCAGAGATTGTTAATACTAAGAGAAATGGGATTATTGTCATTTGTTTGAGTTTTATTCTTCAGATTTCTTGATTTATTTTTAAGATCATTCTAAATACTTATTATTTCAATTGCTACGATCAATCGTACTTCAGTGGTTTCTATTCTAAGAGTATTGCTTTAGATTGTACTTTTAGCCTTGCCCATAATTTAGTCAAACATACGTTTCCCGTAGCTATTTTACTCATTTTTGCTTATTAATATTTGTAACACTTTAAGAATGATAATTGTAATATCTATATAATAATTCTTATGATATACTTGGATTGTCTTCTTTTGTTTGTTTTATTCATACTTTTTTCGACTTTTAATTTTCACCTCGTTTTGATTGTGCTACCATCCCATAATGAGCAATGATTTCTTATATGTCAATAAAATACTAAGCACGTTAATTGTCGCAACAAATTTCTCTAAACATACGTGGCATTACTGTAACATACGATGACATTCAATGCGAAAGAGAATAGATTTACAAGGATGAATTTATGTAACCAAGAAGTAATATGAGCTGTTTATGAATTTATAGTTGTAGCAATACAATAAAATCCTAGATAGATATTTATTCGATTCCTGTCTCAAATAGTTTCTGAATATGTTGCGAGATGAAGATTCTTTTAATTTTTTTTTTTTTTTTTTTGGTAGAACCGATAATTTCTAGATCTCACTTATCAGTTTTCATTCGGTTTATAGATTCACTAGCAGTATAGCCCGGCGTTGCTCGGGCGAAATGAAAGATTATACATATATATATATATATATATATATATATATATATATATATATATATAATCGATTTTCTGCACTATTGTACGATCTGCAACCTTGAAACTTCTGAATATCGTTTCTCATGTCTTTGTCTATGAGTGTATCAAATTTGATTAAAATCGGACTACTCCTTCTATAAACCAATGTTTTCGATTATCGATTTTTTATATTTATCGGGGGGTACCTCGACACAAAACCTAGCAAAGAACACTCACAGACGCTTATAATACAACTGTGTAAATTTTCAAGAAAATCGGTTCAGCTGTTTCGGAGTCTAAAGGTAACGGATACACACACAGAGAGACAAAGTTCCATTTATAAATCAGTTTAGATATTTCTGCACACCATTGTATTTGACCTAATGTGCGAAAAAAATAGAAATTGATTACACCCTGTCATTCAAGTAGGTTTAAACTGACCGTATTGTGAAAGAAAGGTAACTAAAGTAGTATTTATGTGCAAACGTGTATGTAGTGAATCACACAAAGAACTTCTTATCAAAAGAGACAAATAGGAACAAACAGCTGCAAATACCAGTTATTAATTTATATGTGAGAAAATTTTTTGAAAAACTTTTAAGTAGATAAATATTTGTGAACTTTCTTAAAGAAAGAAGTCAACAGTATTGCACAAAATTTGTATTTTAACAAGTAAACGTCTCAGAAATATGCATATAAATCATTATCATGATACTTTTAAGCAAAGACACTATCATATTTATTGACTTTGAATTTATTTGATAACACATTAATATCTTAGAGTTTCTCAAGTAAAATAATTGCTAGTTTCTTAATTTTCAACATTAAATACATTGAACATCATACACGTGTTCGTTGAAATCTTCCTGTCTCAAATATTTCTGAGTATCCAAACAAAATAAAGGGCCATTCAGTTTTTTACCGTCGATTTGGTTGAGCCGATAATTTTTCAGAACTAGCTTATCGGTTCTCAATGGGTCTATTTTCGTTGCTGTTTTCCTATATTACCTTCAATTGCCCCCAAACAACATATATGAATCGCTTAGCGGACCTAATTTTCTTTAATCTAATTCAACAAAATTAAATCTCAAAAGTTTATTTCAATGGTGTCGTGCAATTTCTTTAAATTCGTTTTTTATGTACATCTTTGGACAAATTAATTGAAACAAAACGAATAATGTCATCCTAGAATCTTTCACTCTTTCCATGATCACGTATACGTCTTCCGTTTTATTTTCTGACCAGATCATTCTTTTTGTTTTGTACTGATGCATCCAGTGTGTTTCTTCACCTTGATGACACAAGTGAGAGTTGAAAGACCGACACCAACAATATCTGTGATATCTCTGTAAAACTTGCCAGTGTGTTCGTACACTGTTACAATTTTCGTAGATTCCTTGGAGTAATGTCCATTACAGACAGTGGGAGTATGACAAGTATTCGACAATCGAAACAGTAGTGAATGAGCGTAATAAAAATTTGATTCAATAACGGAAGACGGGATATTTTTCAACGCAAAAAAATTCATCACACACCGAAAAAGATAGATTTGTATAAATGTACACAATACCAAATGAGGAAAATTAAAATCGATTACACTCTGTCACTCTAGTAGGGTTTAAAACTGACCGTATGTTGAAAGAAAGAAAAGTAAAGCGAGTGTTTTATTTAATTTGGACAAGGGTGTATAAATAAATACAGAGACTCTCTGCAGCAAAACGAAAAATATGAACAACTGCAAATACCACTTATTGATTTTTAGTATATTGGATACATCCTGTATTGTATAGCTATCACTTGATTTGTACACAAGCAACATTAATTTACATGAAAGAATCTCTCCCTATAAAATTCTTCTTTTTCTATGTGCGTTGTCCTTTCATGGCATAAACGATCGTGGTCTTCCACGTCTCGCGATCACTGGTGGCTTTTAGCACACTTTCTCCTGTTACACTACCCAACCCCCGTTCAGCCATCCACCTGCTCAGGCCGATCAAGTATGCTACATACATTTTTCCTCTGTTTCTCTTTTCTTCTATCTGGCATGTTCCTATCAGGTCCTCCAAGGCTTCCTTCCTCATTGCATGTCTTTTCCTGATGCTCAGTAGTAATTTCTTTTTCGTTTCCATCCTTTCTAAAACATCATCATTGCTCACATGCTCGATCCCTGATATCCGTAGCATCCTTCTGTAGAATCGCATCTCAGTTAAAACGTACATAATTTTACTTAAAGAGGATCAGTCGCCAACGAACTATTTAAAAAAGGACAATAATTTAACGTGAAGAAAATATTATCGAGAATGCGTTGAACTAAAAGCAACAACGAAGAATAAAATTAAAATAAATTACCCAGATACAACAACAACAACAACAACAACAACAACATAACAGAAAAGCTATCAATATTCAGTTAAACGCCAGTTTCTAATTATACCTAAAAATTTGAATCACAGGATGTTGCAAACCACTTTAGATACATTTGATTTTTCATATAACCTGACTTAAAATTATTTTCAGTTTTATTCGCATTTCTGTTTTCTGATAAGACACAAACATCGTATTCTAACCATTCTACTCTACCAGATTCTTTTCTCGCATTTCCGGCCTGTGGAACTCGCTTCCGTATTATTGTTTCTTTGATAGCTACAATCTCCAAGAGGTTTAATGCAACGTCATCTCTTATCTACGTGAATCGCATCCTTTTTCTCACTTTACACTTTGCTCTAATGCAGCTCTCTGTACCCGTCCTTCTCTTACCCTTTCTCCGATACCTACTATGACCAGTTCTCTTCTCTCTTGATTAATCCAACTATGTAACGCCCTGCGCATTAGTGGCAGTTCTGCCTTGCTTGGTGTGAGACTGTTATAAAAAATTATTTTATCTTAATATTAATCTTTAACGCTCAAGCTGATATAACAATTACTACAATAGAGTCTTATTCGATATTTTTAAAACATTTTAAAACCGAAGATACACACAGACGAAACTAAATGTTACATGAAAATATTTGGAATTAACTCCACAGAATATGTTTGCATCGTAGAGGTTATTTAGAACATCGTCCTAACGATTGGAACGCATCATAATTTCAGAAAGCCGAAGATGCTGTGATATGTGCATATCATTGGATCAGTCGAACTTGTCAATATGAACACACAAAGTGTAATACTAGGAGGCAGGAAGATAGGCGGACAATGAAACACGTAGGAAGACAGAATCAAAGAAGAGAAAGATCAAAGTGTCAGTTGAATGTATAAGGGCTACAAGGAATAGGAACTATCGTGAGTAACTCTTCCATTGTAATAAAACTCTTGGTACACCAAAGCCTCTATACGCTGTTATAGAAGCTAAAAGTTAAAAGTATGAAAATGAACGCTTTTACTGATAGCAACCAAGAGAAAAGGATGTTTACACAATTGTTTCTTTGTTTTCTGCACTTTTTACATAATTTACTTTGTACTTCTTCAAAGGTAACGCAACTGAATTTAATTTCACGTATGTAAATTAAAATTACACTTGAAAGAAATAATGAGGCTCTCTGATACTAAATGTCTTCCAACGCAATGCTCAACAACTACTGATGGGAAAGTGTTTTAGAGTAAGGTGTGTTATATAAATGTAAGAGAAAGAAAAAGGTGAATATCATGAGGATACGGGGGATAGATAGCGGGTCACTCTCGATTTGGAGTGGTTAATTTTCTTCAAAAACAGACATTGAACTAATAAGATAATAGGAATGAGTTCTAAATATTAGGTTGTCCCACAAAAATGAAGCACTTTAAAGGAAATAAATAAAACGCTACTCAAATGTTAAATAATTCATTTATTTATTTGAAATAGACATAATGTTAATGAACGACTGTACCTCTAACGTACCTCTTAATTCTTAAACATATATTTAAGAAAACTCTCATCCTTTGATGTGATAAAGTGTTCAAACATTTTGATTACCTCTTTCTTTTTGGAGAATGTTATATTGCTTATGAGAAGCTCAGAATCCTTAAATATATGATAATAGGTAGGAGAAATATCAGGTGAATATAGATGCAAAAATGATATTGAATGGTGCAAAATTTCATAATTGAGCGTATGCAGCTTCTGGACAGTTGGTTAAGAAACGTGCGGCCGTGAGTTGTCTAGCAGAAATTTGAGCAATAACTATTCAAAAATCTAGGATGATTTTTTTCTTTTTTCATGAATACACTAAGTTTTTTCACGAGATTGCTGTTGTTGCGTTTTCCTTAAGGCAATAATGAATACTGAATAAACCCTTTCAAAACAAGCATGCAGTAACCATAAAAGTTTTAGGCTGTAGTAAAGATTTTGGTCATTGTCTTGGTGATTCGCTTGAAAATAATCACTAGTCTACTCTCTTTCTGTTGTCAAAGAGTAGCCATTTCTAATCGCCTTAAATGATACGATGCAAGAATAGTATATTCAAAGTTTGTAGACATGCTTTAAGTTTACTCGACATTGTTTCATTGCAATTCTTTTCATTGTTTTCATGAGTAGCAATATATACTGAAAGAAAAATAATGTAGAAAGAAATGGAATCAGGAATAGTTCAAAATATTTTATATTCTAAGAAGGTTACTTCTTTAGACGACTGGATCTTCAAGCAACCAAACTATGTGTGATTAATATATGCGTGACAATTTAATTTATTAAGTTTTAAACAAGAATAACTATTTGATAATAATCTGATGTTTAAAACTTTATTTCTATTTTGTTGAGGAGTGTTTCGAACATGTTTTTTAGCAAAATACAGGGCCGTTCAGCCTCAAGAAGTAGAGGGATACAATTAAGAGGCAGAGTTTGTTTCCGATATGTGAGCTTTTATTCTTATATGGCATTAGAACGCTATTTTCGATGCGGCTTATACCTTTTAATGGTAAAGGATTGCAGATCATTTTACAGTATTTTGGGAAATGGATTGTATGTATGAATTCCACTCATGCCCTGATCTGAATTTATGTCTCAACGGTTGTTCAAGGAACGAGACCTTTCAGAGGTAAAATTCGTTCATCGTGATTGCTGGGAGATCTGTGACTGATCAGCGATAATAGAATATTACTAATTCTGTTCATGATCGATTGAATGTGACCAGGAAATTTTTACCGCACTGTGCTGTTAGAGCTACACTACTGTTTATTACTCAAGACGTTATTCCTATTGAGGGGATCATCAACCGGCTTGTTGTCATAGCTTTAAAACTTTGCTAATGACATTGAGTGAACTTACTGATGAATATATAATATAAATGTTTTGAATTTTCCGCGCTTTTCTTGAAAACCGGGTATAAACTTGACACCTTTCCCAGTAATCGAAACGATTTCTCCTTCAAGTTAAACTATGTTTTCCAGAATCGGGTATAACACCGGGTTAATATTCTTAAGAAAAAACGCTTGGAATTTCGTCTGGGCCACTGGTTTTTATAGGATCAAGACTTTTGATAAGTCACGAAACATGCCGCGTTGCAATAAAAATATTACTGAAATTGTACTCAGTGAGATGGGAGAAGTCGAGAATTGGATGGCCTTTGTCATCCAATATTGACTTAGAGACAAAGATCGAGGCGGAGAGCTTTGCCTTATTTGACAAGGATGAGCTGACCTCGGGAACATTTATATTAGTAGGAACTGACGCATTGCCTTTATTCAGAATTTGGTTGGAGATCTTCCAGAAATCCCGGAAGCCAATTTATTTACCTTCGAACTTAGCCTGGACTGTTTGTGTATAGCTACACTTTAAATTTGCAGGAACAATTTTGCAGTAATTGTCGTCGGTATTGAATGCAGAAAGTGTCCCCTTGTACCACTCCCTGTTATAGATGCTGTAGAAGTGGTTATGGGGAGCCATGTCTACACAACATTCAGGTATTAATGAGTTTTATTTGTAAGGTTTTGGCTGAAAATATTCGTTTTGTATAAAACACTCCATTCTAAAAAGAATCCATTTTTAGAACAGGGGAGTAATTTTAGAGAACAATTTAGCTAGAAACAATGAAGAGAGTATTGGATTGCTATGTGATGTCAGTTCTTCAATATAGCAGTGAATGCTAGACAATATCATCGAAGATGAAGGAAAAACTGGAAGCAGATGAAATTTGGATCTACAGAAAGATGCTGCGAATATCATGGATCGAGCATGTGAGCAATGATGAGGTTTTAGTAAGGATGGAAACAAAAGGAAACTTAATACTGAGCATCAGGAAGAAACAGCTGAAGTTCATGGGACATGCAATGTGTAAAGTGGGCTTGGAAAACCTGATATTAGCAGGCTAGATAGAGGGAAAATGAGACGGGGGAAAGCAGCGGATAACATATTTGAAGGACCTTATCAGGTGAATGATGGAACGGGGGTTGCATGGTGTAACAGGAAAAAGCGTGCTAAGAGCCACCAGGGATAGGGAAACGTGAAAGGACAGTGCATATAAAAGAAGAAGAAGATATTTGAATGAGGCCGAGATAATAGCTTCTGATATGTAAGACCCTGATGTTGCCCTAGTCTTAAATCGCTTTATAGAATAAATTATCAGGTGATTTTCTAAGCGTCGCTTATATGTGGCACAAGGTCGAAAGCATAGGACACCCAGGAAGGCTTGAACTCACTACTCAGTTGTAAGTGGTTCTAGCGAAACAAGCCTGCTAACGATTACACTACACCGAGGTGCCCATCTTATCAGGGCAATGTTTTTGGTTTGGCATTGTTCAAACTTTAGAATTTCAATAACGTAAAGATACTGTTCGATTTCCTTTATATTATTCGTCTAGTTTATAACATCAGTTTCTTTATGCCATTAAATATGGTGATGACATAGTTTTACTTAAAAATAGTTACTATCGATTGTTTATATCATGGATCTGTTGCTATGTAATTGACATTGAGTTGTAGTGTAACAGGTTGGGGTCAAAAGGAGATCATTTGAACGATAGTGCTTGTGTTCAGTGAGTGGAACTCAGACAGTATAGCTTGAAGAAGCCTATCATTTTCAGACTGTTTCTAAATTCAGAGTATTAATTCTCCCAGGATATCTGCTACACAAGGAAGTTATTTTAGTCTGTTCTACTATTTCAATTGCGACTAAAGGAGACATATATTTCTTTACGCTTGATTTAGTAGGGAATGCAGGCCTGACGATGGATTTCGAGTTCGAAACAGACTGTCACATACAGGTGTTGATATCAATGTCCTCTTTTATAGTTGCATACTCACTAACCCCAATATTTAACACTTTAGCAAATAAATATAGCAGACATCCAAATTAATTTATTACATTATATATATATATATATATATATATATATATTAATCGATTGATTGATTGATGGTCTAATACTTAGTTTTTGGTTATAATAGGGGTATACCAGTGCACATTTGTATTAAAAGTGTTCAATACAATTATATTATAGAACTTTCGATTATTTTCCATTTGTAAACAAGCTATTTCGCGTGATAACTCTCATACAAATGGTATATATATATATATATATATACACGCTCTCACACCTCGATTGAGCACTATGGAGAAATGTTATACTTTATAAAAAGAGTAATCAATCATGCATCTACGCATCGTTCATTCAGTAATGAATTTGAACACGCTAAGTTACTGGCGTGTGTTTACATTACATTATAACACGCTAGAGTCCGCCTTCCTCTACCGAGCGCACATAGATCAGAGGTAGCTATAAGCAATTGGATGTCTAACCGTACTGATGAACTGTGATACAGTGAAACAGATCTGTCTGCGTATGACTATATATATATATATATATATATATATATATATATATATATATATATATATATATATATACGGTTTTTGCTTTTAAAATCTCTTCATTACTTTTTAATATAGAATTCCATTTTTTGACTATTTATTTATTTGAATGATTATTTGCTATTAATCAACAAGTAATCTTTTGAATAAAATTCGTTGGTTATTAGTGAAAAACTTTTCTGAAATATCTGAATTTCATTTTCATCCATATTCAGATGAATAAGAGGATATATACTCGTGACGTGTGCAGAGTAACCACACATTCATAGACATGTTTTGGTTGCTTAACCTACAAATATGCATTTATTTCACCGCAGCTTATGAATTCAAGACAAATATTACCCAAACTGTCCTAACACACGTACAACTTTATCATTTTTCTACGTAGCTTATATTTTATATTCGCTCAACTTTTATAACTATTGCTATTTACATATAAAACAGTCCTATAAAAACATTTTTATCCAATAAATATCACTTCTAAGAAAACAGGATGTATGCCTTCTCATAAAATGAGAGAAGAAATATTCAAATTTCATATGCTAAAATCAAGCAAGTATTAAAAATTAAATATAAAGAAAATCGTGGTAAAAAAACAAAAACTGTAATACTTAAATTAGAATGTGCATTTGACGAGAAAAAGAAGCCTTTCAAAAGTTAAGTAAGGTGTTAAGAAACACTAAAATATCGTTTGTGAGAATGGGTATCGAGATTTTACGGAATATGAGTCCTCCTATATGTCAGTGAATGCTAGACAATCTTACCAAAAACAAAGTAGAGACTTGCGGCAACATGAATAAGTTTCTACTAATGTACGCTTAGAATACATGAACAGTACAAGTGAGTAACGATCTGGATTTAATTTAAACTGATACAAAAAGGATATTCCATAATAGATTCAGGAAGACATAGTAGGAATTTCTTGGATACATCATGAGGAAAGAGAGCCTGAAAAATTTCCCATTGAAAGGACATATTTATTCAAGTTTGATAGTGTTGTCGATTCCGGGTGTGGAACCGCACAAAATAATGAACAACAAAACAGATATGGACATAGAAATCTAGATTATATTAAACGTAATATACAACATTGAACGCAGGTTAGTAAATCCAGGAATACTATTAGTAAGAAATAAATATATACAAGTCATGAAGTGAAGTCGTTGGAAATAGTATATCCATGTATATTATTCTAACTGAGTGGAGCTCAGAGCTAGTTTGACTTCTGATGAGGTAGTCTCTGGGTAACTTCGGTATCTCTCGGTAACTTACGTATCAGTTCCGGTACCCTCCGATAACTGGCACGGATCTCTACGAATGCTTTCTCTACTGCTCAACTGCTGTTTTCTCTATGGCAGGAGTATATGTATGCACAGTGGAGTCCCTCATCATATACAGAAAGGGGAGATCCCACAACAGATAGTGAAGAATCAAATAAGATATATTGTGTAAATGGTTGGCAAAACAGGAATTAAGAGGAAGAAGAAAAAGTGAACACTTACTGTGTTCAACAAATGACAAGAGGTTGTAGAGAGTTGTAATCGCCAATGTCCCAAACAGACACAGCACAAAGAAGAACAACATAAAAAAGAAAGAATCTATGTCATACAAGTTGTTATAGAAATGACTTCCATAATGTAAACTGACACTTATGTGGTGCTCGTTAACTTAGCCAAAAAGAGTGGTTTCTTCATCTAGCTAATTTCTTCCCAATTTCCTCAGATAACATCAATTGGCATCATCACATGAATCGATGCACAATGGATGCTTACTGATGAACCGGTTTTTGAGACTGGTGAATCTGTAATTGCAATATATCGAGTTTTCGTGCTTATTTCATGTTACCTAAGAATGATGCGGTTCCGAATAAATAATCGATACTGCCATGGGTTGATACATTCATGATCACAAGATCAGCGATTAAATGAAAGCCAATTGGAAAATCTCAAAGAACTCGAACTCCATAAAATATTCCGGGTGTGAGTCTGTTCTGCAATCTTTTACGCGTAAATCCCGCAAACACGCTTCTGCTTTGGGAATCTCTGATCGAGCACTCAGAATAATTTTACGTAACGATCTGACTTTTCATTCATATACATTAGTAGTCGTTCACGAGACTGGGAAATGACATATCATGCTGTATTAATGTCCTTCAAAATGTTCATGCAAATACTGTTTGTCTCATAAGTAATGTAGCTCACTTTCACCCCTCTGGTTTCGTCAATAAGCAAGATGTTTGTTACCCGCGGGAAATAATTCTAGACAATGTGAAAGGCCTCTAAACAATGAGCCAGTGACTGGTGTAAAGTTGCGAAGTTTGGTGTATGGGACTCTTATGTCTTTGAGCAAGGATAAAATACTGTTACAGTAACATCTAACCTGTATCTGAAAATTCTACTGATTTGTGGAACCAAAATTTAGAGTCGTTGGGAGTCTGGATATATGATTTAAATAATATGGAGCCACACACACAGGTCGTTTGACATCTTTAAGATTTTGTATAGGCTGCTACCTCGCTCGATCTCGACTCCCTGCGATTGTTTGCTAGGGTTACTTAACAGCTGTAGTATAAAAAAAATCGACCAGAAACCATAGAAGAATTAAATAATGCTATTCGGATGAAATTCTCAGATATATTGCCAGAAATGACGCTTCAAGTGATGGAAAGCTCTAGAAATTATCTATAAAATGTTCATGTCGAATAGAAGTCACAACTTGGATGATGCTCTTTCTAAAACTAATTAAATACAAACGCCAAACCTTCTTTAAAAAAAAGAAAACAGTAAAGTAATTGTTTTTAATAGACGTTATCTTGTTTTTTTGTCAAATAAGCAAATGTGGGATGTTTCTAAGCAACTCCATTTATGTTGTGGAATAGCTTTTTGCGCTGAAAGTTATAATCGTGCTATGTCGGTTGCCAATCAACTTAATGCAGCCTAAATGTTAGGAACTTGGTACTCTTCCACTGAAAGCTGACTCCTTAGTATTCGACTAACTGCAGACTAATATGAACTGCCCAGTATCTGTACTGAACTCCAATAGAACTCTAAAGAACTCTCTAGAACTTCTAAGAATTCTCGAAAAGTTCTCGAGTTAATTTCCTGTTATCTCTTATTAATATAGGAGAGAGAGAGAGAGAGGAATAGGTGTGTTTAACCATAACAATTTATATAAGGAAAGTCTAGTTAGAATTTCACAAAACGGAAATTACTTTTGACTCAAACTTACATATGTGTATGTGTGTTGTGAAAGAGAGAGAGAGAAAGAGATAGAAGGAGAAAGTTTGCATGCATCTGTGATTTTCAGAGTGTATATTTGTGTGAGTGTATTAAGTATAAACGAATGATTAAATATTCATTAACATTGACAATGTTAGTGATGTCTCATATTAATTTGTAATTTGCTTTTATGCAAATAAAGAAATATTGCAGCTATTCACTTCTACGGACAGTTAGGAAATTTGAAGCATCAATGCCAAACAAGATCAGCCAAATATTTAAAAGTAACTAATATGTTATAATTAAGACCAGTTTAACAGAAAAGCTTAAATTTCAGTTCATTGAATAAATCAGACACTAATGGTTTGTTGATATTTTTGCTACTACAATGCGGATTACAACCGGAGGGAAAAAACTGAGAACACGGGTATTAGGAAAGGAAAAATGATGAACAAAACTCTAGAAGATTGAAGATAGCGGTTGACGTAGAATTTAAATTTTGGAGATTGTAATTAACAGGGAAAGAGAAGGAACTTCCACGGACGGGAAGTTCGGAAAGAAACTTTTGGAGTAGAAGAGACTATTGCATTTAACTCTTTTAACAGTAAAATGGTGTGGTCTGGATGGCAGTCAAGTAGCATGCTTAAATTCATGGTCGATTATAAAACCATATTAGAACAGTTGCTATGAATATATTTGTAAAAAAGAAAGATAGAAGCCACATCACCTCAGTGAGAATATCTCTGAAGCCATGATCACTAGTCATGATCAATTATATTGCAAATCCTTCTTTGGATTTTGTAAATAACCTTCAGCAGAATCGCAGGAGTATCCGACCAGATATGGCGACTTTATTCAATGCATGTACGAATGGAAGATTTATAAATGTGAATGATGAATTTGGGTGAAAAAATATATTTCTGGCATAACACATTGATCAAATTTCTTAGCTGGCGATGCAGCTCTTGATTTGATGTACTCGTCAGGTCAGTTGAAAAAGTGAGGCTAAGTAGGCACAGTGTATTACTCTCGAGGAGACGAGCATCCGCCATGCTGATAGCAGGCAAAAAAAAATTTCGCTACGGCTGTTAAAATTTATATTTTGTAATTCGTGGTTTTGCACCGACATTTTAAATTGAAATTGTGTTATTATATGAAAAGTAATTCCAAAATAAATGTTAGACAGCAGATAAAAATCAATAAATATTGCAATGTGTATCTTTAAGAAAGCATTTGATTTTCAAGAATAAAGTTTACAATTGTCTGCTTGGAAAAAACACGCTGCGCAGTAGAGCTATCTGTATTTATCTGTCAGTCTTTTTGTATCAATCTAAATATATAGAGAGAGACACACACAGAGATAGTAAAACAAAAAGAAACAGAAAGAAAGAGAGAAAGTGCTAGTGACTTTGCCCGAGGATAAAAACTCATTCGAGCTATAAATTTTTATCCCTTTTTCAATGAATATTTTATAAATACTACTTTTCGAAAAAGAGAAACACAAGAAACATCTTCACACAGACACAAATACATACGCACATATATGCAGAGACACACACAAACACATCCACACGCAGTCAATATTCTAGAAATCTTGTAAGAAAAATATGCAACCTCTGAGAAATCAGGCTGGTGGATTTAAATAAAGATACATATTTTTTATAATAATATCTGAGAATCTACTAAATAGATGAGGATAGAATAAAGAAAAAGAACTAATATGAAACGTATATTTCACTTTTATAACAACTTCTTCAGAGACCATGGAAAATGAAAGAAACTGTGACAGTTATGTATATAATTTGGGGGTACCAATTATTTATTAGATATAGGTCACAAATATTAAAGCAATAGATATTTTTAAATCTATGTATGCTGAATAATTTGGATTGTAAAGGGTATGATAATGTATGTATCTGTTTATGAAGTAACGTTTCTCTAATTACGTGCATTGTTCGACGGTAAAATTTATTAACATATATTTATATGTCTATATCCGTATTAAACGGTTGTTTGCTGAGAGAATGCAACAGCGCATAGCTGACCGCAAGTTCTGCTCCAAGGACTATTGGAGGAATTGCAAACGCGTGTTCAACAATAGGAAATCCTCAATGCCCCCTTTAATCCATGAATTTGAGGTTCTCACGTCATCTGCGGACAAAGCTGAGTGCTTTGCTCGCAGATTCTCATCCAACTCCACACTTGACTCGTTCGGAGTACACCCACCCGACTTCCCTATTAGAACTGAGGCCAAACTGCACGACGTATATATTACCCCGACAGCAATATCCCGAGTAATTTCAAAACTTGACCCCCATAAGGCGAGTGGAGACGATAGAATCCCGGTAATAGTCCTTAAGAGGTGTGCTCCTGAACTTTCCTCTGTCCTCTCTAAACTGTTTAACTACTGCCTTTCTGCTTCCTGCTTTTCTGCATGATGGAAGTTCTCTTCAGTCGTTCCTGTATTTAAGAATTCTGGTGAACACTCGGACCCATCCAACTATCGCCCTATGAGTCTTTCACCGACATTCGGGAAAGTATTCGAGGCCATAATCAATGCTGAAATAGTTAATCATCTCACTGCCCACAAACTCTTCTCTGACAGGCGATATGGCTTCCGCTTTGCCAGGTCCACGGCAGACCTGCTAACAAACGTAACGGAGTACATGCTACAGGCCCTTGATGAGTCTGACGAGGCTCGTGCGGTTGCTCTGGACATCTCCAAGGCGTACGACAGGGTTTGGCACTCTGGCCTCCTATGCAAACTACGGGGTTACTCTATTACCGGTCGCCTGCTTGACCTAATCCAATCTTTCTTAAATAACCGCAAAATGAAGGTTGTTTTGAATGGGCGTGCCTCTTCATCCCACAGCACAAATGCTGGTGTCCCACAGGTCTCTATCCTGGGCCCGACGCTCTTCCTTATTTTCATCAACGCAGATGACACTACAATATACTCCCGCACCAGTAAGATACCTGTCGTGGCGGACAGACATAATCTCGCTGCTGACCTTGAACGGGATATACACTCTGTGGTGAACTGGGGCAAGAAGTGGCTTGTCAACTTCAATTCGTCTAAGACCACGCTGTTGTCTGTCAACCATTACAGGCAACCTCTCCTGCCTCCCATAAGCATGGACCAAGCGATTCTCCCGGAGAGCAATACACTACGCCTCCTCGGACTTAACCTGTCCTCAGACCTCAAATGGAACCACTATATTGAATCCATAGCAAAATCTACTGCTAAGAAGGCTGGGTCACTTTGTCGATCCAGGATGTTTTTTTCCGCCTGAATCCATCCTGCATATATACAAATCAACCATCCGTAGTGCTGCCATTTATGGTCAGGCGCCCCTGCCGTTCTCCTCAGTGTTCTTGACAGGCTCCAAAGAAGAGTCTTTAATGTGATAGGTACTGATCTGGCGGCTCGACTGCAGCCACTTCCCCACCGTCGAAATGTGGCCTCCCTTTGTCTCTTCTATAAATACTTTCATGGCTTCTGCTCGGACGAATTTAAGTCACTGGTGCCTCTTCAACAGGTGTTTACTCGTGCAACCAGACTGGCAACTGGGTCCCATCCATTCACAGTCAGGTTAGCCAAATGCAGAAGACAATTCTATTCCTTCAGCTTCTTCTCTCGCACTTCCCGCCTGTGGAACTCGCTCCCATATTCTTGCTTTCCTGACGGCTACAACCTCCAGAAATTTAAATGCAAAGTCAATACTCATCTACTAACCACTGGACTCGAGCTCTCGCCCCACCCCCGTATATCCTTCCCTTTCTCTCCAACTATGTATCTGTCATCGCACTTGCTTTCTCAGCTTTCTATTGCTCCTTTCTAACTAGATGTAGTCCTCACTCTTTTCTAATTAATCTTTTTTACAGTTATGTAGCCCACTGCACATCAGTGGCAATTCTGCCTTGCTCGGAGTGAAATGATTAAAAAAAAAATTGATAGCTTCAGTTTTCTGTGAGACTGTAATATGAATGAACCCTCAATTACTACATCGTTGTTTTTTTATTGGTTACTGGACTAATAAAATTGTATACTTTTGTGTTTTTTATCAATTTTGGTTTGCTTGGAATTTCTCATTCTGTGAGTATATATATATATGTAGTGTCGTTAGACAGAAATCTCACATTTATGCAAGTCTCATTAAAATGGAACACAAGATCTTATGGTTAGTTTTTTATATAATTTTTTATGTGGCCTAAGAATTGTTTTTCTTTTCAGAGCGATACTTGTTCAAGTATCTTTTTTGCTTAGCGTTTTCGGCTGTACTTTTAGCATCTATCGAGGTAGGATTTTATTAATGAATAATTATGAATATATAAGGTGTTTGTTCATATATGTACAAAAAGCTCTTAGACAAATAAAATATTTGTATAATTTTACATGATTTATTTCCTAAAAAAAACTAAATTATAAGATGATATGAGAAATTTTATAAAAAAAACTTAGCCTTAACACCATGTGCTTCATTTTTAATTAAACATTCGAAATTACCTATTGGCTTAGGTAATTATTTACATTATTTTCTTAATTCTTTCATTATTAATAGAAACTTTATTGTTTGTCGCAAGGAAACACACACACGTGCACGCGCGCACACACAGGTACGCACACTCACACACAGTAATATATGTGTAGGTTGTATATAAATACATAATATTTAGTTGTGATGATGCTTAGTGCCAAAATTGAAATTTTACAGGAGAGGAAGTCGTTATTTTCATGTTTTCACCCCTCTGGGCGAAGACATCAGAACAATGCCTTCAGGAAACTTTGGAAACTGTATAACTCTGCTCGATTAAGTCAAAAACTCCTCCACATTAATCGTATATATACACACACACACACACACACACACACACACACACACACACACACACATACATATATATATATATATATATATATATATATATATATGTAGAGAGAGAGAGAGAGATACTAGCAGTATAGCCCGGCGTTGCTCGGGTGCAATGAAATAGCTCAAAGTCTTTGAACGTTGGCACGAAAGGCTAAAAGGGAATAGTTGTTTCCAGTTAAAGCAAATCCGTAGACTTAAAGGAAAATGAATGGATGTAAGTCAAATTTTGATTTCTTGGTATCGATATCAAATCAGATTTTTTCGTCGTAAACTGAATTTTGAAGGCTACCTAAGTCCTCTGAGTAAATGGTACCATGTTTGAGACTAAGAACTATAATCATATCTACGTAGAGCCAAACGCAAAGCACAAACTAAAATAAAAGGGCTGAAAAAAATACAAACATACAGGCAGATATACAGACACACACACAAATATCTTGCCTTTCATATATATATATATATATATATATATATTATCGACTTTCTGCATTATTGTAAGAACTGCAACCTTGAAAGTTCTGAATATCGTTTCTTATGTCTTTGTCTATGAGTGTATCAAATTTGATTAAAACCGGATCACTCCTTCTATAAACAGATTTTTTCGATTATCGATTTTCGATATTCATTGGGGCTACCTCGACACAAAACCTAGCTAAGAATACTCGCAGACGCTTATATTACAACTGTGTAAACTTTCAAGAATATCGGTTCAGACGTTTCGGAGTTTATAGGTAACGGACACACACACACACACACACACACAAAGTTCCATTCATAAATAAGTTTATATAACCGTACTGACGAGCTGTGATACAGCGAAACAGATCTGTCTGCGGATGACTATATATATATATATACATACATATATATATATTAGCTATATACCTCAGCGTTTCGCCGGGCCTTTAGTGGTTATGTCGAAATCGTAAGGTCAAGTGCTTTTTCAAAAAGCTCCAGTATGAGGTTTCGTGACGCGTAAGTTAACATAAAACGAAAACGATGGCTTTTATTGAATTTGTAAAACGGGATATATGCTTGGTCAATTTTCCAATAAACAAGAATGATAAATCTAAAATTTGAAGAATTGGTCAGGTGTTACGGGAGCTGTAATGTGATGCTATGACGCCGTGACGCAAAAATTGATGCATTCTTTTTGTAATGTCGGAGGGGCTTGCATCTTGTAGAAAACATGAACCTATTATGGATTATGATAAGGATCCAACAAAAAGACATGATTTTTGTTGGAATACAACTAAGTGTTTCGGAGAAATCAATGATTGCAAATATCAATATTTTCCATTAATTTTTGCTGTACCCTGTGTGTCAACTGAAAGTTTTGTTCACATGTTAAGGGAACAGACCTTTTTATACCATTGATTCGATTTTGGTTAAGTTTGAGTGAAGCGTCTTGAAGAAATGCTTAAAACTGCGCAAAAGACAACCCGAAATTGTGTTTCTCGTTGACGTTTAACGAACACTGTACACTGTATCAAAAACCTTTTTGTGTATATCGAAAATTCGGGTATTGATCTACAAGTTAACCGATTTTGGTTGAATTCGCATAAAGCGTCTCGTAGGAAAAAGAGTTCTTAAATTCTAAGTGTTACGGTGATTTCTGCTTTATCTTAAGAACCGTTTTCTCCTTATGTGTCATAGCAATTTTAACACATTTCTGCTTATTGTACATATAAGCGTCCTTTTGTTTTTCATTTACTTCGTCGCTACTCACATGCTTAATTCATGATATTTCCAGTATCCCTTTGGAAAACGGGGTTTCTGTTTTCTCAAGTCTCTTCGTCACCAATGAGCAAATATAAATAACATTTCTGAGGGCAAATATAAATAACAGTTCATTAGTCCTTTTAAACTAAATTTCCCTGTTTCTTAAAATTATTCTTAGCATTTGGAAGGAATCTTTTGCTATCCAATGATCCCTCGGGTTTTGGGATCGCATTTTACGTTCCATTTTCAAATACGACCGCGATATGAATAAGTAACCGATTTAATTTTAAAAGCTATCAAAATAGCATCCATTTATTTATTCAAATCATAAAATACCAACCCACAAGATAATAACAAAATACTGATATTTTTCAAAATTAATTCATAAAAGCTTCATATGCTAATTAAGTACGTACACTAAAGAAATATTATTAAGTCGATCATGATATCGGTTGTTACCGCTGCATCAAAAACAATAAAAGTCACATTCTCATACGGTTTTTATACGTATTAATGCAAATCTTTCACCCAGCCTATAGGTGTGTGCTATCTGGCATAATTCTACGTTTTCCAATTATTAAATTCTCGGCCCCAGGAGATATCCATTCGATGTATCAACGCATTCATTAGCAAAATAGAAAGACTCGTGGTGTATGAAGCAATATTTCTGCCTAGTCTATGTACGTATATATTCAAACTTTGATCTCTGTTTTAAATAATATTCAGCTGCAGAGGGAAGCCGAATAAAACTCGTGATAATTGATCGAATTGCTTTTTACAATTTATCAACTCTTTATATGTAATTTCAAGCCAAAAAATATTTTTTAGATTAACAGTTTTGTTGTGAGTAACATTGATTTTTTTTAAAGTTCAAAATATTTAACGCATAACAGAAGGTACGAAATTAATTCAAATATTTCCTAAGTGAATTAACTAGACCAATTGAAATTGTAATTGAATTTTTAAGCTTCTCAATCAAGGATACCGACGTTAAAACTACATTAATTTGGTGCCCGAAGTTGCATAATATTGACAAGCATAGCTAGAACAACAACTGTATCTATATTTACTGAATACTCTGTGCTATCAAAAATATAAACAGGATATTCAGGAATAGAAAATCATCTAAGTACTGACTGTGGAAGTGACCATCTGCCGGCTATATATTAACTAAGGATGAAACTTTGGGGATTGAAGAAGCTTAGTGCAAACACAGACTGCAATACAACAAACTCGTGAGCGACTCTAACTTGAGGGAAAAATACACGAAGGGTGGGAAGAAAAAGAGGTACAAATCGGAAACGGAAACTCGAAAAGGGACGCACTAAAGGAAGCGTTAGTGACATCAACAACTGACATCGTCCCAATGGAAAACAGGCACAGATTTAAAAATGAATGCATCACAGATGAGATTCTCGACATGATGCAAAACAGACAAAATCAATGCCAAGACATGCAACTGAATACAGAAAACTACACAAAAAAATAAGGAGCAAATACAGACGGATCAATGACCAATAGCTCAAAAACAAATGTGCAAAAATAGAGATTTCGCATGAGTAATAAAAGAAACATGCATGAAAATTAAGAGGTCTAACAGGATGCACCACAACAGGATGTTTAAAATCTAAGACGAGAACGCTTATAATAAAGAGAAAATACTTAAGCGATGGGAAGCACATATCGGAGATTTCTTCCGCTGCAAGGGAACAACCGAAAATACACAGAAATACAGATGGAGCGGAAATATTAAAATCCAATATGGAAGCTGTATTAGACAAACTGAATAGAAACAAAACAGTTGAATCACACAGCATTGTAATAGAAATTCTGTCAAACTCAGTATATTTCGGCAAAGACAAAATTATTTATATAAATAATAAATGAAATCTACACCATTGGCGATATACTGAAAGACCAAAGCAGATTGATTTTCATAGCACTGTCTAAAAGACCAGGCGAAAAGAAATGTGAACTCCACCGAAGTATCAGCTTAACGAATCACATAAAAATCATTATTTTAATTCTGAGCGCGAAGCAGATTCATGCCAGTGATAGGACAAGAATAATGCGGTTTCCTCACGGACATTCGACTAGGAACGCGATATTTATGCTTAGAATAATATCAGAAAAGGCAATACAGATACAGAAGGGCGTGTAACTGTTTTTCACAGACTACGCACAGTCATTTGAAATGTATGCCTCAAAGACTTGCTAAAGATGCTTGACATTCAGAAAAAATATTGGAGTAATCAAGAACCTGTAGTAGAACTAAACTGCCTGCATGCACAAGGGAAAGGTGTTCAGCAGGTATACAAAGATAGAAGGAACAATAAGACAAGGATGGGTCTTCTCACTAGATCTGTTCAACTTATAAAACGAGATAATTCTGATATCTTTAGAAATCCTGCCATGATTCGTCATTAGTGGCCACAATCTGAACAATATATAATACACAGAGGGTACGATGCTGATAGCAGACCCGGAATAGAAATTGCAAGACCTCTGACTGAAGATAACTAAGGAAAATGGAAAGAAATGACTGCATAAAACTATAAGAAAACTGAATGCATGGTCATCAATAAAAAAGAGGAACCCAAAATACCAACTAGAAGCTGAGTATATTAAAATCAAGCAGGTACAGAAATTTAAATAGATGGTTGTTTTTCTAACAGAGAACGTAAAGTGCGACAGGGAAATATGAAGGCATATTGGCATGGTCCTGAATGCATAGCAAAGGTTTAGTAGAATAGTGAGAGACAGAAGAATTTCATGAAAAATGAAGAGAGTACTCTATTGTTATGTGATATCAGTATGACAGCAATTGCAGAACAATCTCATCTATCTAAACTTATTTATAAATGGAAATTTGTTTGTGTGTGTGTGTGCTTGTGTGTGTGTGTCCGTTACCTATAGACTCCGAAACAGCTGAACCGATTTTCTTGAAAATTTACACAGTTGTACTATAAGCGTCTGCGAGTGTTCTTAGCTAGGTTTTGTGTCGAGGTACCCAAGATAAATATCAAAAATCGATAATCGAAAAAATCGGGTTATAGAAGGAGTGGTCCGATTTTAATCAAATTTGATACACTCATAAACAAAGACATAAGAAACGATATTAAGAAGTTTCAAGGTTGCAGTTCTTATAATAGTGCAGAAAATTGATAATATATATAAGGCTAGATGTTTGTGTGTGTGACTGTTTATCTGTTTGTATGTCCTTTAATCCACAATCTCAACCGATTTTCACCAAACATCACACAAATATTCTTTAGGCTTAGTCTGCGCTCCAGGACCATGGATTAGTTTTAAAGCTTTCATTACACCCGAGCTACGCCGAACTATACTGCTAGTCAAATATAACAGAAAGATTTGAACCAATAAAAATGTGGTTCTACAGAAGAACGCTGAGAATACCACGATCCAAACAAATGTATCTAGAAAGGAGTTGACAATATGTATTAGCTTTCCACACTAATAGGTAGGCATTCTCGGATATATATATATATATATATATATAGAGAGAGAGAGAGAGGGAGAGAGAGAGAGAGATTTCCATATAAATATATACTGTTTAAATCTAAAAAGTTTATTTTAGTTTTGGTTTCTACTTCTATGTGCTATTTTTTCAAGACGTAGGTAATTGCGGTTTCCACATCTTCCTATTTCTTGTAGCTCTTAATATTTTTTCTTGTTACCCTTTCCAAACTCTGCTCTGTCATGCATTTTCCAATCAAATATATCACATATTCCTTTCTCTGTTTCTCTTTCCCGTTAGTTGATTTGTGAGTATCACATTCCCTAAGCTCTCCTTACTCGTTAAAAATCCCAGAAACTAATTTGTCTTTTTCTGATCTTAAATATTAGATTTCATTTCGTTTGCTTTCTCTCCAAAACCTCGTCTTTGCAATTATATTGAGCATGATTTAAGCACAGTTACGAGTTATCTATTGTGATTAGAAGGTGATAACTTTCAAACACTCGGTCAAACCTCGAGGTTTTCTAAAGATATTCCAGCCAACCAATGACATTTAAATTTTGGGTCACACCCTGTTTTGATTTCAGGCACTTGCCAATAGTGCTGCACACCAATAAATTAAAAAAGATACCCCTGCCTGAAAAATTCGACAATGGTGAGATTCGAACACGTGTGTCATGGTCAAAAAACGAACGTTCTAACTAAATAAAAAGACTGATGTTTGGACAGATTTCAGAAGTATGTCAAAAAATATCCTTTCAACATTCTTTGTTTCTGTAATTTACTATATTGCTTCGTTCTTCTTATTCCAACGAGAATATTATCTTTATACCATTATTTTCAAATTGCATTTCTCTTTGTTTGCTCCTCTCTTTAAAAGGCGTTCTGGTTTGGCGAGTGTAATGATAAACAAAATTCGCCTTTATTAAATTACCTCCACCGCTGTTATGACTGGTTTCCAGAAGTTTTGAATAATTTAATATTAATTAATTAACAAAACGGCGATAATTCAATAATTTAAACGGAAGATATTTTTCCATTCAGATATTGAATAGTTGGTACCAATATATGTGCGTGTTTCTTACGTTTCCCTCCCATATACATACATAGATACACACACGAATATATATTCATATATATATATATATATATATATGTATATATATATATTTATATATATACACACTCAAAACGAATTCATACATGCACACACAAATATATATATACACACACATATACATATATATATATAAATATTCATACACATACATAAACAGCCATATATATATATATATATATATATATATATATATATATATATATATACACTCAAAACGAATTCATACATGCACACACAAATATATATGCACACACACACACATACACACACATATATATATATAAATATACATACACATACATAAACAACCATATATATATATATTGAAACGAAAGCTCAACACAGACAGTTATAAATCAGGACGAGCGGCAGTACGTTCCTGTCTTATGTGAAATGTTGTAGCTGAGGATAGCTGATTATTATCGGCTGGATTACCGTGGAGATACAGCATGATGTTGAAAAGTGATGTAATTCACAAAGATGTATGATATTAGTCTTGTTTTAAATATGCAGTCTTTATGCGTAAAGAGGGGTAATATCAGAAATGGAGCGTATGTAATTTGGACAAATGCGTAAAGACCAAGTGGTGACTCTCTATTTCATGCTTCCGTGCAAACGTCAGGCCTGGAAAACGCGTTGAATCATAAAACAAATTGTTGCTGAGTTATGCTTCACTTTCCGCTTATATATATATATATGTTTAATCCCTAAAGGAAGAAGTTAAAATATGACGAACTGCTGGAAAGTTGCAGAGTTAAAGGCTGGAGGGCTAGCTGCACTTCTATAGAAGTGGGGACTAGAGAATTTGCAGCAAGGTCCTTATGCAAAGCCTTAACAGATTTTGGGATAGTGGGAGTAAAAAAAGAAAAGCACTCATGTCCATAACCAAAACAGCAGAAAGAACAGCTAATTAGCTATGGATCAAAAGAGAGAGTGCCTGGATTCCAAATTGTTAGCTAGAATTCCCCGAAATTCTGTGTCTAAGTTAATATTTCGGACGAGCTTATGTGCGGTTTGTCTCTAAATGGAAAGTGGCTCTGACTGTCGCTAATCGGAAGCATTTGCAGGGTTTCGTACCGGGCCTAAACGTAATTTTCCAGTGGCTGAAAGAGATTATCGAGGATGGGTCGGAGGCTGATCATCTCTGGTCGGGTCGGCGAGGTGAGTGGGGTATGATGTTGAAAGACGCGAAACCCCTTAGTGATCTTCACGATTACATCACTGACGACACTCTCTAGCGCCCCCATTACGGTGCGTATGTTTGAAATTATATATATATATATATATATATATATATATATATATATATATATATATATATATATGGGTTAAACAAATTAATGAAAACATCTAATACCATAATAGCATATTTTGGGAAATTTGATTAACCTATCAAAAGACTATTTTTATGTTAGATTGTTTTATATAAGTATCAATTAATTTTTGTTGGTAAATTGTGGTTATTTTTAGATATAATAAGATTATTAAAATCAACACCCAGGTCTATTCAAGAAGTTTAGGCGATCAGCTTCATCCTCTGAATCAGGAACTGTTTCCGGAGTGAAATTTTCTCTTTCAAGATGTTGATGCAATCATTTATACTGCTAAATATGTAGCTAGTAAAGTAGAACCACCACAGTCAACAAATCTGAAATTTTTATTTTCGAAAAAAGTGAGCACTCGATATCCACCACCATCATCAGTAAAAGAAATGGAGATTGCCTTAGCTAAAGAATGGATAAAAAATCATCTTGAAACAATTCAATCTATGACGACGTCCGGAACCTGAGTCACGGTATATGCTGTCAATACGGCACCAATTATGATGACGCTCACGAGTCGTTAGTCGTGATAGCCTCGTCACAGTAGCTAGTCATTGAGTCGTCTATTACAACGGTGTTCCTCATTTCCCACCCTGTGAATTTTGATCTCAAGAAAGGCACGTTGAAATCCCGCTAGCCGTTTCTCTACCAGACCGGATACGTGTGCACACATGGGTTAATAAATAAAGAACGGCACCAAAATAAATAGATAAATTGGATGACGCCTGGATATGTTGCGGAAAAGTCTTTATACACAAAAAAAAAACAGCAAGCAGAAATAGAATAAAACAGTCGTCGAATTCCTGTTCTTACAACGGAGCGAAAGTTTTTGTTTGAGAGTAATGTTTATTTCAAATTTTCTTCAAGTTTTAACGGTTCAAAAAAATATTGTCAGGGATTTTCACCGAAGTCTTACCGAAACAGCTGAAGTGTGATATTTGTGACGGCGGCGGTAATTTAGTCTGTCTGCTTTAGCTCGGCACAGCGACAACAACTGAATCTCTGCATTTAACACTTTCTCGGCTCTATCTTTCTTGTCATCATCAGCCAGGATTCTGTCGGAGGCAACCGTCACAGTCTCTACGGTTGGCACGCAACGGCATGGCTCCTGGTTGGGATTCTCACTCCCTCAGTTGTTACATCTCTGGGACGAGGGCCGACTGGACTCCAACTGATTTTGGCCTTCTCGCCTCTGGTTTTTATGAGTGTCCCTTTAGGGGTGCATGATGGACACAGGGTGTCCATGCAAATCAAATCATTAACCAATGAGATTACTCTCAGCTCGCATTATGAGGCAGAGTGATTTTCTTCCCTTGGTTTAACCAATGAAATAGCAATATTTCTATTGCCGTAATTTTTTTTCTTCTGAATTCCGGTTACATTATTCATTTTTTCAAGTTTCAAATTTACAAATCTTTTCCCAGCGAATTCGGAAATCAAGCATCTGACCTTCTTTAACCTCATCAAATGTGTTCGACAGTCGTTTTTTCACTACCGCTATTTTTCACTTCCACCAGCCGTAAAAACCAAAGGCTTCCGTTTGTGTCTTTCCTCGTTACACAATGGCGGCCAATAATGACATCACCTGACCTATAGCACAAAGCTGCAAAAATGTATTTTCTCTTTCATTCACTTCTCAGCAATATTTTCAGATTTTACAAATTTTGTAAAATATATTTTTCAACTTAACTCATACTGCGATTGACAATAAACGATTTTATCATCGATTTGGATTATTTTCCGCTATTCATATTGCGATTTCCAATAAGCTCCAGAATTAATAATACCAGTAGTAAAAATTTCTTTCGCTCAGTAGTACTAAACTTAGGATTACATTTTTTTTCTTCACATGCAATATTATAGTATTGTATATTTTTCTCCACATGCAATATTATAATATGATATATTGCCAAATGCAATATTATTTTATATTTTTCTACATGCAATGCAATTACGTATTACAAAACTACATAAGGGTCGATTCCATGCAGAATTCAAGCACTAATTACAGGCAAAGTGGGTCCTAAAAATTTTGAAATGAATTTGCTTTAAATTTCTAGCTTTTGCCATTATTTTGTTCAAACATATATATATATATATATATATATATATAATTATGTGGTTATTAATTAATTGTACATTGCGACACGGAAATTTCTATGTTTCGAGAGAGATTCTCATCGTCAGGCAATGTTGCTGTTGGTTGTGCAGATGATTTACATTTAAATGACAAAAACCTTTGGTTTGCTGTGTATGCATGTGGGAAGATATAAATATTTACATGTGTGTTTCTATTGGCAAATCAGAATGGAGATTCATTTTGGGATTTGGCCCCAAAGAATACATACTAACCAACTTTTTCTCTTTTTTTCCACTCTCATCCTACCCTTTTCTCTTGTTTCTTTTTCCTCCTTGATGGTCAAGTTGTTAACCTGCCTTTAAACAGATCTTATCATTTTCCTTTCGTTCCCTTAAGTCTAATTACTTTTGATGTGGTATTTTCATTTCGCACCAATTCTATATTTTTTTTACTTACTTATCATTTTTAGTCAATTTGTTTATTTGTTGTAATTTTTTTTTAAAAAAAGGTAAGTTTTTTTTATAAAATATGATATTTTGGTCTACTTATTTATTTGTTGTAATTTTTTATTTTAACAAATTATTTTATGTTCCAATTTATTTTTATATAGTTCGTCAGTAATTATTTTCCTTAAGCACTTGTTGGTTATATTCATGTTATTTCATTTAGATTTTATCCATTTTCTAAAGTTTACTTTTAAATTTTTTAAGCTTTATAATACTCATTATATTGAGCACCGTTCTTAACAAAATAAATGCCACAGTACTCAAAATAAAAATAAAAAATTGAGTCCTCTTCACCTGGAATTATATATATATATATATATATATATATATATATATATATATATACACACTAATAGTTTTATTATAAGTTTATAATAAAAACATAGATTACTGCAACACAAGAACCCTTGTGTTTCGGTACTAAATTATTAGCACCTCGTCAGGCAGTGAAACATTTTTCTATTAGGAATCATTATATATATATATATGTATATATACTTAAAAACACAATTTTTACCATATCCAAACAATTAAGGGGTTATTACCGGAGGGTTTGTCTCAATGAACCGATAGAAAGTCAGGTCATGATTGATAGAAGAAATTTGTTAGTGTGGGTAATTGAGTGTTGAGAATTGAAATGATTTAATCTACAGATGTTTTCAATGCCAGTGATGAAATAAAATGAATATATATATATATATATATATATATATATATATATATAATTTGCTATGTCTGAAAAGTTATCGCGTGTTGTCGTGAAACGATTAGAGGATTTTGTCTAAGTTATTTTTCACTTAAATTAGTGTGAAAGTGAAAAAGATTGGAAAGTCGTTCTTTTTAAGCACACTGTACGTCAAACGTATGTAACTGAATTCGTGGGGGATCTTTCCTTTAACTGAAACAAATTAATTCTCAGAAGATGGGAGCATGAATAAATGTAAACTAAGAGTAGATGATAGATTATCTAGTTATATTATATTAGAAAAAATAACTATATTTTAGGGTACATTTTATACGATGTCGACACATGAAAGTTACTTTGCTATGTTTGATTAGCAGGATTAATTTTGGGAATTTCATAATTTGTAATTTTTCCATAGAAAACATGGCTGATATGAAGATTTGCAAGCGCTGTATTTTTTTTCACAATTCCTTTTTTACGGTTTGAGTTTCACTGGCTTCTTTTAATTGATAATAATAAGTAGAAAGTGATGTGCTATTGCAGTATGTTTTATTATTAAAAGATGAGATGTGCAAATAATGACGGGTTTTAAAATGTTCATGTACAACCGATATGAAATTGTGTTATTCTAGAAATTTCTATAGCAGAAATAAAGCATATGTAAACTATAGAATCAGGTAGACATTTCTTTTGTAATTAGACACTCAACACTTTCTGACAGTTGCAATTATTGTTATTGTGATCATTAAATTTTAGGATGTTGTTGATTGCTTAGGTTGTTATTTTGGCAAACAGATAGTTTATCGTTAATTCTCGATATTGGAGTAGAGATAGAGCGTTGAGATGTTCAAGCAAATGTATTTTTACTTTAAATGAGCAGGTTCATGCTGACTTCGTAGTTTCATGAGGACACCGCTTTGATAGGTTCACTCATCGCAGCTGAATGGATATTTTTTGCAAAAACCTGTTCAGTTAAAGTGGCCATTATTTTACATTAAACACACGCACACATACACACACACATACACACACACACACACACACACACACACGTGTGTGTGTGTGTGTGTGTGTGTGTGTGTGTATGTGTGTGTGTGCGGAGAGAGATGTGTATGTTTTTAACTTATTAATAAACAATCTGAATGTTATTATTCTGAATTATATTTACTAAGCAATAAATAATGTTGTCAAAAAGAGGTGAAGCGAATTATGCGAACTAAGGTCGGTTCTCCGTGTTAGGCCAGGAAGTTTTTCCCTTCTGAAACCATCCTGCTCATATATAAATCTACCAACCGCCAGAGCATTGAATACTGTTGTTATATCTGGTTGAGTGCCCTTGCTATCTACCTAGGTGACCTAGACAAATTTCAACGGAGAATCTGTAATGTGACGATCCCGACTTGGCAGCTAAAATACAGTCAATTTTTCACCGGATCAATGCGGCTTCCCTGTGTCTCTTCTACAAAAACTTTCACGGCTTCTGCTCCGATGAACATAGCTCTATGGTACCTCCTATGTATGAATTTACTCGAGCCACAAGATTAGCAGCTAGGTCCCATCCTTTTACTGTGAAACCAATAAAATATAAAAGCAAATTCTACTCCATTAGCTTCTTTTCTCTTACTGTGGAATTCCCTTCCGTTTACTTGCTTCCCAGACAGGTATTATCACTGAGAATTGAAATGTACAGTCAACATTCATCTTCTATTTCACTAACCTGCATCTTCTTTTTCATGGTCCTTTCTCCGTCCAATCCTTCCTTATCATTATTCTCATCCTTCTCTTACCCACTTCCTGACACCCCTATAACCTGTCACACTTTCTCATAACATTCCTCCTGCCTCTGGTGAACTGTTTATTAGTATCAATCCTTATTTATGATAGTGAATTCTGGACAATCTACTCACAGATGAATTACTTTCTTCTTCATTTGCTGTGTCCTTTCAGGAGGTAGGCGATAATGGAGTTCCACTTGGCTCTGCATCTTGTCGCCCTCAATAGTTTTTTTCTTGGTATCTCTTCTAAGCCCCGATTCGTCAACCATTTGCTCAGACCTTTCAAGTACGTATCGAGCTGCATCCTCCTGTCTCTCCTTCCATTTATCCGACCTGTGAGTATCAAGTACTCGAAACCCTCCTTCCTGATTACGTGTCCCAGAAACTTCATTTGTCTCCTCCTGATCAGATAAGTTTTTGTTTTGTTTTGTCTTCAATTCCTTCAACGCCTTTAAACTCCGTTTACGAAGCAGAAACAATGTCCAACAATATGATACTGAGAATTCCAGGGACCAAAAAATGTGAGGAACGAGGAAGTTTTAAAGAGACTGAAAGCAAAATGTCACTTGCACTTAGAATCAAGAGAATAGAAATTTCTACGGCGTATAATAATGAAAATGGGCTTGGAGAACTGGATACTCCCAGGATATATTAAAGGAAAGAGGTACAGGTAAATAGAGAATTCATCTACGGAAAAGGATGTGTAGATGTGTGACATAACAGTTTGTGGTATGGTAAAAAACAAAAGATACTAATAGCTATTAATAGCTACAAATTAAAAAATGTCTTGAACGGTCATGATTGACCACGTCCTGAAGGGTCACGTTACATTGTTAAAAAAAACCGTTATTTCCTTTATTATAGCCTTACCGCCATTTTATGCAACTGTGTATAAGGCATTAATGGTGATTGTACGTGGTCTTGAATTCAGATAATTTATAAAATATACGTGAGAAGGTATTTTTTGAAAATATCTGGGAATAAATGATGGCCAATATTGACCTTTTATGATGCTGTCAATTTAGAAGTGAATAATTCATTATTCAACGGCAAAATAATTCTTTTTAGGATTTTATTTCTAATTTTACATTCCTTCCATTATCCATTCAGCTCCAGCTCAGTATAAATGTTGTTCTATTTTCGTTATAGCATATTCCGTTGTGGTGCAGTGAATATCGAAAGGAACGAGAAAACATAGAGCCGAGTTCGAGTTTCAGTTGAATTCATTGCATTCACTTTTTGTCACAAACTTTTCTTTTACTACTCGAATGGTTATTTTATATATATATATATATATAAAATAACCATTCGAGTAGTAAAAGAAAAGTTTGTGACAAAAAGTGAATGCAATGAATTCAACTGAAACTCGAACTCGGCTCTATGTTTTCTCGTATATATATATATATATATATATATATATATAACATCATGTGATCCAAGCAGCACGATTCTTCTTATTACATCAAACTAAGTCGACTATGAGTGTTCTCTGGTGATCCATGTTCAAACTCAAATGTCGGCAGCAACACTTTATTTATATATGACACGTCCCGTTTGAGATGACTTCCTTTGGAATCTATATTTCTTCAGCTTCGGTTGAATATTTAAAACTAGTGCTTTGCTTTAACAATTAACCTGGTTACGTCAAACAGGTCATAGAATATTTCCCGAGCTAATTCTTTACGGAGATTTTCTAAATTACTGATTCTTCGTTTTAACTGATTAAGGTGTTGCGTATGTTCCCACTTTTGTCCCTGTACCATGTATGTCCTTTTGCCGGTTTGGTTTTTGATAACGCCATCTTCACATAATTTTTTTTTAATATTAAGAAACACCTTATCTTCAGGTTTTAAGTATTTACTTGTTATTTCCTGGTGCTCTCGCTTTACGTTGATGTAGTGATTTATTAAAAGCAGGCTTAATCTCCCTTTCATCTGACTCCGCTGCCTACGACATTTTTGGTGCCCTTTTAAACGTATTGACCGAAAGTTTGCCTTGTTTATTTTATCTTGGGTGATAAGTGGGCCTTGTAATATGTACTACCACTAATGATTTACAGAAAACTTTAAATTCACTAGCCGTAAATTGTGTCCCGTTATCTGAAACAATGCAATCAGGTACACAGAACCTTACAAAAATCTCTTGTAAAAAAGATTTATCGTTACCGCTGTAGTTGGTCATCTATATTTTTAATGTTTCTGGCCATTTAGTGTATCGAATGCCACTAGGTAGCATGCTACTTTTAACAATCGTGCCAAATCTGCATATATTCTGAACCATAGAATATTGGATTTTAGCCAAGGCTGAAATTGTATAGGCGGTGACTTTGCTGCCAGTGCACAACCTCTACATGCTTTCACTAAATTTACACTATCTTGATCCGTTTTTTGTTTATACGTATAACATCTCCTTAATAATTTTATCCTAGAAATTCCTGAATGTCTTGTGTGACTTTCTTTTAACATAGGTATTTGCAACGATGCTAATAAAACAGTTATTTCTGCGTACGTAAATACCTCCTTTAATCCATGGAATTGATGTTCTCACGTCATCTGCGGACAAAGATTCAACTCGTCCGGAGTGCACCCACCCGACTTCCCTATTAGAACTGAGGCCAAACTGCACGACGTATATATTACCCCGACTGTAGTGTCCAGAGTAATTTCAAAACTCGACCCCCATAAGGCGTGTGGAGACGATGGAATCCCGGTGATAGTCCTTAAGAGGTGTGCCCCTGAACTTTCCCCTGTCCTCTCTAAACTGATTAACTACTGCCTTTCTGCTTCCTGCTTTCCTGCATGCTGGAAATTCTCCTCAGTCGTTCCTGTCTTTAAGAACTGTGGTGAACCCTCGGACCAATCCAACTATCGCCCTATCAGTCTTCTACCGATATTCGGGAAAGTATTCGACGCTATAATCAATGCTGACATAGTTCATCATCTCACCGCCCACAAACTGTTCTCCGACAGGCAATATGGATTCCGATTTGACAGGTCCACGGCTAACAACTGTAACGGAGTACATGCTACAGGCCCTTGATGAGTCTGACGAGGCTAGCGCGGTTGCTCTGGACATCTCCAAGGCTTTCGACAGGGTTTGGCACCCTGGCCTCCTATGCAAACTACGCGGTTATGGTATTACCGGTCGCCTGCTTGACCTAATCCAATCTTTCTTAAATAACCGCAAAATGAAAGTCGTTCTGAATGGGCGTGCCTCTTCGTCCTACAGCACGAATGCTGGTGTCCCACAAGGCTCTATCCTGGGCCCGATCGCTCTTCCTTATTTTCATCAACGACCTCCCAGATGAGATCAAGTCCCAAGTAGGCATCTACGCAGATGACACTACAATATACTCCCGCTCCAGTAAGAAACCTGTCGTGGCGGACAGACATAATCTCGCTGCTGACCTTGAGCGGGATCTACACTCTGTGGTGAACTGGGGCAAGAAGTGGCTTGTCAACTTCAATTCCTCTAAGACCAAGCTGTTGTCTGTCAACCATTAAAGGCAACCTCTTCTGCCTCCCATAAGCATGGACCAGATGATTCTCCCGGAGAGTGATACACTGCGCCTCCTCGGACTTACCCTGTCCTCAGACCTCAAATAGAACCACTATATTGAATCCATAGCAAAATCTACTGCTAAGAAGATTGGGTCACTATGTCGATCCAGGATGTTTTTTCCACCTGAATCCATCCTGCATATATACAAGTCAACCATCCGTCCGTGCATGGAGTACTGCTGCCATTTATGGTCAGGTGCCCCTGCCGTTCTCCTCAGTGTTCTTGACAAGCTCCAAAGGAGAGTCTGTAATGTGATAGGTACTGATCTGGCGACTCGACTGCAGCCACTTTCCCATCGTCGAATGTGGCCTCCCTCTGTCTCTTCTATAAATACTTTCATGGCTTCTGCTCGGATGAGCTTAAGTCACTGATGCCTCCTCAGCAGGTGTTTACCCGTGCAACCAGACTGGCAACTGGGTCCCACCCATTCACAGTCAGGTTAGCCAAATGCAGACGACAATTCTACTCCTGCAGCTTCCTCTCTCGCACTTCCCGCCTGTGGAACTCATTCCCGTATTCTTGCTTTCCTGACGGCTACGACCTCCAGAAATTTAAATGCAAAGTTAATACTCACCTACTAACCACTGGACTCTAGCTCTCTCCCCTCCCCTGTATAATCTTCACTTTCTCTCCGCCCATGTATCTGTCATTGCACCTGCTTTCTCAGCTTTCTATTGTTCCTTTCTAACTAGCTTGTACTCCTCACTCTTTTCTAATTAATCTTTCTACATTTATGTAACCCCCTACACATCAGTGGCGTTTCTGCCTTGCTCGGGGTGAAATGATTTTAAAAAAAAAAAGTACATTATTGCGTTATTTCCTGTAATATTCACTTTTCTATTTTTTTTAATTATATTTGCTTCATAATTTTTATTATAAAGTTGTCTTTTTCCGATTTAATTCTTATTTCTTCTAATAGTATGGGCAGTTCTCTTACTGAATTGCTTAATATATTTTTCTTTCATTTTCATATCTTATTGCAGCAATTACTGTGTTTTGAAGTGGTTCGCAAGATTTTGGAATTAGACTATATAGTCCGTCCTCATAATTCAATTTTTGGATGGCAGAAAATTAATTTTTTGATTATAGATTAATTTTATGATTATATGATTATTTTTAATAGAATATTCGCTTTATGTCTGAGAACACGTCTTTTTCTACTTATAAGGACAATAATAGCCGATGGTCAGTCGTAGTATTAATTCTCTACTATGTATGAATTTATAAAACATTTTCATAGAAAACATGAGAACCAATGGTTTCTATTTCATTTGGCTGTAGGTTTGTTCAGCTGTTATTAATGATTTTGACGCATGTGCTATTGGTTTAGTTTTTTCCGTCCTCATATTTGTGTACTGTCACCGCTCCAATACCCAAATCACTATCATCTGATACAGCCACAATTTTGGTTTAGTGTCGAAATGAACTAGTGACAAATCCGACCATAAGACATTCTTAATATCTTCGAAAGCACTTTGAAATTTATCTGAAAATTTCTATTCATAACTTTAGAAGGTTATTCAAGATTATTCAAGATTGCCTTAATTCATATATTAATTGCTGCGTAATAAACGAGATTTGAAAATTCTAAACTCAGGATTGTCCCACTAGGCAATAGTTTAACAGAATAAACTGCTTGAGTTTGGAGACATAGTGAATTCATAACTGGGCCGGGTAGTGAATACACACATAATCAGCTATAACTTGGCAGTAGCAACCAAGAATTAGACGAAGTATATGTGCGATGTGGTCGGAACGAGAAACTCGAGAACCGAGTTGGAATTCCAGTTAAATTCCTTGCATTCACTTAAGCGCAAATATCCTTGGGGAAGGTATTACTCCGTCTCTTCCATCCAGTTATGAGTTAAATGACAGGACATTGGGTTCTATAGCTTTGGCTGCTAATCAGTCTACTACTGGAAGTAATGGCAACCTGCTGCAGCATTATCTTCTACCCAGTCAGTCATGTCTCTTTCGAGAAATAATCGCCCATGTGTGTATCACGTATGGCACTTAACTGACTGATCCCTAGATATGAAAACCAGGACAAGAAAATTCAACCTCTCTGAATTACATGGAGAATTCTGTCGGAACTTCTCTGAAGGTTACCTTGTAATTTATCATAATTTCGTTAGTATCGAATCCCGTATTAATTTGATATGATATATGATTTTTAAAAACGTCGTTTATCATTATAGTTTATGGATAAGTTGGATGATTCGAAGCTTGTGGCAATTTTGCAATAATTCTTTTATCGACATTGCAGAAACAAACGTTAGAATATGTCGTTGATAGGAATTTTTGTTTCTTTTTGTAACCGGAAAACTTGATCTTCAGATATAAAAAAAAGAATACCTGTCATAATTCCGATCACTAGTCTGTTACCGCGGTGGGAAAGAGTGCGAATAACTAAAATTGTGTTCACGAATTCAACACAAGGAAATATGCTTTACCCTGAGTAATTTAATAATAACTCGATCAGTTTTTCAACAATGAATAGAATCACAAATTTGCTTGGTCACTTGATATGTATCGTTGTCGTTTAATAGAACCCACACCAAAACATAGCATACATTTACTAATATTGATTTTCTTTTTTAATACGTTCTGAATGAGTGGAAAGTATTAGAATCTAACTAATAAAAGAACTAACGCTGGTAAGATTTTCAAGACAATATTATCGGCATCTCTACTATATATAATTTGATTATTGTTCTCATCTTTGTTGTTGTTATCACAACATCTCGGCCGTTGTATTCTCTTGCATTTCTCAAGCGTATATCGATCTTGGTAGCCTAAAAATTGATATACACCTAAGGAATGCTCCGAATATAAATAGTGTAAATGATGATAGATTGTCGTCCCAGACAATAATACATATCTTTATGATACAATATCTTGTCACTCAACAGTCAACTTCTTCAAGCTACCATGACCCTTCAGAACGCGCGTGATAATGACTACCAACAACTCCTTATATGTAAATATGTACTAAGATATACTATACGATTTTTAATGAAAAGGTAAGTAATAAATCTGTTTGTTAAATAAATAAAAATGTAGTTGCAAACGATGAATATTTGAAATGGAACGTCTTAACATTCTTTTTTAATCAAATATATTTCTCATTAATAATCATTACTTGGATTGCTACACTACGGATAAGCTGAACCTCTCATACGGGTCTGTATGATTTTAAAATATAGTTTCTGATATGTTTACATCCAGACATTACTTCAGATCGTTCATTTGCCGGAAGCAATCGGATGTCTAACCCCACTGATGAACTGTGTTACAGAGAAACAAGCTTGCATGTGTATGACTATATATCTATTTTTTTTTTCATTGGGAAACCAGTCTATTATGCACACTTGGTTTTAACTTCGATATCTTCAGGCGTTTTATGTGAACTGATTCTCCATTTTCTGATGTTCAACAGGGATTTTCAAAATGCTAAACTGGAAGTTTAAAACAACTGAAATTTTAAAATAAAAAGTAAGTGTTCAAGAATTGTAAACACTTTCATCCGGGTTTGTATGATTCTAAAATATATTTTCTCTTATGTTTATATCCGGATATCACTTCGGATCTTGCATTTAGTAACCTTTCACGTTAGCCATAATATTATTTCCAGAAGGAAAAATCTTTGCGCACAGCTTTTGCAGAATATTGGCTGGCAAATGACTGATGCAGACATTGCAGATTTTTATCCGCAACAGACAGAACTGTTGCTTATTTAACCAAAAATGGGCTATTCTTTCATTTGACTAAATGCCACTTTCGTGAATGTATGTAATCAATTATCGTTTGAAAATTCAGTTTCTTTTTCTTTTTACTTTCTAAGTAAAACATTAATACAGGATTTTACGAACGTTCATAAAAATGAAAAATAATAATGCAGACTTAATTACAGAAAACTGGGATATGATTTAACATACGGCAGAAAATTAAACACTGAAAACTGAAGTGTTATCAAAATGTCTGTCAGTTAAGTGCCATACGTAATACTCGCTTGGGCAAGCTTGATTCTTTCGAATCATGGCTGACTTTCTTTTTATATATCTATAAACATATCGCCCCAAGATGGGTAGATTACTGCCACTGTTTTGCGTGGGGTTACATAGAAGGAAAGTTATGAGAAAGTGTGACAGGTTATAGGGAGTATCAGGAAGTGGGTAGGAGTAGGATGAGAATACTAATGGGAATGGAGTGGACGGACAAAGGAGCATGAGAGAGGATAGAGGTTAGTGAGATAGGAGATGACTAGTGACTTTACATTTAAATTCTTGGAGATTTTAGCTGTGGGGAAGCAAGTAAATAGAAGGGAATTCCACAGGCGGGAAGTGCGAGAAAAGAAGCTGTTGGAGTAAAATTTGCGTTTACATTTTATTGGTTTCACAATAAAAGTGGGGACCTAGTTACTAATCTTGTGGCTCAAGTAAATTAATATATAGGGTCACCAGTGAGCTAAGTTCATCGGAGCAGAAGCCGTAAAATTATTTACTTAAAAATGATTTTCCAGAAGCCGTGAAAGAAGCCGTGAAAGGAGCAGAAGCCGTGAAAGTATTTACTTAGAAAATATTTTCCAGAAGCCGTGAAAGAAGCAGAAGCCGTGAAAGAAACAGGAGCCGTGAACGAAGCCGTGTAGAGAGCAGAAGCCGTAAAAGTATTTACTTAGAAAAGATTTTCCAGAAACCGTGAAAAAAGCAGAAGCCGTGAAAGAAGCCGTGAAAGAAGCAAACCCGTTAAATTATTTCCTTAGAAAAGATTTTCCAGAAGACATAAAAAAAGCAGAAACCGTGAAAGAAGCCCTGAAACAAGCAAAAGTCGTGAAAGCATTTACTTAGAAAAGATTTTCCAGAAGCCGTGAAAGAAGCAAAATCCGTGAAAGAAGCCCCTGAAAGGAGCAGAAACCGTGAAAGTATTTACTTAGAAAGGTTTTCCTGAAGTATGTTGCCATTTCTTTCAGGATGTTGTCAACCAAGAATATATGATCCAATTTTCCTGCTATTAAAATCATAGCTGAAGGAAGAAGATTTGGATTAATAATTGATGCCAAGTGTATTTCTGAGTAAGTGAATGCAACGAATTTAACTAGAATTAAAATTCGGCTCTCTGATTTCTCATTCCGGTCCGATATCCATTGTACCACAATGTACATTCAAATATCAGAATACCGAAACATAAATAAATTACGAATACATAAAGAAAAATATATTAATAAAGATAAAATATTCGTTATTTGAACTGCTATATAAAAAAAATTGCTCGTACGTGACAGTGAAAGATAGAGAATCCCTTTAAAAATGAAGAAGTGATTCGAGTCAACGGAAATGTGTTACTATAGAAAGATTGCTGAGATTTTCTTAAACAGGCAATTTAAGTAATATGGGTAATTTAACCCTGTAGGGCAATTCGTATCATAAAGTGGGGGATCAGTTCTATATTGTTATGAAGTAATAAACACATCCCCCACTAATTACTACTTAACCCTCTAGGGCCATTCGTATCATAAAGTGGGGGATCAGTTCTATATTGTTATGAAGTAATAAACACATCCCCCACTAATTACTACTTAACCCTCTAGGGCCATTCGTATCATAAAGTGGGGGATCAGTTCTATATTGTTATGAAGTAATAAACACATCCCCCACTAATTACTACTTAACCCTCTAGGGCCATTCGTATCATATTTGATACAGTATTTCCCTATAAGGAAACATTTGGTATTTCCCTATAAGGAAACATTTGGTATTCATTGACTGAGTAGTCAGTACTGCTTTCATTTGAAATTTATAAAATATTTCTCTTAAAAAAATTTTCAGGAAAATATTTCTTTCAAGGCTTGTTTTCATACTGTATCAAATATGATACGAATGGCTCTAGAGGGTTAAAGAAAATAGGTACTAAATGTACACTTATACTTAAAATAAAAAAGGGCAGTTAAAATTTTGGTAGAAAATAGCGAGGAATGAGTGCTTGGACTGATACTAGTGACGCAGACAGAAGCAGATAATAATATAATATATTTAACAAGTTTGTATAAATGAATAGCAGATAAGAGTGTTAGAAAGATTGTAAAAGAGTAAACAATGCTAAAAGCTAAAAATGATTCCAGCTATGGAGAGGTTCAAAGGATATATTCTGAAGGAAACTGTATATAGAATAATTTTACTACCAAATTCGCCAACTTAGTATAAATACAAATTTCTATGTCGTTACATTGTAAACTGGTGATAATATAATGAGTTTGTGTATTTATTGAGGAATATAGACATTAAATATGGTTTAAGTCAGAAATTGGAGGCAGTAAAGGTTTACTTTCACCTTAATTTCATTTAAATTATCTAGTTTCACTCGCTAATCCATTCACCGTAATGTCATATTCTATCATCACATTCGTTACTCAGTCAGTTAAGTGCCATACGTGATAAACGCTTGGGCGATCATGTCTCGAAAGACTGACTGGGCAGAAGATTAACCCGCAGTAGGTTGCCATTGCCTTCTGCTTGAAAGTTGAATGGTTGCCGACCAAGGCTATAGAACCCAATCTGTCCTTTTATTTAACCCATAACTGGAAGGAATAGACGGATTAATACCTTTCGCAAGGATATTTGCGCGCATGTAAATGCAAGAAATCTGGCGGGAATTCGAAATCGGCTCCCCCGATTTCTCGTTCCGAGCCAATATCCAATGCACCACAACGTACGTCACTAAAATAGCACACTTTCTCTAAGAAGTCTTAACTAGTCTTTATTTGTCCTTAGAGTTTGTTTTCATTGTCACAAAATATTTAGAGAAACTAAATAAGACGATGTTAGTAAGTAAGAGCCTAAAAAGTCCTAAATTGCGAAAGAAATATCAGTTCACAAACTATGTTAAGCGTCTCTGAATAAATATGAAATTATTTAATCTATCAACTACGCACTAAGTCAGACATTATACAATTACAAAAAACAGATCCGAAATACGAGAGGAGCCCAACATTCACTAGGGCAATGAAATATCTGTCACCGAGTCAGAGGTGGACAAGAGAATAAAGTAAATAAACAAATGGACAAAAGTAATAAGAGCCGATGAGCATACTTACTCTAGTTGATAACATATTTAAGAAAATATAACAGAATAATTTTATAGAATTTCCTTAGTTAGGGATGCGTTTCCATTATTCAAGCTGGGAAAACCAATATCCTAGATGTCGAACTGACATTCAAATGCCACTCTAAGATTTGGCACAGAGGCAAATCTCTCAAATCCTTTCGACAATTATGTCAAGAAATTGTTTTCGACATTCGTTCGCCTCGGTTCCTCGGGATTGTCATGCTTTCTTACTCTCATCTGGTATCGGTGCCGAAGTTTGCTGTAAATGAAAGAGTGTTTGACAAGGCTACTCGTATGAATTATGATTTTGGTGGACAAATTGAGCGACGAACAAACCCACACACATACTAGAATCGTTTCCCTCACAGTTCAAAGGTGATTAAGACAGGTGGGATCTGTCAAACCTGGATGCATTGGGCTGTCGTCTGTCAAGGTCTACTTTGGTTATGTTATCCCGGTTGGCACAGAGAAATTAGTATTCTGCTTTATTTTACAGCCATAATAATGATGACAGATGTTCAATAACTTATAGCTCAGATAAATACTAAAATATCAAAGATTGTTTTCAAAGGCCGCCATGCTACACTTACAAAGACTGGCACAACATAATCTTCCCCGTCGCATTTTCCTCATTTTTTGGCTTCTTGCTGTAAGCTTATTAAATATCTACGACAATGTATGTTCGTAAGTATAAAAGCGTCAGATCTATTAGTTTTCATTTGCTCTTTGTTATTGCGAACGTCATTCGTGACATTGTCTTACCGCCGTCATTATCACAATTCCCAGAAGGTGGAGAGCGATGTTAATGCCAGCACAAATACAATTGTCATATGTCTCGAAGAAAATCGTATTAAGTAAATTAAATATAAACAAAAAAAATTATGGCAAAAGACTCTTTTTTATTTGTGTTTTATATGTATTTTTCTTTCTGTGTTCAGTTCATTCTTAATCTTTCAAACAATTTCTTTACTATCACAAAAATCATATCCATAGGCTGTTAGTAAGAAGGACAGCAGTTTATTTGATGAAAACAACACTTACATCAATTCAGTATGTTTTCCCCCTGCCTCTAAGGAATATGACTAATGCGTTATATATATATATATATATATATATATATATATATTCTTGAATAAATAAGAGACAGGAGATAAAACTGTACTTAGTCAAGTACAGATTTTCTTCTTATCTCTTTCTTATTAATTTTGCCTTTTCTACATATACACTCCATCTGAGAAAATTTACACACACACACACACGCACGCACACATACGTACATACATATATATACATATAGTCCATTTTATGTAGTTTCTCTTGTTTTATTTAAATAGATTATGTTAAGATAAGGATGAGTGCCAAATCATCTCATTTTTAGGTTAAGCTTCTAAAAAATTATCTTTTCCTATAAGAATTATTTTCAAAATTTATCAATGTTGATATTTATTAACACCTAGAAGGAGTAAAAACTACAGGTATCTATCTAAACTTATTTATAAATGGAACTTTGTCTGTGTGCGTATGTGTGTGTGTGTCTGTGTGCGTGTGTGTGCCCGTTACCTTTAGACTCCGAAACGGCTGAACCGATTTTCTTGAAAATTTACACAGTTGTATTATAAGCGTCTGTGAGTGTTATTAGCTAGGTTTTGTGTCGAGGTACCCCCGATAAATATCGAAAACCGATAATCGAAAAATTCGGGTTATAGAAGGAGTGGTCCAATTTTAATCAAATTTGATGCACTCATAGACAAAGACATAAGAAACGATATTCAGAAGTTTCAAGGTTGCAGTTCTTATAATAGTGCAGAAAATCGATAATATACATATATAAAAGGCAACGACGAAAAAAACTTATGTGATATCGATACCTGGAAATTTGACTTACATACATTCATTTTTCTTTTAGTCTACGGTTTCGCTTTAACTGGAAACAACTATTGCTTTTTAGTTTTTCGTGCCAACATCCAAGAGCCTGAGCTCCAGGACCATGGATTAGTTTTAAAGCTTTCATTACACGCGAGCAACGCCGGGCTATACTGCTAGTACAACATAAAATGAGACCGAAACTCAAATTTAAATCTGTCTATACAAAAAATTACCCTGGTGAGCTTAGCTCCATGGTGCCGCTACTGCATGAATTCACTTGTGCTACTATACTCACGGCTAGGTCCCACCCTTGTACACTGAAATTGATCAACTGTAACTGCAACTTCTACTCTAATATATTCTTTGCTCGCACTTCCCCCCTGCCGTATTCCCTTCTGTAAACTTGCTTCTCTGAAAGCTACAGTCTCCAAGAATATAAATGCAAAATCAATTGCTATCTCTTAACTTTTTGACTCTCATCCTTTCCATGAGAACATCTTGTATCATGTTCTTCTTCCTTTTCAATCCACTCTCATGCAGCCCTCTACACACCTTTATTCACATCCTTTTCTTATTCATCCGGTAACTTGTCCCTCTTTCTCATCACTCACCTCTTCTTAACTCCCTGCACACCAGTGGCAGTTCTACAGAATGATTGAAAAAATATTCAGCACTCTTTATAGATTACCTTTTATTACGATATCACACCTAGTGTCTGCAGAAGACCAATAAAGCGTTACATAATTGAATACTGTTTGTACAACACGGAGTGAAGGTTCATATTGTTTCTAGACCAGTGAGTGTTGCCATCCTGCAATTAAATACAATTTACGGAACACGAAATGAGGCTATATCTCAAGACAATAGGTTTGGTAGAACATATTTACTCAATTTAATAGTATATGTACACAATTCACTGAAGTCCTATATTTTTTCCATATTATATGTAGACCAGCGCGTGTGGTTATGTCACAATTAAATACAATCTATAGAATACCAAATAATGTTTTATTTCAATACCAAAACGTTGGTATAACACACACACAAAATCAATACTGTCTATACAACGCCGAGTGAATATATAGCTCCTTTCCATATTGTTTGTAGACCCAAAAGTGTGGCGAAACATCAATTAAATACAATCTATAGAATACCAAATAATGTCATATTTCAATACCAAAACATTGGTATAACACACACACAAAATCAATACTGTCTATACAACGCCAAGTGAATATATAGCTCCGTTCCATATTGTTTGTAGACCCAAAAGTGTGGCGAAACATCAATTAAATACTATCTATAGAATACCAAATAATGTCTTATTTCAATACCAAAACGTTGGTATAACACACACACAAAATCAATACTGTCTATACAACGCCGAGTGAATATATAGCTCCGTTCCATATTGTTTGAGGACCCAGAAGTGTGGCGAAACATCAATTAAATACTATCTATAGAATACCAAATAATGTCTTATTTCAATACCAAAACGTTGGTATAACACACACACAAAATCAATACTGTCTATACAACGCCGAGTGAATATATAGCTCCGTTCCATATTGTTTGAGGACCCAAAAGTGTGGCGAAACATCAATTAAATACTATCTATAGAATACCAAATAATGTCTTATTTCAATACCAAAACGTTGGTATAACACACACACAAAATCAATACTGTCTATACAACGCCGAGTGAATATATAGCTCCGTTCCATATTGTTTGAGGACCCAAAAGTGTGGCGAAACATCAATTAAATACAATCTATAGAACCCCAGATAAGGCTATTCAATACGATAATATTGGTAGAACATAATAGAGACACTATTCTTTCCTATCTACCTTCGTCTTTCGATAGTCATCTTCCATTAATTTTCATTCAGTAAGCTACTGACTAATTAAGCCTAGTTTCTAGGCTCTTTTTAATTATTTCACCGCAGGCAATAATGCCAGTAAGGTGATAATGCACATGATTATGGTATATTTTTACTTAAAACATCCACATTTTTACATTTTCTTTAGTCGTATCAGCCCGAGCAAGGCGGTAACGCCACTGATGTACTGGAGGCTACATAAGAGTAAAAAGATTAAATAGGAGGTGAGTAAAGAGAAAGAGGAGCCAGTTAGAAAGGACCAAGAGAAGGAAGGGAATACAGGTGTGATGACAGTTGCAGAGGTGGAGAGAAAAGAATGGATATACAGGGTGGTGAAGAAAGAACTAGGGCCAAGTGTTTAAGAGATGAGTATTGACCTTGCATTTAAGTTCCTAGAAGTTGTAGCCGTCAGGAAAGCAAGAATAAGGAAGCGAGTTCCACAGGCGGGAATGCGAGAACATAAACTCCGGGAGTAGACTTGTCTTCTGCATTTGGTTGATCTAACTGTGAATGGTTAAGACCCAGTTGTCAGTCTGGTTGCACGAATAAAAACCTGTTGCAGAGGCACCATTAACTTAAGTTCGTTGGAGCAAGAGCCATGGAAATATATATAGAATAGACAAAAGGAAGCCACATCCCGTCGGTGAGAAAGGCACTGGAGTCGAGCTGCCATGTCGGTACCTATCAGATTCTCCTTTGGTGCCTGTCAAGAACACATTGTTATTATTGTCACCTCTTACCCCAATTCACCACAGAATGTAGATCCCTCTCAAGATCAGCAGCGAGATCATGTTTGTCTGTCACGCCGGGTTTCTTACTGATGAGGGAAAAATTGTGGTGTTATCTGCGTAGATGCCTCCTTGGCTCTTGATCTTGTCTGGGAGGTTATTTATGAAAATAAGGAAGAGCGTCAGGCCTAGTTTAGAGCCCTAAGGGACACTAGCGTTTTTACAGTAGGATGTGGAGGCATGCCCATTCAGGACGACTTTCATTATGCGGTTATTTAGAAAAGATTGGATCAGATCAAGCAATCGTCCGGTAATATCGTAACCACGTAGCTTGCATAGAAAGCCAACGTACCAAACCCTGTCAAAAGCCTTAGAGATGTCCAAAGTAACAACACGAGCCTCGTCGGACTCATCAAGGGCCTGAAACATGTACTCCGTAATGGTCGTTAGCATGTCGGCCGTGGACCTGGTAAAGCGGAAGCCATACTGCCTGTCAGAGAAGAGTTTATAGGTAGTAAGATGCTGAACTATTTCAGCATTAATAATGGCCTCGAAAACCTTCCCGAAAATTGGTAGAATGCTGATAGGACGATAGTTGGATGGGTCCGAGGATTCACCGGAGTTCTTAAATACAGAAACGACAGAAGAGGACTTCCAGCATATAGGAAAACAGGATATGTACTGTCCATAGTATTCCCGTAATTCGACGTTAGAATAGAATATTCAATGATATTCGTTATCTGTTAGGTAAGTATCCAAATGTCTCTGACAAATAAAAGAATATATACTAAATCAGCACACTTTCTTTTATTTCTAGTTACATTTATTTAGCATATTGCTTAATCTCTGGAAGGCAACTTTCAATATTATTATTCACCTTTTCAAATTATTAGTATTATTTATACCATTTTTGCTGCACATTCGAGAGGGACTAGCTTATGGGTAAATCAACTAATGAAATAATATATTATTGCCACATATGATCTGGTGATACTGCTATATATCTGGAGATTTTTTCAAAGTCCGGGAAGAATCGGCAGCGAAATCTATTCTGACCTGATATCCCGCTTTTCCATGGCAGTAACAGAGATCTCTTTTATATGTTCTTTAAGTATGTTCCCGTGTAATTGATCTAATTGTGCGTTGTAGTGCAGTGGATATCGACTCGGAACGACAAAGCGAGGGGCCGAGTTCGAATTCCAGTTGAACTCCTAACATTCACCTACGCACAAGTATCCTTGCGAAAAGTATTAATCCGTCTCTTCCCCTCAGTTATGAGTTAAATAATAGAACAGATTGGGTTCTGTAGCCTTAGCTGGTAAACAGTCTTGCGCAGAAAACAATGGCAACCTGCGGGATAATCTTCTGCCCAGTCAGCCATGCCTCTTTTGAGACATGATCGCCCAAATCGTGTATTAGGTATAGCACTTAAATGACTGAATTAATCTAATTATTTGTCCTCGTTGGGACATCGTCTGCACAGCGTTAGATTAGCAGCTCAGTTTCGTAATTTTACTGTTGAAATTGCTAATTATCACCTAGATATCTATTGGTAAATATGAGCAATACACTACGCCTCCTCAGCCTTACCCTCTACTGAGACCTCAAATGGAACCACTATATTGAATCCATAGCAAAATCTACTGCTAAGAAGGTTGAGTCACTATGTCGATCCAGGATGTTTTTTCCGCTTGAATCCATCCTGCATATATACAAGTCAACCATCCGTCCGTGCATGGAGTACTGCTGCCATTTATGGTCAGGTGCCCCTGCCGTTCTCTTCAGTGTTCTTGACAAGCTCTAAAGGAGAGTCTGTAATGTGATAGGTACTGATCTGGCGGCTCGACTGCAGCCACTTCCCCACCGTCGAAATGTGGCCTCCCTTTGTCTGTTCTATAAATACTTTCATGGCTTCTGCTCGGACGAACTTAAGTCACTGGTGCCTCCTCAACAGGTGTTTACTCGTGCAACCAGACTGGCAATTGGGTCACACCCATTCACAGTCAGGTTAGCCAAATGCAGACGACAATTCTACTCCTGCAGCTTCTCCTCTCGCACTTCCCGCCTGCGGAACTCGCTCCCATATTTTTGCTTTCCTGACGGCTACAACCTCCAGAAATTTAAATACAAAGTCAATACTCATCTACTAACCCCTGGACTCTAGCTCTATCCCCACCCCCGTATAACCTTCCTTTTCTCTCCACCTATGTATCTGTCATCGCACCTGCATTCTCAGCTTTCTATTGCTCCTTTCTAACTAGTTTGTACTCCTCACTCTTTTCTAATTAATCTTTTTACAGTCATGTAGCCCCCCCCCACTCATCAGTGACATTTCTGCCTTGCTCGGGGTGAAATGATTAAAAAGAAAATGACCTTCATACTTCTTGCTCATGGAACTGTCTTCCAGTTTCTGTTGACTATAATTTTTCTAAAATTTAAACGCAATCTTAATCATCATTTTCTGTCTCCTTAAAACCCATTCTTTTATTGTCCTCTCTGTTTCTTTGAATATGTATTGTGATGCAGTAGATATCGACTTAAAATTAAAAATCGAAGAGCCAAGTTTGAACTCCAGTTTAATTCATTTTAATCGCTTACGTGCAAGTATAATTGAGAAAAGTTTAATCAATGTTTTCCCAACTCTTTCGAAAGGAAAACGGGTTTGCATAGGGTTAACACACTTTCCTGTAAAAAAAGAAAAGTTACAAAAGCATAGACCACAACAAATCAATACATTCAACTGAACAGTGTGATGGTGAGGGAGCGTCGATGGCCTAGGCATCCCTGGAAGCAATAGGGCTAGTTTATTGTTTCTTCCTTTTCAAATCTGGTGACCCTACCTCTACACAATAAACGAGATTCTGACATGCTTAACGTTTATGCCATTCTAATAAAGAACTTGTTTATTTTTTATTCGATGTTCACACAACGAATGCAAAAGAGCCAGTCAAGGTAGATAGTTTCTTTACATTTGTTTTATGAACGTAATTACAGGAAGCAATTGTAAATTATCGAGGATAAATAAAGTTTGAAGCTGGACATGACTAATTTCCAGTGCCCATGTCAAGCGATTCCATTAATGAAATAAGAACAATCCATCCCGTAGGTCAAATAAACAGTTCAGTTAGAAATGCTCTGTAGATTTGCCGTATCGTCATGCAACTGATGAAGGTCGGTGTGCACTGCGGTCTAAACGTGTTGCTGACAACAAAAAAATCGAGGGCAAATTTCTACGTGTAAATCATGTAAATAATGAAAGAAAAACAGCAGAATTTCAGATATACACCCTATATTTTCTTAAACTTATATATCAAACACTTCCTTCAATAATCAAAGGGCTTGAGTGGTTCTTGAGCCTTGGATTGTGTACCCTTTGTTATATATTAAAATAAAACGTTGATACAAAATTCGAGAGAAGTGGTGGTGCTAATCGAATTTATTTATTTAAAAATGTTTCTCTGAGGAGATCAATGCTTATTTATTCCGCAAAGACGGTGTTCTCAGACGTTAGATTCATAGAAACAATCGTGGACAAATATTCGTAGGCAAATTTATTTGATTAGTGCCCGATTAGATAATTAAAAACAAAATTTTACATCATAAAAGAACAGTTAATCAAGTACAAAGAGTCAATTGATTCTAACAATCGTCTCGCATCGTTCTTCAAATTTGTTGATGACAGTTTCGTAGAAACTGTGCGAATCGTTTGTTAAGAATATTGTGAGGCAGTTTGCGACTAATTCTATTGAGTCACTTTTTTCTCATTTAAATTGTACTATAGAGACCGGAACATATAGAATTCTGAAGAGTTATAAAAGGTGTGGTCCGATTTTAATCAAATTTGATACACCCACAGACAAAGACATAAGAAATGATATTCAGAAGTTTCAAGGTTGTAGTTCTTACAATAATGCAGGAAATCGATATATATATATATATATATATATATATATATATATATATATATATATATATATATATATATAAAAGGCAAGATGTTTGTGTGTGTGTGTCTGTTTTTCTGTCTGTATGTCCTTTATACAAATCCACAATTTTTATCCGATTCTCACCAAAGTTTACACAAATATTCTTTAGGGTGAGTCTGAGCTCCAGGACCATGGAGTAGTTTTAAACCTTTCATTACACCCGTGCAACGCCGGGCTATACTGCTAGTTCAAATATAAAGTCAATATATATCGCCTATCTTACTAACGGGCATCATCTCTCTCATGCATCTTTAGTTTGTCCACTCCACTCTCATCAGTATTCTCATCCTTCTCTCACCCTCTTCCTGAAACCCCCTGTAACCTGTCACTCTTTCTCATAACTTCCATTCTATCTGACCCCCTTTCTCAACAATGGCAGTAAAATGCCTTGCTAGGGAGACACGTTTATAAAATAAAATATTCATGCATCTAACACGAGAATAAAAAAATACATTTGTCCGTGTCGGTAAGAAGACAAATGTAACAATAACGATTTTGACTGTAATCGTTCAGTTTGGGATCGATCCACAAATGTCTTTCTCCACTTTAAATATTTCATTCACTGTTATTGCATGATATCGGAAATGACACCTGAAATTTGCAATTCGGTCATACTCGTCAACGTTGTGGCAGTCATTATTTAAGGAAGGAGATGAATGTTACACGCGTTAATTGAATAAAATAAATATATTCATTGGTGTAACTCACTGGTGAAAACACTTGCTGTCTTACAATAAACGCATCGCAAATAATTCTGTTACGAATTACAAAATCAGGTAACTGTGGAGAGGCATATTCGTTAACGTTCGGAAGGAAGACGAAAAACAGAATAAGAAAACAGAAAGTGACAAAAATATCACATGAAAAGTTCATTTATAATATTATTATTACATTCACTTTACTCTTTCTTGCATATTCTTAAGAAAGTGTAAATAATTTGATTCCATTAAAGATTTTCTATTAATATAGTGCAACTATCATTACCAAGTGTATGTATCTATTTCAATAAATTTAAAAAAAGCCGGCTAATTTGAAAAAGAGATGAAAACATTGCATTTGGTGTTTTCTATTCCAACGTCGTTTTTAGTTTTTATTATTTCACTAAGCAAAGAAGCATATTGCCCAGAAAGTTACAGTGAGAGAAAAGTTTGTATACAGGGATATTGAGGAAGTGATACAAGATGAACGGGATTCAAGTAGATAGAAGATGGCAGTTGACTTAAATTTTTGGAGATTGTAACAATCGTAGAAACAAGTTGTGGGGAATGTGATGAAAGAAAGTATTAAAGTAGAAGTTGCAGTTACATTTAAATATTTCAACAGTAAACGAGTGAGACATAGATTCCAATCTTATGGCACGCTTAAATTCATGTAGTTGGGATACCAGTGAAAAATATTTTTAGAAAAGACAGCGGGAAGCCACGTCATGTCGGGTAAAAAGTGACTCTAAAATTCCGGGGGAAGTGAGGAAAGGCATAATTCCTGCTCTGCAATGTCGAATTCATAGATCTAGTGGCCGTTTCTCTGCTGAAATTTAAAGAACTCAAATGCAAACATTTACGCATCGTCTCTGTACATGTACAATATATACTGCAACTCAACCAACGGCCCTCTCCTTTTGTCTACTTTCGAATACTAGTAAGTTCAGAAATTAACAAGTTGCATTAGAGTAATGGAAAAGTGTAGCATGGATGTTGTGTCCTCAGGAAGCTAGCATGTTTCATGCTTCCCCTTGCTTGAAGTCAAGGAGCAAGTGAGTATATATTTATTTCCCATGAGGGAACATACGACACAAATTCGAGTTAATATAGGCCTCCTGCGATTTGTGCTTCTAATGCGTGATGGCGAGCGACGATTCTTCTCTTTAGGGAAATGGCGATATGTTGTCATAGAACTGAAATCTTTAAGGACCATTTATATTCCTTACAGCTTTGTTTCGTGACTTGTGTCAGTGTGAACACAAATTTGACCATCGGCCTGTTACTATATAATTGGGATTTTATTTCAATATTCGGTCGTTTTCAAATTTCTCAGATTTTATATACGACACTGCTTTTCCATGAAGTTTATGCTCAAAGTTAAAAACTTTGCGATTCACTAATCGCAACTTACATATAATACAACAACAAAGGTTTGAAGTACCGAGCGAGAAATGCTTGCTAGCCACGTCTAATTGACAAAATGTTCAAAATATAGTAATTTACTAAGCCTGGCACAAGGCCGAATAAGTAGAGAATATAGAGTGGCAATAAAACTCTCTTATTTTATGAGTGACATCTCAGGATATGGACGAACATAGTTCTCCCAATATTCTTTTTCTTTGTAGCTCTTAATATATGTCTTGTTCTCCATGTTGATATTCACAAAAGGCATGAACTTGCTTTATTTAAAACAGATATTTTAGCATTCTCTGCTATATCTTCGTTTCATTTGTCATCTAATTTTAATAAGATTATTATTATTATTATCATTATTATTAGTATTATTATTTTTTGTGTAATTTGTCATTATAAATCTATTTCTGCTATGGTCGCACTACCTACCAAGTCTGCAGGACGACCTAAGGCAGGTAGTGGTGTGTTGTTATGACTCCATTTCATGTTTTTTCATATCTCCTTAACATCCCAAGCGTTACATAGACAAAGTTCTCCTTAGTGTGTGGGTGTACTCAACAAAAAAGAAAATTTGTATTTCTCTTAAGCTGGGATTCTTTCAATGTTTTTTTTTTTGTTCCATTTTTTATTATTTCAAGTGAACCCACTATCACAGGTACGATACATGTTTTCAATTTCCACATTTTTTCTATTTCCAAATTCCAGGTCTTTATATTTTGGCAGTTTTTCGAATTCCTTGGTTGCTATGTTACAATTTGCTGGACAAGCCATATCAATTAATAGGCAAGTATTTTTTCTTTTTGGTTTTTAACAATAATGTCCGTCCTATTTCCTGCAATTTTTCTGTCTGTATAGATGGTGTAATCCTATAGAATGGTGGCATCTTCTATATCAGTAACCGGTGCTCTGTGATGTTCATACCAGTGTTTTTTACAGAATTTCCATAGTGTTTGCACACTATTATTATTATTATTATTATTATTATTATTATTATTATTTACTTTGTTTTCTTGTGTATTCTCAACCAGTGACATAATGTACGAAATGGAAACATGACATTTTCCACTGAGCTTGTTTTTTAAAAAATAAAATAAATAAAAGTAAAAATAAGATAACAAACATTTTCAATAAATAAAACCCTCAGTATGGTATGAGCTGTTTGTGAAAATGAGTTTTGTATTTGTTTAAGGCTACCAAGAATTCCTTCAATGTAGACATAAAACATTTTCTAATCAAATAGAGGGCTCCAATTACAAACAGAATTATTAATGTCCTTAATATTATTATTATTATTTAGATGATAGGATCTGTTACCAAAAATCTCACACAAAGACTTCAAGAGAAACTGCAAACAGATAAACTGCCATACATTAAAAAAAAATATAATTGTGGTCATATCATGAAGAGAAATTTACGCAGTTATGGTTTCTTATTTTATTTATTTCTTTTTTTTATCTTATATAATTTTTTTTTTAAATTTGCATACGTTTAGACGATCGGAATTTGGTCCGCATAATTGTTCCTTAAATATCATTTCTGAACTTCCTTTAACAACAGCTAATGAGATAATATTACTGATTTCTATATCACGCTTATTCTATTTTATAATTTTAAGAAATCTTCTCAAATGTCTGGTTTTGTCGGCTGCAACAGTCTCCAAAGAATTGTTTTTTCAAAAGTATTTTTCACAGTTAAGACTAATCGATTTGCTCTGATTTCATCTCAGCATGAATTTATTATTATTATTAATATTATTATTATTATTAATATTATTATGTCTTTCTCATTATAAATCGATTTCTGCTATAGTCGCACTACCTACCAAGTCTGCATGAAGACCAAAGGCAGGTCGTGGTGTGTTGTTGTGGCTCTATTTCATGTTTGTCGTATCTCCCTAACATCCCTAGCGTTATATAGACAAAGTTCTCCATAGTGTGTGGGCTGTACTTGAAAAGATAATTTTTGTATATCTCTTAAGCCATGCTTTCCAGAGATGCTTTCAATGTGTGTTTTTTTTTGTTTTTTTGTTTTTTGTTCCATTTTTATCCTTCGAAGTGCACCCACTCTCACAGGTACGATACTTGTTTTCAATTTCCACATTGTTTCTTTTTCAATTTCCAGGTCTTTATATTTTATAGTTTTTCGAATTCCTTGGTTGCTGTGTTACAATCCGCTGAAAAAGCTGTAGCAATTAATAAGCAATTTTTTTCTTTATTATTTTTCATCAATAATGTCCGTCCTATTTGCTTCAATTTTTCTGTTTGTATAGATGGTGAAATCCCACAGACATTTATTTCTGTAACCGGTGCTGGGTGAAGTTCATGCCAGTGTTTGTTTACATTATTATTATTATTATTGTTATTATTATTATTATTGTTATTATTATTATTATTATTATTATTATTATTATTATTGTTATTGTTGTTGTTGTTATTGTTATTATTATTATTGTGTCATTTTTCATCATATTTAGATTTCTGCATTGGTCTCACTACCAACCAAGTCTGCGGGGAGACCTAAGGCAGGTAGTGGCGTGTTGTTATGACTCCATTTCATGTTTTTCTATCCTCCCTATCATCCCCAGCATTACATAGATAACGTTTTCCTTAGTGTGTGGGCTGTACTTAATAATACAATTTTTTGTATATCTCTTAAGCTGGGGTTTCCAGGGATTCTTTCAATGTGTTGTTTTGTTCCATTTTTTATCATTCCAAGTGCACCTACTATCACTGGCACAACTCTTGTTTTCAATTTCCACATTTTTTCTATTTCAATTTCCAGGTCTTTATATTTTGACAGTTTTTCAAATTCCTTGATTGCTATGTTACAATCCGCTGGACAAGCCATATCAATTAATAGACAAGTTTTCTCCTTCTGGTTTTTAACAATAATGTCTGGCCTGTTTGCTTCAATTTTTCTGTCTGTGTAGATGGTGTAATCCCATAGAATGGTTACATCTTCTATTTCTGTAACCGGTGCTGGATGATGTTCATACCAGTGTTTGTTTACAGCTTTTCCATAATGTTTGCACATTGCCCAATGTAAATATTGCCCAACTCTATCGTGGCGATTTTTATATTCGTTTGGGGCAAGCACAGAACAGCCTGAGATTAGGTGGTCTATTGTTTCTTGGTGTTTATCACAAAACCTGCATTTTGGATCCATATTATTATGCATAATATTTGCCTGAAAGTTTCTCGTGAAAAGACTTTGGTCTTGTGCTGCAAGTATAAATCCTTCAGTTTCAGACTTTAATCCAGATGCACGTAACCATCGATGAGTATTAACTTTGTCAACATTGGATTTATTGGCACGTACTGGATATTGGCCATGCAGAGGTTTGTCTTGCCAGCGCTGTTTCATCTTTTCAAGAGCTTTATCTTTGGCTTTCATTTTCATATTTTTTGCCGCAATAGTTGGTTCTTGGCTACTGTTTTGCTTTTCTACAGAATCTACTAACTGTAATTCTTGTTTGTATTTACTGCCTTCTTTTATTATTGAATATTTTTTCTTTCTTTCTTCATGTTGCCTTACTAATTGTATCATCCAATCCTTTGTTGTTTCTATGTATGTTAGTAAGCCAATAGTTGTTGTCTTGTATGACAATTCCAGCTGAATAAGACCCCTTCCACCTTCTTTACGGGGTATGTATAGACGGTCTACATCAGCCTTTGGGTGATGCATCCTATGCTTAGAAAGAAGCTTTCTTGTTTTAGCATCCATTCGCCTGATGTCGTTTAGAGTCCAGTTTAAGATGTTGAAGCTATATTGGACAACTGGGATTGCAAGGCTATTAATGGCCATAACTCTATTCTGTGAATTTAATTCAGTTTTTAATATCATTCGTAGCCTTCTATAGTACTCTTTACGCACTATTTCTTTCATTTTTTTATGGTGAATGTTTTCGCTCTCATTTACACCTAGGTATTTATAAGCTTCTTCTGGTTTCAATTCTTTTATTGTTACAGCAGGGTCTAGGCTAATTGAGGATGTTTCTTGTATTGATCCACGTAAAACTGTAGCTTTAGCACATTTATTCAAATTAAATTTCATTCCAATGTCTTCGCTGAAGCATTTTACAGTTTGCAGAAGACCTTCCAGCTCATTATCATTCTTAGCATATAACTTTAAGTCATCCATGTAAAATAGATGGCTTATTTTCTTTTGGCCTATTTTATAACCACATTCTGTCTTATTAAGTTGACTGGTTAGTGCTATTAATGATATGCAGAATAGTAAGGGAGATAAAGAATCACCTTGAAATATACCTCTTTTGATGTTTATTTCATCAGACTTATAGGTTCCATTTATATGATTGAGGTAAAGGGTTGTTTTCCATATAGACATGCACTGTTTGATGAAATTGATGATGACGGGCGATATCTTGTATATATTTAAAGTCTTTAAAATCCATTCATGTGGCACACTATCGAATGCCTTTCGGTAGTCTATCCAGGCAGTACTAAGATTTTTCTTTGTCTTGTAGCAGTTTTCCAGGATCATTTTGTTAATTAGCAATTGGTCTTTACAGCCATAACAGCCACGTTTGCACCCTTTTTGTTCAAGCGGTATCATGTCATTTCTTTCTAAGAATAAATATGTTTGTTTTGTTAAAATAGATGTTAGTAGTTTATATGTTGTCGGAAGACATGTAATTGGTCTGTAGTTTTTCGGGTTGTTTGTGTCACCATTCTTGGGTAGAAGAAATGTAATTCCTTTTGTCATCCATGCAGGAATTTTAGTGGGATCGTCAACCATTTCTTGGAGTTCTTTGGCTAATTTTTTATGTGCTGCATTTAAATAATATAGCCAAAAGTTAGGAATTTTATCTATACCTGGAGTTTTCCAATTGTGTGCTTTTTTTAGTGCAAATTTAATATCATCTTCTGTAATTCCAGACCATGTCTGTTCGGGTTTATTCTTCATTCGTAATCCAATGTACTTCCTTGCTAGGTTCTTTAGGGCAAGCCCATATCTTTTCCCAGAACTGTGTGACTTCTTCCATTCTGGGGGGTACTGTCACTTCAATTCTTTTTTTACCTATTATTATTATTATTATTATTATTATTATTATTATTATTATTATTATTATTATTCCATTGTTCATCATATTTCGATTTCTGCCATGGTCGCACTTCCAACCAAGTCTGCGGGAAGACCTAAGGCTTGTCGTGGCGTGTTGTTATGGCTCCATTTCATGTTTTTTCTATCTCCCCCATCATCCCTAGCGTTACATAGACAAAGTTCTCCTTAGTGTGTGGGCTGTAGTTAATAAGACATTTTTTTGTATATCTCTTAAGCTGGGCTTTCCAATGTGTTGTTTTGTTCCATTTTTATAATTCCAAGTGCACCTACTATCACTGGCACAACTTTTGTTTTCAATTTCCACAGTTTTTCTATTTCAATTTTCACGTCTTTATATTTTGACAGTTTTTCAAATTCCTTGGTTGCTATGTTACAATCCGCTGGACAAGCCATATCAATTAATAAACAAGCTTTTCCTTTCTGGTTTTTAACAATAATGTCCGGCTTATTTGCTTCAATTTTTCTGTCTGTGTTGATGGTGTAATCCCATAGAATAGTGACATCTTCTATTTCTGTAGCCGGTGCTGGGTGATGTTCATACCAGTGTTTGTTTACAGATTTTCCATCGTGTTTGCACATTGTCCAATGTAAATATTACCCCACTCTATCGTGGCGATTTTTATATTCATTTAGGGCAAATACAGAACAGCCTGAGATTAGATGGTCTATTGTTTATTGGTGTTTATCACAAAGCCTGCATTTTGGGTCCATATTATTATGTATAATATTTGCCTGAAAGTTTCTAGTGAAAAGACTGCAAGAATAAAGCCTTCAGTCTCATTATTATTATTATTATTATTATTATTATTATTATTATTATTAGTAGTAGTAGTAGTAGTAGTAGTAGTAGTAGTAGTAGCAGTAGCAGTAGTAGTATTTCCTTTGATTTATGTTGTACACATATTATCTAATATCAGATATGACAGTATGAAATTCCCCCGGAACAATTTTGTAAAAAAATAAAAATAAGAAATTGAAAATAAACAACATTACTGCAAATTTATTGTACATTGAAAAATTCATTCGTAATATGCAAGTTGTAAGTGTGAGAAGAATTGCTTCCATAAGGCATGGAATATCAGGAATTTCTTTCCTTGTGTCTATCATAACATTTTTCAATCAAAACGAGGGTTCCAACCATAACTGAAATTATTGATGTCCTCATGAACCACAGGATTATAATACTGATACTAATGCTAATAATTATAATAATAGTTATCATTATTATTAGTGGTAGTAGTAGCAGTTGTTGTAGTTTGTGTTGTATTAGTTTAAATCGTGTACTGCTTTTCTTACTTAATGTGCTGAGGCTATCATGAATGTTGATGCGTTTATTTGATGCATAAAGTTACCATTAATATTTGCGTGTTTCCAAGGAGGATCGTCTAGTGAACTTCTTGGATCTTGAATTGGAATTTCTGTCGTATTTTTCCATTTTATTCTGGAACATATCAAGAGGAAACTTTGCAATTGATGTCGTTATTACATATTTTGTCAATTTCTGTTCTTAGATATTTATATTTTATTATAATCATGATTATTAGTAGTAGTAGTAGTAGTGGTGGTACGCGTCGAAATATTGTGGCTTGGCGGCAATGACCATCGATATTTTCCACGCAAGGGTGAAGTGAAATAGAGCTTTTGGCACAAATTGAACTCACATTTCACGAATATAAAACCTGACTATCTTTGGCAGAGTATTCGAGACTTTTGACACGAAAGTCTCGAGGAATTAAGGAACTTCAAATCTGTTAGATTTTCTTAGCTGTTTCTCTTTATTTCTCTCCGCCATTTTATTTGCAGTGATTAAAATGAAATGTTATAAGACGAAATGAAATTGGGAGTACATTGTTAGAACTAACGCAGAAGGTATTGAGCCAGTGAATTTTAATAGAAAACAGTCCTAATGAAATTAATTCAATCGAGTAATGAAAGAATAGCTTATTATGGCAAACCAAATGTATTTCCTTTTTGACTGAACTTTAAACCAAAGATTATTTCATGTATGCATTGAATATCTATGAGTGAATTATTATTATTAGTTGTAGTAGTACCAGTAGTATTTCGTCTGATTTATGTTGTATATACATTTTATTCCGAAAAAGACCAGAAATGGATTCGTAAATTTTTTTATTGATCGTTTTTATAAAAAAAAGAAAAAAGAAAAACATAAGATTACACCTATTTTACATAGAAAATGCTTTTTGTAAGATGGAGGCTGTACTTGTGAATAAAATCTTTTGTATTTTTTAGTGATAGCGCTACCACGTTTTACTTCAATGAGTCGATCGGAATATTTTCTAATCAAAACAAGAGCCTCAACTAAAACTAAAATAGTTAAATTCTTCATGAACAAAATTTGAGATTTCTACTTAAAATCATTTGATAGTTCTTGAAGACCTTCAAAGATATACGTATTAAAAAAATGCATGGACTGCTATGTCAATAAGAAAACGAATTCTTTTTTGGAGTCTTTCATTACGATGTCAGGCAATTAGTTTCAGTTGTTCCGTTTGTGTCTACTGTAAATTCCCATTAAATCATTCAGTTAAGTGCCATAAGTGATACACGCTTTGGGCGATCATGTCTCGAAAAAGACATTACCGACTGGGCGGAAGATTATCTAGTAGTAGGTTGCCATTGCTTTTTGCTGTAAACTGGTTGCCAACCAAGGTTATAGGACCTAATCTGTCCTATTATTTAACCCATAACTGGAGGAAAGAGACGAATTAATACCCTTCCGATAGGTATTTGCGCGTAAGTGAATGCAATGAATTCAGTTGAAATTCGAACTCGGTTCCTATATTTATCGTTCCGAGCTGATAACCACTGCACCACGAAGCATACCCATTAACAGTCAGTTAGGTGCCACACGTGTTACACTTTTGGACGATCAAACGTGATTGACTGACTGACTGGGCAGAAGATTATCCCACAATAGGTTGACATTGCTTTCTGCGTTAGACTGGTTGCCAATCAAGGCTATAGATCCCAATCTCTCCTATTATTTAACATATAACTGGAAGGAAGAGACGAATTAATACCTCTCCCAAAGGTATTTGTGCGTAACTGAATGCAAGGAATTCAACTGGAATTCGAACTCGACTACCCGATTTTTTCGTTCTAATTTGATATCCATTTCAACACAATGCGGAGCTGCATGAATCATAACAGATCCTATTTTCGTTATTTGATATTCATACCAGTTCATTGAAGTTTCCTTCCCGTAAAAGTTTCATATTTTTCAGTTTTGATATTGACCCATCCTTTTATTATTCTTTAAACGTTTAAATACACTTGACACGCAATAATTTCGCTTACATATACAAACATTCAGAGTAAACATTTAATTATTTCATCACTCGGTGCACACACACTTAAACAGACACAAGTTTTTTCGTCTACGTTTAATATTCATCCATTGCTTTATCACACGTGACACGTATGAAAAAATGAAACCATACCCCAATCAATCTTGGATTGTGAGAAAGATTTTTTAATCATTCGACTTTAAATAATCCTTGAAGTGATTGTTAAAGTGAAACATGTTATATTAAAGATACTTTTTTCTACTTGTACTTTACTTATTCTATTCATTCATTCTACTAAGCCAATTTTATTTAATTACATATCTTCAAAACATCACTCAAAAAACAGCATAGTATAAAGGAAAAAGCCTCTAAACTAAATGAAAACAAAGTTTTATCGGCAAAATATTAAGAGGATAGATCAAAATATTTTTAATTATTTAATTTTTTTTTAATTCTTTCTAACACGTCCGAAATTTTGGTAGAAAATCTTGTTTTTCTTTCGTCCGTGACGTAAATTTTACAAGGGTTTATAACGACAAATGTAATATTATGCAAGACATTTTTTGCCGGTGAACGACACATTAATTTGGAAATTAAATCGGATTTTGATGACAACTTGAGGACTTATTCAGACTTGACTGAAATTATTTTTGAAGAATTATTTTTTAGAAAATTTTAGTAAAAGTATAATCTTTTTATGTATGTTCTCCCCAACCCAATTAATTTCCAAAAATGTCTAGAAATTTGCCATCGTTTCTCCATAAACCTAATATTTATTAAAATCAGAAGTCATTTAGTAATGCTCATCAACTGTCTTTTTTTCTTCAAAATTAGCCCATTTTTAGAAAATCTGCTCCTAATTGCGAAAACAAAAATGCAATAATACTATGCCATTTTTTGTTTAGATGAACTTTTTTGCTCTTATAACCATTTTCAATGAATACTGAATTTTTGCAAGAATTGTTTTTTATTTTTATTTTTATTATTGTCTATTAAAATAATTTATACAGATTCAAAAAAGATTTTAAATTTCCTCCTACATCGTTAACGTTAGACTGTTAAATTAATGCATGAAGACTACATTTACTAATCCAAAATTGAAAATCTTCATACAAATAATTTGGCCAAATAATTTTTAAAATAATTAAAGCATTTCCATTACATGCATACTGATTACCCGTATGTTCTTGCTACGGGTGGCCATACGTGATATATATCTTTCAAAGTTCACGTGTTTCTCCATACATAAAAAAATTCGGCAGGGTACAGTTCTTTCATCTCGTTTCAGTGTTGCCTATGCCCTAAGTTTCAACATACAACGGGCTTTGCAAATCAGCCCTTCAAATTTTAAAGCAAGTTTTATATTTCAATTTCTAATTATCTAAACTTTTTAAAAAAATATCATTGTGAAATTCACAATTTTTAGAGATACCTAAATAGAATATGAAAAATAGATATTAAAAATGAAAATTAATAAATGCCATAACATTTAATGAATTATTGATTTACCTCTGCCGTTATATAATGTCAGTATGTTATTAAATTATAAAATCTTTTTAAAAGAAAGTATTTCTATATTATTTTTATTTTTATTTTTTATAAAACATCTTCAAATGTAAGGCTATAATAGCTAAACTAAAATTTTATAAAATATTGGATAACTGCTGAAAATATTGTGTTAAATTTTTAATTTTAACATATAGTTAAAAATAACAAACGAATTGCACAAATAAGATTACGTCAAACTCGTCTTCCATACTTAGCATTCGTCTTTTACTGCTACTGTCCGTTATATCAATTATAGCCTCTGATAAGGCGATGATAACCTGATCACAAGGATACCTTAACTAAGTAATGCTTTTAGAGTGCATTTCAGGCAGTAATCAAGTTTTTTTTTTTGTTTAAAATCAGAATAAATAAGTTTATATTCGGTAATTTAAATAAAGTAATGTGTCGGAAAAGTGTATTTTATTTTTGCAAGATATTTTCAAACCGAGAACTGGCTTCTGTTTACAAAATGTGTCGATCGATGAAAAATGGCCGAAGAATAGAAACTTTTTTATTCAAAAGTTTTTTAGATTCTGATCAACATAATTTCGGTTTGAAATACACCAGGGTATTTTGATTCCTGGAATTAGTAAATTAAGTCTCTTGGCTTTAAATTAAAGCAAAAATTAAAGATTTAAGAAAGCTCTTTTAATTTTAAAAATTCAATTTAAATTTAGGTATTGAAAATGCGTGGTGGTACCTATATTCAATGGATAGTATCACCATGCATCCTGATAAAAGAGGATCAGTTATTTCTGGATATTTTTCACATAATCTGAATTTCGAGTTAACATCATTTTTCAGCATGATTTCTTGATAATTTCTATTAGTTAGCAAGCATTAGAACAAATCTTCGGTTTCAGTTTTTAACGATACACAACACAACCGCCGATGCTTTCAAGGTTTGTTAACATCATATTGTTTGGTTTTCTGGCTGGGTATTGACCAGAAAGAGGCGTATATTGCATTTAATTAGCGTATAGTTTATTGCATTTGCATTTCCTTTCATTTTTAAGTTCTCTAACGATCTGGTAGTTGCATTATGACTTATTTTCATTTTCACCCATTTTAAATTTTTGACATGCCATATTAATGAATAGATTCCTATTTCTTACATGTTCTTAGACAGAGAATATTATTATTATTATTATTATTATTATTATTATTATTATTAGGTTTTTCCTTTATTAAGTAATGGTAATTTTCACAGAACTTCAATTTCCTTAAAGTGCCGGCAATATATATATATAAAACGTAGAATATTTTGTACTTAAATCAGGTAAATTCCGACAGAGACGAACTCAAAAGAACACAATGTTAAATTTATTCATTTAATTTAACATAGTAATATAATCTAGAATTTTTTTTTTGATATTGTACAATTTCATGGGTAATACATATTTCGCGGACCCCAAAAGTTGCTGCTGGTCTGACAGGGCAGTAATTTTTCGGGCTGCGAAATATGTATTACCCATGAAATTTTAGAATATCTAATTTTTCTTCTATTTTTTATATATATATATATATATATATATATTCGTTCCATTATACCAAATGTCAAATGATATTTAAATGTAAAAATTTATACTCACACAGGCCGAATAGACATATTACTGCTCGGTATAGCATGCCTTCATGGCCCACATTCAGTAGATTTATATTTCAGAACATTATATTTGGTTATCACTATTGTTATTGTTATTATTATGTTGTCATTTTTCATCACATTTGATTCCTGCTATGGTCGCACTACCTACCAAGTCTGCGGGAAAACATAAGGCAGGTCGTGGTGTGTCGTTATGGCTCCATTTCATGTTTTTTCTATCTCCCCTATCATCCCTAGCGTTACATAGACAAAGTTCTCCTTAGTGGGTGGGCTTTACTAAACAGGATAAGTTTTTGTATATCTCTGAAGCTGGGGTTTCCAGGGATTATTTCAATGCTCTGTTTTGTTCCTTTTTTTTTTTTCAATCCAAGTGCACCCACTATCACTGGCACTATTCTTGTTTTCAATTTCCACTTTTTTTCTATTTCAATTTCCAGGTCTTTATATTTTGACAAGTTACAATCCGCTGGACAAGACATATCAATTAATAGGCAAGTTTTTTCTTTCTGTTTTTTTAACAATAATGTCCGTTCTATTTGCTTCAATTTTTCTGTATGTTTAGATGGTGTAATCCCATAGAATGGTGACATCTTCTATATCTGTAACCGGTGCTGGGTGATGTTCATACCAGTGTTTGTTTACAGATTTTCCATAGAGTTTGCACATTGTCCAATGTTATTATTATTATTATTATTATTATTATTATTATTATTATTATTATTATTATTTAGGTGAGTAGTTGTAGACTTTTTGCTGCTTTTATTATTGCAATGTCGATTGATATGAGTGAAGTCGAAGTGAGCTTCTAACAAGAACTGAACTCGCATTTCTTGTATCTAAATGCCGAATATTCGTCTTTATATTTCTACGCTATTTTTATTACAGTGTTTCTTGATAATGATCTTCTTTTTTTATAATCGTGTCGCCCCAAGCAAGGCATTTTTCTCTTACTGTTGAGCAGGGGGTTACATAGGAGGTAAGTTATTAGAAAGAGTGACAGGTTCCTATATCTAACCACTCTTCCTAATTACCTCCGCCTATATAGCCCCAAACGCAATAGTGGTAGTGCAATGCCTTGCTTGGGGTGAAATGATTAAAAAAAAAGGGTTACAGGAGGTGTCAGAAAAATTGTAAGAGAAGGATGAGAATACTGAGGAGAGTAGAGTGGACGAAGAAAGGAGCATGAGAGTGATAGAGGATGCAAGTTAGTGAGATAGGAGATGACTAATGACTTTACATTTGAATTTTTGAAGATTGTAGCTGTCGAGAAAGCAAGTGAACGGAAGAGAATTCCACAGGCATGAAGTGCGAGAGAAGAAGCTGATGGAGTAGAATTCGCGTTTACAATTTATTGGTTTCACAGTAAAGCGTGGCACCATTCATGTATGGAGCGGGTACCAGTGAGCTAACCTCAACTGAGCAAAATCCATGAAAGTCTTTGTAGAAGAGACACAGGGAAGCCACATTAGGCCAGTGAGAAAGTGACTGTATCCGAGCTGCTAAGTCGGAATTGATCACATTACAGATTCTCCGTTGAATTTTGTCAAGGACCCCTAGGTGGATAGCAGTAGCACCCAACCAGATATGGCAGCAGTATTCAATGCACGGGTGGATGATAGATTTGTATATGTGCAGGATTGTTTCAGGCGGGAAAAACTTCCGAATTATTTTTGTTATTATTGTTATTATCATTTTTATTATTATTATTAGTAGTAATAGTAGTAGTAGTAGTAGTATTGATAGTTATAGTGATAGTAGTAGTAGTTGAAAAATGGGAGTGGTTATATTAATATTTTGCTGTATTTTATTATGTCGATTTATCCTCTTCCACGCCTAACATTTACGCTGACATATTTTGCAACGTAGACTGCATTGCTTATTTTCTTTCTTCTAATTCTTCATACATTAACATATTTATATTTAGGATTGATCAGAGGGTGATAATACAAGAGGAACTGTGTTAGAATACCAGGCAAGCAAGATGTCATGCTACAAGTTAAAAAAAAAGACTTAGTAAATAAAAAGAATAAAGAAATCCAGTCAAACTGTTTTATTGATAAACAAATCAAGATTACAATGTAAAAAGTGAATGGCAATTGCAAATTTTTATTTTTATTTTCGGATGAAATATCATATTTTATACTTCCTGATAACAGGAATAATTGCTTCCCTTCTTGAGACGAAATATTTTGGCTTCTTGTCTTCGAATGCAACCGATTTCTTTATTTGCTATTTAATTGTCTCTAAGTTTGTCGTGTGCTTCGAGTGGCTCAGATTCTAAAGGCACCTTTGCATAATGAGGCATGACATTAGAGACGCTCATCGCTTTAAATTGATTTTAATATTTGCTTTTATTTCCAACAATATTTTTTTATTGGTTTTGCAGTAAAAATCGCTAGATTTTATATTCTATTATTGGATAACATTTTACTATTTCCATGAAAATTATGGAACGGAGTGAAGCCATATTTAAATATCGATAATTTTCAAAATAAATGGAATATTTAAAAGAGTTACTGATTCACTTCGTGGATAAAATAGATTTATAATTGTTTTTTCCTTTTTACATTCATCTTACAATGAGCTTATATATATAAATGAATATATATAGGAAAAACTACTAAAAAGTTGTAAGCTAAAAATGTATTTATTGACAGTATTTATTTATTTCTCTTAAAATTTATGTATGTTATTATTATATATATAATAATAGAAATAAATAACTACTGTAAAAAAATACATTTTTAACGTACAACTTTTTAATAGTTTTTCCTATATATATTAAGACAGTATACGTGGATTATCATTATGATATATATATATATATATATATATATATATATATATATATATATATATATACTGGTTTTAGAAAAAGATTTCACAGTTTAGTATAACAGAGGTGTTAATTATATATTAACTAGCAGTATAGCCGGCGTTACTCGGGTGTAATGAAAGCTTTAAAACTAATCCATGGTCCTGGAGTTCAGACTCTTTGGACGTTGGCACGAAAGACTAAAAAACAATAGTTGTTTCCAGTTAAAGCGAAACCGTAGACTGAAAGAAAAATGAATGGATGTAAGTCATATTTTCATTTCCTGATATCGATTTATACATATATATATATTATCGATTTTCTGCACTATGGTAAGAACTGCAACTTTGAAACTTCTGAATATCGTTTCTTATGTCTTTGTCTATGAGTGTATTAAATTTGATCAAAATCGGACCACTGCTTCTATAAACCGATTTTTTCGATTATCGATTTTCGATATTTATCTAGGATACCTCGACACAAAACCTAGCTAAGAACACTTGCAGACGCTTATAGTACAACTGTAAATTTTCAAGAAAATCAATTCAGCTGTTTCGGAGTCTAAGGTAACGGATACACGCACACACACACACACGCAGAAACACATACACACACACACACACAAAATTCCATTCATAAATAAGTTTAGATAAATATTGATATTATTCTATGTCTATAGCACGATTCAGAGTTTCATGCGCATTACAATCATCGTTCGGTGATTTGGATTTTTGGTTTACGCGTTGTTCAGAATAGTTATATATTATAATCCTGGGATGCTATGCTTTAATTATATAATGTCATTTAATTGAATCAGAGATCTATTATTTTGTAGATATATTTACAGGGAAGAGTGGTCAATATCAGAAAAATGAGTAATTAGTGACATAGATTAACCGATCATAGTAATCAACAATAATATAATATAATAGTAATATATATGTATATACATATGTGTGTGTGTACATTTATATATATATATATATATATATATATATATATATATATATATATATAATTTAAAGTTTTATGTCCATAAGTCCTGACTTTATACACAATGTTTATAGATTTCGATTTTATGGATATAGATTAAAATATTTTGACTTTTATGTTCGCCCTTTCAGATGGTATTAAAACTTGAAAGAGTGAGTCACAATGCTGTGTTGCATTAATTAATTAATATATATATATATATATATATATATATATATATATATATATATATATATGTATGTATGAATGTCATTCAATTAAATGCAATATGTGATACACATTTGAGACATGATAACTGGTCATTTCCCGTAATTTGAATATTTTTGCTTACCCTGGCCTTGTATTATAATACTTGGTTTTAGGAACAGAGTCTTCTTAAAGTATATTCATCAGTGAATTAATTTTTACCGGTTGTTTATTCTGTGTGTAACTAGACATCAGTTGATTTATATATTTTCTATATCGAAACTTTCCTTCTTTGACAATTTACATCATACTACTCAGGCATTCAATAATTCTTTAATCTTTTTAATTTTTAAACGAAAATTTTGTTACCGATCTTATATGATCTGATAATTTTAAATTTTCGAATTTTCTTTTTATCTACCGGCAGTAATTCGTCGAAAATGGATCTCACTTTTCTAGCAAACGTCAGCTCGCAGGTAATATTTTCGTGGTGGCGTTTGCATTTGACGCCATTTGATATGCACTCAAACTTCGTTACTGTACCGTTATTTCAGCTCCCAAGCACAGCTATCTGTACTCAGGTTCCGAGATTCAAATCACTGTCTAAGATCATACCGTCAGGAGATCGCTTAAAATTAAACAATGTATATTGATTACGATCTGAGTCTTTGACTACTAAGAGGTTTGTTAGTCATAATGCAGTGGGTTAGTAAAATATTTTGAGGTTTCGAGCACATTATACTTTTATTTCTTTGTTTTTTGTTATAAGTACTTTCACGGCTTCTGCTCGGATGAACTTAAATCACTGGTGCCCCCTAGGTGTGAACGAGATACTAGATTGGCAACTAGGTCCCACCCCTTTACAGTGAAACCGACGAAATGTAACCGCAATTTCTACTCCAACAGCTTTTTTTATCGCACTTCCTTCCTGTGGAATCCCCTTCCGCATGATTGCTTCCCCGACGGCTACAACCTCCAGGAGTTTAAATGTAAGGTCAATAGACACCTCCTAACACACTAACTCGCACCCATTCCCTCCAACACTCTCCCTACGTACCTCCTAACTAGTCTATCACCCTCCCTCTGACATTTCGTATACCCAATCGCTGTATGTAACTCCCTGCTCTATAGTGGCAGTGGACTGCCTTGCATGGGGTGATATGATAAAAAAATATCCTTACTTTGCTGATTTTATAGGCTTCTTTGATATTTTCTGCTTTTTCAAGTATTGTTTCTTTCTCTATGTTGGATTAATGTTGGTAGTGTTGTCCTTTGACAATTTACCAAGGTCTTATTATCCGAAACAAACCAATCGTATATTCATGGGCTTACGTTCATTCATTCTCACGATGCTGTATCGACAATTAAGAAATTCTAAGTGTTCAGTTGGACTTTTACTTTACAAAGAAAAATTGAAAGGCAACTTGAAACATCTCAGATCTGATCTGAAAGGCTGGTAAATCCAAGAGTAAAATCAAAAAGAGTGACGTAAGACAGGTCTGTTTAAGCTAAAGGGTTTTGATGAGAGTAGATTGAAACTACGTGAACAGCTTCGTCAAGCTCTGAAGCAGAGACACCATTAAAATTCTGCTTCAACAAATTTCATCTGACAGTGTGGATTTATCTCCTGTAGCAAGGCGGTATCCCACTCAAGAAAGCAGAAATGAAAGCCCTCTCTTTACCAGATTTTATTCACAATTGCACAAACTAAGAATGCATAACTGTAAAGCGAAGAACATCATCCAATGCTGACCCTTATTTATATATATATATATATATATATATATATATATATATATATATATATTAATGCAGGTTTCATTGAATAATATAGACAAGTTTTGTCTATTAATTTTGTGTAGGATCCGTTCGTACCGTCTGATATACTTGATGGTGATATCGTTGAAAGACAACAAACAATTACAGTAATCATAGAACATTTAAGTTATTAACGATAAAGAGAATTAAATTGAAGAGACAAGTCCATACCTACCGTGGCGGATGGCCGCATACAGTGACAAAATGGTGGCGTTGTGGTCCCCGATCCGATTACAGGCATTTGAGTATGTTAGTTGAGATATCAAAATGTATCGTATTCAAACCAGCTTTAAGTTGTTTAATGTAGATAGCTTCCAGGACTTTGAGTTTCTGTTTATTATTTTCTTGTCTAAGTATATATATGTTTTCAACGAGCGTTTTTCTGAGAAGTGTGCGTTGATAACCGTGTTGTTTTAAATGCCGTCTTACGTTACACTTAAATGACAATTCAAATATATTCCGACGTTTAAAACAACACGTCATTTTCACCTCAATTTCTGAATAAGCTTTAATAAAAGGAAAACATGTTAGATTGAGAAGCGTTTCCAGTTTAGTTCTGTACCTTATTCCATACTTTATTCTATCATCCCGTCACATTCCAATTCATGTATATAATTACACTACCGGCCATAATTATTAGGCTACCGTAGTTTTCACAAAAATATGTATTTCATACTATTTTAGCATTTATTGCCAAGTGCATAATTCTACATGGAAATCGAATGGTTCTTTTGTTATTATAATTTGCAAAAATTTACGAGGCAGCCAGAAAGCTTTTGCTTCGGCCAGTCAATAATAAGAAGAGACTAGCATGGGGAAGAGAGCACGAAACCTGGGCACCAGAATAGTTCATTCGGTGCACATGTTATTGTACAGTATTAACACAAGAACCATTCTATTTTCATTTAGAATTATCCACTTTGCAATAAATATTAAAAATAATATGAAATACATCATATTTGTTTTTAAACTGGGGCGGCCTAATAATTATGGCCGGTAGTGTATATATATGTGGGAGGAGATTGTGTTGCCTCCCCTTATATATATATATATATATATATATATATATATATATATATATATATATGTGTGTGTGTGTGTGTGTGTGTGTGTGTGTGTGTGTGTGTGTGTGTGTGTGTTGACCTAATAGCGATAGTGTGTTTCCTGCTTAATCATAATCATCATAGGCTTAGGATTGCGTTTAAGCACGAAACAGGATGTGTCTGCATGCTGAAATCGAAATCAATGTCCTCTTAATTTATTTACATAAGCTCTGTCTCTAATATTGAGATATTTATCGCCCAGATATAACATAACTTACCACACACACACACACACACACACACACACATATATATATATATATATATATATATATATATTACTGCATACCTACATTTATTAAATTTGAATCTGGTTTGTTTAAATACATAATTTTTTTGTATTTTGTAACAAGTATTTTGATACGAGAGAATCTGTTATTAATTTTTCATTTTTTTTGTAATGATATCACCCCGAGCAAGGCGGTAACGCCACTGATGTGCAGGGTCTATGTAAGAGTGAAAAGATTTGGAAAAGAGAAAGCCGGAAACCACATCCTAAATAGGGAACAAGTGATGAGCCTCTACACCAATACAATAGACGTGGGTGGATTGTAAACCGGTTTAGACTTTTCTTTTAAATTCAAAAATGCTAAGTTTTTAACAGGTCAGACGAATACTTTAGGCAATATAAGGGCGCTTCTAAGGGGCACAGTTCAATATCTATTAAACATAATTGAGTAAATGATACAGTATACTATTATCCACGTCTTTGTTGCCATTTGTACGATGTTTCGGCCGTTGTAGGCTCAGGCCTTCTTCAGGTGCTAAGAATTATTTGTAATAATTTATTACAATCACTGGGTTATATAATTCTCATTTCTTCTGTAGTAATGCCTCGATTAGAAGTCTAATCATGCAAGTTACTTGTTCACCACTGCTGTAGCCTGGTGTTGAACTCACAACTCTTTGGGTCAATTCCGAGGAAATACTCAACGTCTTTATCCACTAGGCAATTTTCCATTAAGGACTTGACCCAAAAAGTTGTGAGTTCAATACCAGGCTACAGCAGCGGTAAACAGGTAACTTGCAGGGTTAGAGGGAGATAACTCATGACTTCCTATTGAGTAATTACTACGCAAAAAATGAGAATGATATACCCCAGTGATTGTAAAAAAGTTTTGGGTTCGAAATTCTTATCACCTGTAGAAGGCCGGAGAGTACAACGGCCGAAAAAAGTTCAAATGGCAACAAAGATGAGGACAATAGTCGCAATAATGTAAATATTGTAAATACTACCTCATCTCAGAAATTAATAAATATTGTTCTTGCATTTTTTAAATTATAATTAGTATTTAAATTATTTTAATTTTATTTAAATTATGTTATTTAATGTATTAAATATTTTAAATAATATGAGATTATGAATTTCGGTTTTCTTTTAATTTTCTTTCTAGAAAATAATTGAATTATGTTACTTCGTGGCAAAGTTCATTCCTAGAAGCGATTAGGTGGCATTCTAATTAAGTGATTAATTAGTTTGATTGTCACACAGATGCAACTTTGCGGAACTATTCATTCTTTACTGATGTTTCAAATAAAAAGCATTTTGGGGGTTACATTACCTATTTCTATCAGTTAAGACTTTTACAGGGAATGACGACCATGTGATGAAAAATGTGAATTTTCTCAAATTCTTTTCGTATTACTTCGTAAGAAGGAAGTTCTATTCAGAAATGTTCTTTCCAACTCTCAATATTTTATGAAACAGTGACCCGAGTGAACTTTTCTCCGACCCATAAATTCTTTACCTGTCCGAATCTAGGGTTAGGTGAAATTTATCTTGCATATCTACTTATCTACAAAGTCTACAGTGAGCTAATTGTACGACGTTCAGCTAGAAGACAACTTGTTGTATGAACATTTTCTTCAGGGTCTCAACCAGAGACCCAAAATCAGGAATCTCTTCATGGCATTTTTTTCACAGATCATGTTTTTAAAAAAAATAAACAAAATACCGAAGATCATACATTTATATATTGATAAAGCTCTTCGTAGTGTTTAAATAGTATTTGTGAGTAAAAATTGTTTGTTTTTCTTTCAGGTATTTGATAACATGAACAAATTCAGTGATTCTATATTAATCTTTATCAATTAATCAGAGGGAACTAACTAGAACTGAAATTTTTGATGTACTATACCGCCTTTTTATATTTCTACTTCAAAGTCCTTTTATTTTGATAGTTTTTTAGGATCATCAAAGATACTTTCCAGTCTAGGGGAATTGCAATATCAAAAAGAACGCTCATACCGTTCTCGTGCTCTTGATGTCTCTATGATTAAATTTCATTTTTCTCTGAGCGTATTTTTAAAGTTCCTTTACAGGTCCAATGTCTGTAACCGGATCTGTGTAATATTTATATCAGTTGCTTGCTGTTTCTTTCTTCTAAAAGTTGCATATTTTCAGTATAGATATTTACCCACATTATCATGCCGAGATTTATATTCAATGGTTATTAACATTGCTCAGAAATATCATCATTGTTATTATTATTATTATTATTATTATTATTATTATTATTATTATTATTATTAACTCAGCCTTAAGGCGGAGGTATCTCATTTAGTCACGTTTGTGTGTTTGTCTGTGTGCTGGTTTTTGTGTCTGTCCGTGGTCAAGATATCTCAAGACAGACTGAATCGTTGGCCTCATGATTGACACAAACTGATTAGATATTGGGTTCGGTCGGGTTCGGTCGGGTTCGGGATAATGTTTCCAGGTTATTTTTCAGGTTTTATTACTAAAATTTACTTTTTGCCTTTCAAATGCCAAATACTGAATTACATCCCATAGACATGTTAAATAGAGAATTATTTCCCCTGTTTCATTTAATTTTGATCGCGGTTGATTTTTTTTGTTTTGTTTTTGTATTTTAATTCTTGAGAGCAATCAAGTTCATTGCAGTTATTCTTTCTCATTTAATAATCATATCTTGCTAATCACTGAGACGATGTCGGTAGTACCTCAGCGGACTTTTGCGGTCTTTCACTGCTATTTCTAATTATTATTATTGTTGCTGTTGTTGTTTTGAACATTTTTTGTTACTAGATTCCCTAGTGTAAATAGTTGTTTGTTGCAAAAAGAAAATGCAAACAGATGCGTTTCTCTGAAACGAAAGAGTCTAAAATACGTAAGTGCAACCATTGTTGGGCGGTAAACTATCATTATGAAACCTCCGATAAATAAGTCATTTTTGTAATGACAGAAAACAAGTCGATTTTTGGATAGTTCAGCGGAGCAGCGACTCATGTTTGGTCGATTTTTCTACGACTAATCTTCTAAAGCATTTAAATCCCACCAGCTGTAATAGTTGATTAACTAACCGTTTATATTGACGGCAAAGTTTGTTGCAGAAACTTCTGATTAGTCATACTAAAAAAAAGTCAATTTTTTAGATCTGGTGATTTATATAAAAAAATGTGGGAAAAATTTTTTTTTGTTTGTTTTGGTGTCAGTATCATTTAATAATTCTTGTCGTTGTTAGAATCTACTGTTTGCATATTTATGATGATTAATATTGCGCTTATCGTTCTTTTTTTGGCGAGGCGTCTAATCAGCGAAATATATATTGTATATTGAAAAGTTTTTAGGCCACTTGAATCAATTTTACTCATAATAGCCAGCGCACTCATGATTTTTTTTATTAAGAAAATTGTAATACAGTAAATTCTATTACTCACACTTTCACTTTCCACAGTTTTATTTATGTGCTCCAGAAATAATATTTAATTGACCCTTTAATGTCCAGGAACACTTACTAAATTTGCTGAAAATAATTATAAAATGAAGTGTCATATATCATGGATTTCGTGTACGTTTATGTATTTTTGTCATTTAAATTCATAACGCTCGTGTTTAATCTAAAATATATTTTAAAATATATTCTACTACTGTTCAAGGCTTCCATCAGGTAATGAAATTATAGATATGCTGGTGATGCCTCTCATCTCAGTGACAATATTTTGGACTATTAAAACGACAAAATGTACAGCAAGGCACTGAGAAAAAAATTGACGGAAGGCAAGATTACGCGATTATCTGATGCAAGACCTCGTCTTCACATGACCCAGTATAGACAAAGATAAGTATAGGTGGTGGTCAACCAGGAAGCAGTTGCCTCAACACGAATATGAAGACTCCAGGTTTTAGATCTAGATTTGCATCTACTGTTGAAAAGTAGGCACGGAAAATGCTCATAACAATAATGATAATATTAAAATAATAATAATGATGATCAGAAGAAGAAGAAAAGGAAATATAAAAATATCTATTAAAACCTTATAACATAATGGAAATATCTATACATATTCTTTTTCAACAAAATAACTAGTCGATTTTTTTACATTTTCTCCATTAGATCTAATAATTTCATTGAAAGGATACGCAGTATGGATTCACTTTGGAATAGTCAAATTCATTTTTTAAAACAATATTCAAATTTTTAAAAAGTTGCTAAATTCACATCAAGCTGAATTACGAGATATGGTTTAAAATTTCCAGTGCATAATAATAATAATAATAATAATAATAATAATAATAATAATAATAATAATAATAATCTAATTCAAAGCCAAAGATAAAGCTCTTGAACAGATGAAACAGCGCTGGCAAGACAAACCTCTGCATGGCCAATATCCAGTACGTGCCAATAAATCCAATGTTGACAAAGTTAATACTCATCGATGGTTACGTGCATCTGGATTAAAGTCTGAAACTGAAGGATTTATACTTGCAGCACAAGACCAAAGTCTTTTCACGAGAAACTTTCAGGCAAATATTATGCATAATAATATGGATCCAAAATGCAGGTTTTATGATAAACACCAAGAAACAATAGACCACCTAATCTCAGGCTGTCCTGTGCTTGCCCCAAACGAATATAAAAATCGCCACAATAGAGTTGGGCAATATTTACATTGGGCAATGTGCAAACATTATGGAAAAGCTGTAAACAAACACTGGTACGAACATCATCCAGCACCGGTTACAGAAATAGAAGATGTAACCATTCTATGGGATTACACCATCTACACAGACAGAAAAATTGAAGCAAACAGGCCAGACATTATTGTTAAAAACCAGAAGGAGAAAACTTGTCTATTAATTGATATGGCTTGTCCAGCGGATTGTAACATAGCAATCAAGGAATTTGAAAAACTGTCAAAATATAAAGACCTGGAAATTGAAATAGGAAAAATGTGGAAATTGAAAACAAGAGTTGTGCCAGTGATAGTAGGTGCACTTGGAATGATAAAAAATGGAACAAAACAACACATTGAAAGAATCCCTGGAAACCCCAGCTTAAGAGACATACAAAAAATTGTCTTATTAAGTACAGCCCACACACTAAGGAAAACTTTATCTATGTAATGCTGGAGATGATAGGGAAGATAGAAAAACATGAAATGGAGCCATAACAACACGCCACTACCTGCCTTAGGTCTCCCCGCAGACTTGGTTGGTAGTGAGACCAAAGCAGAAATCGAAATATGATGAAAAATGACATAATAATAATCTTATTCATGCTATGGACACACTATCTGCAAAATCAGCGGGACGACCTAATGCAGATAATCGTCTGTTGTTCATTACATGGTATGTTTTTCCATCGCCTATATAATCACTAGTGTTACATGGACAAGGTTCTTCTTAGTGTGTGTTCTGTAATTAGCAATACAATTGTTTGTATTTATGTTTAACTGGAATTTGCAGTTAATTTTCACTGTATTTCTGTGTTTCTTTTAATTATTTCTTCTTCTTGTAATTATTGTTATTATTATTGTTATTGTTGTTGATTCCGTGTAAGGAACCGCAAAAAATAATAAATAACAAAACAGATATGGAGATAGAAAATGTAAGTTATATTGAACGAAATTTACAAACTGGAACACGGGTTAATCAAATCAGGAATACTATTAGTAGAAATAATATATACAGTCTTGAAGTGTAAAGTATGTCCGGGTAACTGATTCTAGATCCAACCAACTCCAACTAACTCTACACCAACTTACAGCTAAAACCAAACTATCTCACCTTCCAATTGTCGTTCTCTGTATAGGCAAGATTATATGCACACTCAGGCGTGTCCATTGTTGTATACAACAAGGGACGATCTCATAACAGTTATAATGTTTTGTCACAGTGAACATTTTTGAATACTCTAGGTATTTTACACTAGTCTGCAAAAATATTTCATGGTTGATGGATCATGTTTGGTCAGACTTATTAGTTTTGCTATGCTGATTTCGAATATAGCATTCATTCTACGACGTCACGTCAAGATTTTTGTCTGCGGCTGACCATTTTTTTGGCATTTGTCAAAATATACCTATATCGATCGAATTTTCGACTTGAGATCTAAGAAAAAATCTAACTGTAATAATTCCAAAATTTATTGCATTCGTGATGTAGAAGAAAATTCTATCTGTTATGGAAACCCCTTATGTTATTTCTAATAGTACATTTTAAAAGAAGAGAACTTATTTTGTTGGTAAAATATACAATGACTCAGAAAGGACGCATTGAGTCTGTATATCGTGTTCTCTATAAATGACATCAAATCTTTATTTAGTAAAATGTAACGAACAAACTGTTCGTAGTAGAAATGTGTACATATTTAATTAGCTTGACAAATTTGGAAGAAATTTCTTCTTTCTTGACTAGCAGGAATGTTAATGTGCTGTATCTCTTTTTATGCTCCAGTAGTAGTCTGCCATTAATCGGATGTTTCAACGTCTTTGGTACCTTCTTCCATTAATATGTCATGGTGGAATCACCGACCCTGTTTATTGCTAACAACCTCTAGTTTTAGGGAGATCTTTCCAGGTGGCGATGAGGAAAAGCAATTTTGATGTTCATGTTAGCACTAATGTTGAGAAAGTATTCCAGTGTATTTGCATCAAGCACGTTGTAGTTATCAGATTTGTGATTAACAAAAAGGTTTTCACAACATCTACAAATGATTTCCATGCATTTGTTTCATTCAAAGTCGTACTTCCCAACAGGATTTCATACACAATAGATTTTCTGATGTCTAAACTTTAGGAAACTTCTGCTTGAAGCTTTTCAATGCTCAAGCTTGGAAACACTTCACAGATAAACAACGACCGCCCTTTATCAAACATTTTTACAAGTAGAAATCAGGGATATTTTATATAGCTGGACTGCTGGTCGGGTAAAAATTTGAACATTTTCAAATTCACATAGATAGATTATTTATGCCTTGTGTAGTCAAGTTTCTCATTTATGAATTTCATCTGCTGTTGCTATTCCATGAGGGTTGTGGAGGGCACAATCGATATTGATGCATAAGAGTTTGTGTTTTAAAGAAGGACGCATTTTAAGCTTTGCTTGGAACTGTTTATTAAAAATCACCATAAGGTGGGATCGTATTTCTCCTCTTCAATTTTGAAAACTTTCTCCACGTCATTGCAATATACAAAACATCACAGTTTCTGTAGAAGGTAACAAATGTACACTGCCGCCCATACTTATTAGGCCACCCCAGTTTTTTAAAACAATTTTTTTTAGTATTTATTGCCAATAGATAATTCTAAATGAAAATAGATTGGTTCATTTGTTAATACGGCACAATTACATGTGCATCAAAGGAACTCTTCTAGTGTCCAGTTTTTGTGCTCTCTTCTCCGTGCTAATCTCTTCTTATTGGCTGGCCAAAGCAAAGGCTTCCTGGCTGCCTTGTAAAAGTTTGCAAAAAATATTAACAAAAAAAACAATTTATTTTAATTTAGAATTATTCACTTGGCAATAAATACTAAAGATAGTATGAAATACTCCAGCTTTTTTAAAACTAGGGTGTCCTAATAATTCTGGTAGTATACTTCTTGCTAAAAGATTATTCTCTCTCAGTTAAGATGGTAGCAATTCTACAGAGTCTTTTGCTAGATTTAAATCTCGGATCATATTTCTCAATTCATCTTAGTTAAACAGTTTTTGCTCGGAATTTAACTTATCAAACTTAACACCATTTTCATAGAGTTTATCTTGGCTAGCATTGTTACTGACAGGATCGTATTGAGAGTCATCATTGCTAACGTCAAGAAATCCATTGAATATGGGAACTCGAAGATCATTTATGAGCGGCATAGGTCGAATAGTAGATGGGAGGGAAGGAGATTTTATATACTTGCGGTGCTTCTTGTTAAATTCTCGAACATTAAGAATTAAGCAAAAGTACCAATCCTCATGGTGATTGTGTGGTTCACGTCAGATCATTGGGATGCCAAAACTTAGAGAAGTTCGAACACCATTGGTCTACTAACAAAGATGTTCATTGCAAGACAAGAAGACTATGTATGGTCCCCACAGTTTATCTTGATCGCAGAATTTTAACTTAGAAGTAAGCATTGTACGCCTTCTTGTAGAAGACAATATTTGTTTTTCGATTTTCTTTCACGGTGAACCCTACGCATGCGTAACAAAAACCGTTTGGATCATGAACGCATTTTCTTGAAGTCATTTTCGATTTTATTTATATGAGAATATACAATAAATAAGTGAAGTTAAAAAATTACCTCCACTCAATTTCTTTCAATCATGAAAGAATAGACACCCACCTAAATACACTTACATTTTAGCATTTTATAACCAGTCAATATTTGCTTAAATTGCGTTTTTATTACAAGCACAAGAAGAAGAACAATAATTTAATCGCAGATAAATGGGCTTGCAGGTAAAAAGATGTACTGGTGGTGGATATTAGCCATATATATATATATATATATATATATATATATATATAGTCATCCGCAGACAGATCTGTTTTGCTGTATCAGAGCTCATCAGTACGGTTAGACTCCGATTGCTTATAACCCAGGATTGAAACTCGTCCGAATTGGCATCAGTCGGCGATTCTACTTTTAGCGTATACATTATCATTATATACGCCCAATATTTATCTATATATATATATATATATATATATATATATATATATATGTGTGTGTGTGTGTGTGTATATTAAACGTTTCACCCCAAGCAAGGCATTCCACTGCCACTATTGCTTAGCGGGTTACATAGAGGAAAGTGATGGGAAAGAGTGGTTAGTTATAGGAAATGTTGGAAGGAGACGGATGAGGATACAGAGAATAATGGTTGAGTAGGAAGAGAGTTGAGTAGATGGGAAAAGTGTTTGAGAGAATTGATGCGAGTTAGTGTGGTAAGAGCTATCTGTTGACCTTACATTTAATTTCTAGAACATTGTAGCTGTCGGGGAAGCAAGTATATGCAAAGTCAGGAAGTGCGAGAAAAGAAGCTGTTAGAGTAGAAATTGCGGTTACATGTTATCTGTTTCACTGTAAAAGAGTGGGACCATGTTGCTAATCTAGTATCTCGTGCAAAATCATAACTAGTGGGCACCAGTGACCTAAGTTCATGGGAACAGAAGTCGTGAAAGTATTTATACAAGAGGCACAGGGAAGCCACATCACGCCGGTTAGAGAGTGACTGCAGCCGGGCTGCCAAGTCGGTATCGATCACATTACAGATTCTCAGTTGTATTTTGTCAAGAAAACCGTGGAGAATCGAGGCAGCAGATAATTTTCTAAACATATAATCTTAAACTTTTAAATAATAAATTTTAATAAGATCTCTTACGGATTTTACCTCCAAACCGCTTTATATATATATATATATATATATATATATATATATCGTAAGTTTTCCAGGAATCAAGCTTCCATGCAAAGCGAAAAGAATAATGATCTTTTCTATATCAGGTTTATGATATGCTAGCAGTATTAAATTTCATATTATATTCTGCCCAATACTGATTATCGTACCAAGCCCAAAGTTCAATGATTGACATAATGTATTATCCATATTTTTTGCAGGTGGATGGATAAAGACGTAATGTATTGTCCATGGTCTTTAGTTCAAATAGACGACACTATCTTGACTATATTTTCAAATCTGCCTGCAAATCATTTGTTTACAAAAACATTGTAAACTACTCTGGCATATACCAGCTGTGATTAATAATTCAATAGGTTGACAATTTGGAAAACAAAATTATCTGAAATTTTAATTGTAGCAAAATATTTAATCTGTAACACCCCAACAATGCCCCTAAGACACAAGGGGTTACAGAGTTTTGAAGATTCTTTTAATCATTTCACCCCCAAGCAAAGCAGTTTTACTGCCAATGGTACACAGAGGGTTACATAGAAGAAAAGTAATGAAAAAGGGGAACAGGTTATAAGGGTGTCAGAAAGTGGGTAAGAGAAGGATGAGATTATTGGTGTGATGAGAGAGAAGTGCACGGAGAAAAGAGTATGAGAGAAAGGTTGCAAGTCATTGAGATAAGAGATGACTATTGATACTATACTTTTACTTCATTTATTACTACTGGTGACTATACATTTAAATTCTTCGAGATTGTAGCCGATGGTGAAGCAAGCATAAAGAAGGGAATTCCACAGGCGGGGAAGTGCGAGAAAAGAAGCTGGTAGAGTACAAAATTCGATTACATTTTATTGATTTAACTGTAAAAAGATGGGACCTAGTTGCTAGTCTAGTAACTTGATTAAATTCATACATAGGGGGCAACAGTGAGCTAAGTTCATCTGAGCAGAAGCCATGTAAATATTTTTTAGAAGAGCTACAAGGATGCCACATTACATCAGTGAGAAAATGACTGTAGCTGAGCTATCCAGTCGGAATCGATAACATTACAGATTCTTTGTTGGATTTAGTCAAGAGCCCCGAGATGAATAGCACCAGATGTGGCAGTAGTATTCAATACACGGCGGATGGTATATTTATATATATGAAGGATGGATTCATACGGGAACAAATTTTCCTGGCATCATAAAAGACCATCCAAGCAGTGGATTTAGCTATGGATCGATATAGGCATTCCACTTTGAGGTCTGCAGAGAGAGTTAGGCTGAGGAGGCGCAGTTTTTTGTTTCAGGGAGGCTAACATGATCCATACTAAGGTGGGGTAGAAGTGATTGTCTGTGATGGTTAACAGAGACCAGCTTCGTTTTGGAAGCATTAACATTCACGAGCCATTTCTTATCGCAGTTCAACACAGATTGGAGGTCCTTTTCAAGCTCGGAAGCAAGGTTTACTTTGTCAGCCTCAGCAGATTTTTGCTCGAGTGAGCGTAAACGGTGGCGTCGTCAGTGTATATACCTTCCTGAGATCTGGTTATAACAAGAAGATTGTTAATGAAGATTAGGAAAAACGTAGGACCTAGAATAGAGCCTTAAGGTACACCCGCGTTCGTATGATAGTGTCGGGAGGTATATCCGTTCAATACTACATTCATTGTGCAATTTGAATGGAACGACTGGATTAGGTCAAAATATTTTCCAGTTATATCATAGCCCCGCAGTTTGCGTAGAAGGCCAGCATTCCAGACTCTGTCAAACGATTTGGAAATATCCTTGTAACGAAAGACATGACTTACCTCGGAATTCAAAACGAACGCGAATATGTCTTACCTGTAAGATAATAACAAAAAAGAAAGATGGCCGCTATTGAAGACACAAATTATGCGTGCTTATTTCGGCCAAAACGAGACGATGTTTGCAGACAAGCAGATCCTGGCCGTCTTGGAATGGCATAAAGAGTGGTTGCTAGTGCTGCTGTCAGTAAGGATTTTCTGGGTGGATTGTGTGTGCCGAAGTTGCGAATTGAAAGTAAGAATGACAAAGAGAAAGGAGAAGCGGCTTAGTTGGTATCTGTTTCACAATTGCCATGTGTAACAGGCCGAGAAAAGGAATCCTGAAATCCATTTCCTTGAGGCGAAGAAAGAAAGAAAGAAAGAAACAAAGAAACAAAGAAACAAAGAAAAATAGCTTGCATTCCGGCGAGTGAGCATTGCAATGCACCTTTTGTTCCCCACCCGCCACTCATCATCATTCTTTTTTTATACAACAGTTCATGGTAACAGTTCGAGCTTCACCGTTCTTCGATTTCAGGGCTTGGTATATATACTAAGTGATGGTTGTTAGCATATCAGCAGTAGACCTGTTGAAGCGAAAACCAAAGTGTTTGTCAAAGAAGAGACTAGGAACAGCAAAATTAACAATGAATTGGACCATAAAACTGTAATCAGTGAGACAGTATATCGTGATTGTCATTGCATTTAATTTTTTGGCAGAATAAATGTAGTTGGAAAACATGAAATTGGAGGGTACTTCTACGAGAGAATCGCGAGTTTTTTCTATGTGTGTTTATCTATATAATGCAACAAAATTGGGGATTCCCCTAATTGTATATTGAAACACTGCCATCGTACACGATAGCATTTGATAATTCCGTATATTATTTTTTTATGTTTTGAATTTGAATTTTTTATAAGTTTTCTCAAGAGTAGGTGGTGAGTACAAAATAAAAATAACTTTATTTTCTTCATGTTTGCAAGTTCGAAAATGTGAAATATATTTTCAACTAATAAAAAAAAAGATTGCCAACGTGCTGTGAAAAGTTCAAAGAAAATTTTGCGAGCAAGTGTGAATTTTTCTCAAAACAATGATATTATTGTGATTTGCGAGAAAAAGCCAATTGAACATTCAACGACCCATGTCATCTTTTTTCCCGCCAAAAAAATGTGCGTAGATTTGAGCCGGCCACGTGATATGAGTTGGCTACGTGTTTCACGTTTTGCGGTCGGTCATTCAGACGGATATATGGAAGCAAAGTGGTACATTTCGGTGAGGGTGGTGCAACCTAGATTAATGCAACAGAAACTGACAACCGTCAATCGAGCACGACTATCCCTGGAACCTGTACTCACACCCTCCCACTTTTTCTCTCGAGCTGGTATTTTTCTCCTCCTTCCTCTACAACTACTAGCGGTCCTCAACAGAAAGAAGGTAACAAGACATTTTTAGGTGCTTACGTATTATCGGGAGGACCTTTAAAAAAACGACTCAAAAATTAAAGTAAATTATTTATTGAAACGGTTAAAACAATAAAATAACATTACATTTGTAATTCCGGAGGCCAGAACGTCGCAATTGCTTCCAAAAGTGACTCAAAGACATCAGTACAGGCAACATGCTTCCGCCACATGAATTCGGCCAAATACGACTCCAAATGGTGACGTGCAGTGCCACAGTGCTTCTTGTTTCGCCACTTTGTCGATCCCCATAGGCGTTCCACTGTCTGCGTATGAGCCCCGGTGTTCGAATCCACAAAGTTGTACTTGTGGTTGACGTTGAGGTGATGAAAGCCTGATTTTTCCAGTTCCTTGGTGTTATAAGCGGGGAAAAAAAAGAAAAAGTAAAAATCAAAGGTCCTCCCGATAATACGTAAGGACCCATTTTTACTACCATACTGATACATCACTTGGAAAACTTGGACTTGCTGCATTATCTTCACAAATAAAATTTCATAAGTCAATAACTCATAATTTTTTTCTCACAACAATTTCTAACTGAACATATCACAGTTAAAAATTTCACTTCCTACAAATTGGATGTTATTTTGCACTATTAATAATTTTTATCTATTTATACAAACGAAACAGTCTTTTGTTTTCAACCATTTAATGATGATTTTGATAAAATGTAAAATATATTTTTGACCAATAGAAAAAAAAGATTGCTGAGGAAAGATGGAGGAAAATTTTGCGACTAAGTGTGAATTTTTCTCAAAACAATGATACTATTCTGATTTGCAAGAAAAAGCCAATTGACATTCATGTCATCTTTTTTCCCGCCCAAAAAATGAGCGTAGGTTTTAGCCGGCCACGTTGGATGAGTTGAACTTTTAAATGGCCAAGTGAGGGTTTTTTTTTATATCTACTGACCTGAAACTTTGATAAATGTTCTTAAATAAACAAACGTTTTCCTGATAGAGGACACTTAATTTCTCAAATATACAAGCCGGTAGATGTAAATGAATACTTACGCTGTTTAATAAAAAACATAAAACAGACCATCTACTCAAATATAGGTAGCCATTAAAATAACCTTTAATGAAATAAGATAAAACACCTTGGATTAGCAAAGAAGTAATAATAAAAAAAGAACCATTCTATTTTTATTTCAATTAGCCACTTGCCAATAAATACTAAAAATGTATGAAATACATCATATAAAAAAAACTAGAGTAGCCTAATAATTATGGCCGGTAGTATATATATATATATATATATATATATATATATATATATATATATATATATATATTATAATTGATATTTTAGATTATTAAAATGGATAATACATATTTCACCGCGTCCTGATGTTATTATCGCGGCTCGTCAGACCTAAATGGTACAAGAGTTGGTCCTCAAAATACACCCCACAATTTTTTTTTTTTACACAGACGCTCACATGTCTATATTAGAATAGTCATTTGTCACGGTTATTTACGAAAATTTCTCGCTCATTCGAAAAGAAACCCAAAGAAAGAAGGAAGCAAGGATAAAGAAAAGATAGACAATTGATTATTGTAAAAAAGAGAAAAAAGGGAAAAATTAGAAAAAAGAAAAAAAGGGAAAACAGAAAAACATGAATGGAAAGCAAGAAGAGAAAAAGAAAGGACAAAGAGATACAATAAAAGGAAATACAGTATCACGAGAAATAAATGTTAACTCCATTTATCGTAATAGCATCTCAAATCACCTATCTGCTCTCTTAGAATAACATGGAAAATTTTAACTATGAAATTTAATTTAAAATATACTGGGATATATTTACGGGACAAAAAAAATGCTAATTTAAAAAATATTATTAAAATAATTAAAAATACTAAAATTAAAAGATATAAATACAGAAACAGGAAAAATTAGATAAACCTAACAGAAGGGGGAAATACACAAAAAGAAGGAAAGAAAAAGGAAGAAATCACGATAGAAAGGATTTTGAAATAATTAAAATAAGCTAGATCGAAACCGACGTATTTATATTGACTCATATTCATTCTTACAAACGCGACAATGAATTTACCCTTGAATTAAAATATACCGAAATAGGAATATTTATGGTGAAAAATAAATCATAAATCATACATCCTAACATAAATTACATTATAACCACTGGTAGTAATTTATTCTAACTATAGTTAAAATAAAAACTAATAAGAAAATATAATTTATTAAAATACAATCTTAAAAAATATCTAAAATACTATCAATGCTAATAATAGATAAAAATAATAAAAGATAATAATAACAATAAAACAATAAAGAGATAACAAATATGTGTATACATACATACATATATACACATACAAATATGTATTTATATACATATGTATTTATATATATATGTATGCATCAAACAAAATTTCTCTGAGACGTAATAATAATAATAATAATAATAATAATAATAATAATAATAATAATAATAATAAAAATTGAATATCAAAATAAAAACAAGGCAGTCTCGCAGACATGAAGATCCACCTTGGAAAAGAAAAATAGAAAAAGAAATCGAACAACTTAGAAGTGATCTATCAGTACTGGATGAACTGAGTTGAGGAATAAATGTAAGAACTAGGAAAAGCAGAAGAGCCGAAAGAAAATATAACATTAGGAATGAAAATGAAGTCTTATCAAATAAAGAAAAAATAAAGCAAAAAATCCAACTGAAGGCTCAAAGAATAAGACGCTACGAGAAAAGAGCAAGATTTTACAGACAAAACAAGATTTTCCAAACTGATACAAAGAGATTTTACAGGGAAATAGGTAAAAAAAAGAATTGAAGTGACAGTCCCCCCCAGAATGGAAGAAGTCACACAGTTCTGGGAAAAGATATGGGCTTGCCCTAAAGAACATAGCAAGCAAGTACATTGGATTGCGCAAGAGATAGAACGAATGAAAAACAAACCCGAACAGACATGGTCTGGAATTACAGAAGATGATGTTAAATTTGCACTAAAAAAAGCACACAATTGGAAATTCTCAGGTATAGATAAAATTCCTAACTTTTGGCTATATTATTTAAATACAGCACATAAAAAACTAGCCAAAGAACTTCAAGAAATGGTTGACGATCCCACTAAAATTCATGCATGGATGACCAAAGGAATTACATTTCTTCTACCCAAGAATGGTGACACAAACAACCCGAAAAACTACAGACCAATTACATGTCTTCCGACAACATATAAACTATTAACATCTATTTTAACAAAACAGACATATTTATTCTTAGAAAGAAATGACATGATACCGCTTGAACAAAAAGGGTGCAAACGTGGCTGTTATGGTTGTAAAGACCAATTGCTAATTAACAAAATGATCCTGGAAAACTGCTACAGTACAAAGAAAAATCTTAGTACTGCCTGGATAGATTATCGTAACGCATTCGATAGTGTGCCACATTCCTGGATTTTAAAAACATTAAATATATACAAGATATCATCCGTCATCATCAATTTCATCAAACAGTGCATGTCTATATGGAAAACAACCCTTTAACTCAATCATATAAATGGAACCTACAAGTCTGATAAAATAAACATCAAAAGAGGTATATTTCAAAGTGATTCTTTGTCTCCATTACTATTCTGCATATCATTAATAGCACTAACCAGTCAACTTAATAAGACAGAATGTGGTTATAAAATAGGCCAAAAGAAAATAAGCCATCTATTCTACATGGATGACTTAAAGTTATATGCTAAGAATAATAATGAGCTGGAAGGTCTTCTGCAAACTGTAAAATGCTTCAGCGAAGACATTGGAATGAAATTTAATTTGAATAAATGTGCTAAAGCTACAGTTTTACGTGGATCAATACAAGAAACATCCTCAATTAGCTTAGACCCTGCTGTAACAATAAAAGAATTGAAACCAGAAGAAGCTTATAAATACCTAGGTGTAAATGAGAGCGAAAACATTCACCATAAAAAAATGAAGGAAATAGTGCGTAAAGAGTAGTATAGAAGGCTACGAATGATATTAAAAACTGAATTAAATTCACAGAACAGAGTTATGGCCATTAATAACCTTGCAATCCCAGTTGTCCAATATAGCTTTAACATCTTAAACTGGACTCTAAACGAGATCAGGCGAATGGATGCTAAAACAAGAAAGCTTCTTTCTAAGCATAAGATGCATCATCCAAAGGCTGATGTAGACCGTCTATACATACCCCGTAAAGAAGGTGGGAGAGGTCTTATTCAGCTGGAATTGTCATACAAGACAACAACTATTGACCTACTAACATACATAGAAACAACAAAGGATTGGATGATACAATTAGTAAGGCAACATGAAGAAAGAAAGAAAAAATATTCAATCATAAAAGAAGGCAGTAAATACAAACAAGATTTACAGTTAGTAGATTCTGTAGAAAAGCAAAACAGAAGCCAAGAACCAACTATTGCGGCAAAAAATATGAAAATGAAAGCCAAAGATAAAGCTCTTGAAAAGATGAAACAGCGCTGGCAGGACAAACCTCTGCATGGCCAATATCCAGAACGTGCCAATAAATCCAATGTTGACAAAGTTAATACTCATCGATGGTTACGTGCATCTGGATTAAAGTCTGAAACTGAAGGCTTTATTTTTGCAGCACAAGACCAAAGTCTTTTCACTAGAAACTTCCAGGCAAATATTATGCATAATAATATGGATCCAAAGTGCAGGTTTTTTGATAAACACCAAGAAACAATAGACCACCTAATCTCAGGCTGTTCTGTGCTTGCCCCAAATGAATATAAAAATCCCCACGATAGAGTTGGGCAATATTTACATTGGGCAATGTGCAAACATTATGGAAAAGCTGTAAACAAACACTGGTATGAACATCATCCAGCACCGGTTACAGAAATAGAAGATGTAACCATTCTATGGGATTACACCATCTACACAGACAGAAAAATTGAAGCAAACAGGCCAGACATTATTGTTAAAAACCAGAAGGAGAAAACTTGTCTATTAATTGATATGGCTTGTCCAGCGGATTGTAACATAGCAATCAAGGAATTTGAAAAACTGTCAAAATATAAAGACCTGGAAATTGAAATAGAAAAAATGTGGAAATTGAAAACAAGAGTTGTGCCAGTGATAGTAGGTGCACTTGGAATGATAAAAAATGGAACAAAACAACACATTGAAATAATCCCTGGAAACCCCAGCTTAAGAGATATACAAAAAATTGTCTTATTAAGTACAGCCCACACACTAAGGAAAACTTTATCTATGTAATGCTTGGGATGATAGGGAAGATAGAAAAACATGAAATGGAGCCATAACAACACGCCACTACCTGTCTTAGGTCTCCCCGCAGACTTGGTTGGTAGTGAGACCAAAGCAGAAATCGACATATGATGAAAAATGACATAATAATAATAATAATAATAATAATAATAATAATAATAATAATAATAATGAACCATATTATTTCATTTTTATTTTTCTAACTTTACTTTTGTTTCTTTTTGGGGGGGGGGGGGGTTCAATTTTTCTTCGTATAATACTTCATCTTTAAAATCACTTTTCTTTAGGTCTTTATTGTATATTTTTTTTATTCTCATCGAATATTTACTCGTTAGAAGATCATTCTAATTTTGACTGTTTTGGGTATTTGTTTTCAGTTAGATTTAGGATGATTAGAGTGAACATTAATATAGATAAGGGATTGATTACTTTTTTTGATACGGATTAAATGTATTTTTGGATAGGTTAAAACTAATATCTAAAACGTTAACGACCTTGAGATTAAATGAAATTTCGATTTAGAAGCCCAGCATTTTAAAAGCTGTAATAACGTTTTTAGAAATTCTTGATGTCAGGGGACCAGTACTGTCAGGGATATACATAAGACCATTGTCGCGGTAGCTACCTACTTGATTGGGCTCAACAATTCTACCTAGAGTATATATATATATATATATATATATATATATATATATATATATATGTATCAGATCCATGATTTGAGCTGAATCATAATTCCCCATTGGGTCATCAAAATTATTGATAATATTTTTAGTCCAGGTAGAATCACAATATACCAGGAGAGATTCTCTAGATATTAAAATAATATCCATTTCATTATTAGAAATATCTGTGAAGTTTCTAGCATAGTTTAAACTATTAACTAATAAATTGTAAGAAATTGAAGGGTAAAAGTCTACTATATTATATTGTAAAAATGAGGCTTTTTCCTTATTCGGAATGTTTTGGAATCACGTTATTGTATAAGAACAATCTTTCCATAAATTGGAATTGAGATTTTCTTGTATTAATATTACAATCTTACAATCTTCTTAATTTTATTACTAGAAAATAAACCTAATTCAGTTTTAGAGGGATTGATAAGTCTAGTTTGCAGGCTATTCTTACGTGTAAGTTAGTTACAGACTTAAAAAATATTTTTACTAACATTTTTAAATAAGAATTTCAAAAATAGTTTCATTTATTCCTGAATATGTCCTGAAATTTTCATTATAATCCAACAATTATTTGATTTTTGCAAGAATTTCTAAATAATGTGTTTGTCACCGGAAAAAAAAGCAAAACAAAAACAAAAAACAAAACAAAAAAGACAACTGTGGTATGCAATATTAGATTTCCGTTTTAAAATTTCGTAATGATTTTTTCCCGCTAACTAAATCATAATTTTACCAAAATTTCAAACGTGAGAGAAAGGATTAAATAATTTTAAAAAGTAATTAAAAAATTAAATAATAGGAAGTGCGTTGTGGGCCATTGGATATCGGCTCAGACCGAGAAATCGGGGAGCCGAGTTCGAATTCCAGCCGAATTCACTTACGCGCAAATACTCTTGGGAAAGGTATTAATCCGCCTATTCCTTCCAGTTATGGGTTAAATAACAGGACAACTTACTGCGGGATAATCTTCTGCCCAGTCAGTCATGTTTCTTTCGAGACATGATCGTCCAGGCGTGTATAACGTATGGCACTTAACTAACTGAATTAAAAAATACTTTGATCTTTCCTCTTAATAATAACACATAAATTTTGATGAAAAATGTCGTTTTATTTAAGTTTGGTCATGTTTTCCTCAGACTATTTATAAAATTTATATAAAAAATTGTTTTTTTTAATTAAATATATATTTTTTAAATATGTTTAAAAAAAATTAGGTGCTGGGAAAATATATATACATACTTGCAGAAAATATTGATGGTTAAATTAGTAAAAATATCCTTACTTCATAAAAGGTAGATATTAATAGAAGAAAGGAAGAGGAAGGTAGAGGGATTCAAATTTACTATTTAAAGATTTAATTAATTAATTAATCAATCAAAAACAATTTAATTTAAATTTTCTCTCCTAAAAACTGAATTTGGAATTTAAATTTTAAATGTTCACAAATTTCGCCTTAGGACGGCGCTTACTAATGAATTCTTTTCTAAAATTCGAGAGTAGGTGCTGGTTTGGGTACTTTAATATTAGTATTTTTTCTTGCAGACACAGGTGGCACCTATCACGAAAACTCCTCGGAATTCGGGCTAAACCTATCAATCTCTAACTAATTACAGGGTCCAGCCCATCCTCCTTCATTTTCCAAAATCTCCATGAAAGGCTGTCTGGTATTTCTGACACTGGTTCAAAAAAGAATACCTGTGATTGTAAAATCATTGCTTAAAAGGCCCCGCGGAGATACCAATATAAGTCCGGTAATTTTTCTTGTTCTTGGATGGTGAAATGTGAGCTTCAGAAATTACCTGGGTGGATTTACATTTGCCCTCCACCTGACAGATATCCACGGAACTACAATTGCATTAATTCAAAATTCCGAACTCAGAGTTAGTATAACATAAATTCTTTAGAATTTGCCTATGAATGAGAATTTATAATGTCTATATTTGAAATTAAATATATTAAATTTAAATAAATCCTATATCAGCATTTTCCCCCAAATAAAGTTTTTTTTCTAAAAATCCTTTTTCTAATATTTAACCCATTTATAAATGCTAGTTTTGTTAACACGTCCCTAGCGTCTCTACAAAATTGAAAGTTTTTTCTTTTCTTTTTCCTTTTTTCTCCCTTTCTTTGCATTTTGTTTAGCTCAATTCTCAGTCAGACACCACTTCCTATTTCTTCCGTTACTCCACTTCCGCCTTTGTAAAGCTAGACAAAGCCAATTTTTTAAATTTTTTCACTTACAACTCAATCTAAAAGTAATCTAAAATTAGACATTGATTGCTATCTAGTTTTTTGACGTCAATTTTTGAACTTCCGCCGGTAAAATCTTTATTTTTGACTTCATTTTCAGTAATGATAGTTGCCGATGAGATGTGAATTCTCTCTAAGGGGTTTCATGTTGAAATGATCATTCAATAGTTTTGAACTTCGAAATTTATTTTAGGTTATAATTGGCACTGTATTTTTAATTACAATGAGCCCTCCACCTGTATCATTTTTTAATATTAAAATATTAATATTAATTAGGATCGGGTCATTTGGGATTTACCTTCCTGCTTTTCGTTTTGGATTAAAGTTTTTTTGTTTTGGCTTTTAAATATATATATATATATAGCAGGAAAGTGAAAGAACACGTAGATGAAAACCTACCGTTCAAGCATTTATTTTATGAGTGCTCTATACAGAGTAGAAATCAATATTGTAATAGATGTAACAATGGTGAAAACGATTTATTTTGGAGAATGTGGAATATGTTCATGGTTATTTTGGCAATTAGGGATTTGTGGTTGTAGAGAATGGAATTTGGTGTGTCTAAACTCGTCAATCAGCAGTTTCTAACTATCGAGATACACATTTGGGTTAGCAAAGGGAGCAGGATGGCTTAGAATTGTACAAGTTATTTTTTAATTTTTTATTGGGTAAACTACATAGCTTACAGCCATATCACGTTGAATACACCGGTTCTCGTCCGATCACCGAAGTTAAGCAACATCGAGCCTGGTCAGTACTTTGATGGGTGACCGCTTGGGGATACCAGGTATTGTAAGCGTCTATTTTAAGGATGTGCGTTGCAGTGCATTGGATATAGGCTCGGACCGAGAAATCGGGGAGCCGAGTTCGAATTCCACCTGAATTCAGTGCATTCACTTTCGCGCAAATAACCATGGTAAAGGTATTAATCCGTCTATTCCTTCTACTTATGGGTTAAATAACAGAATAGATTGGGTTCTATAGACTTGGTCGGCAACCAGTCTCCCGCAGAAAGCAAGTGCAACCTACTGCCGGATAACCTTCTGCCCAGTCAGTCATTTCCCGAAAGAGACATGATCGTCCAAGCGTGGGGTCACGTATGGCACTTAACTAACTAACAGAGTGGAACCTTAGGTTTTTAAATGGGTAGATAATAATTTTATCAGGAGGTGGGATTTCATGTTTGTTTTATTATATCAGATTTTTATTTGACTACTATCTATGATTGCTGGTGTACGTTGTGGTGCAGTGGATATCGGCTCGGAACGAGAAATCGGGGAGCCGAGTTCGAATTCCAGTTGAATTCATTGCATTCATTTACGCGCAAATACCATTGGGAAAGGTATTAATCCGTCTATTCCTTCTACTTATGGCTTAAATAACAGGATAGATTGGGTTTTATAGCCTTGATCGGCAACCAGTCTACTGCAGAAAGCAATGGCAACCTACTGCGGGATAATCTTCTGCCCAGTCAGTCATGTCTCTTTCGAGACATGATCGCCCAAGCGTGTTTCACGCATGGCACTTAACTAACTGACTGACTATCCATGATTACATGGGATAGGAAGTTTAGGTCAGAATTTGGGTTGAATTATTGTAGTATTTTTAGTTATTTTATGTTTAGAGCAACATTTTAGTATTGCATGGGTTTTTTTAATTTTATTAATATAATATTCATTTTTTATTTTGTGAATGAAACAAAGTTATTAATTAAATTTTAAAGATTATTTTGTCTGAGTAAAAGATCTAGTGGGACCATAGAATACTTAAAATGTGTAAATAATTTTAACCGCAAGTTGAATTTATTTTATATTTTTTTTTTTTTATAAGCGTTTCACCCCGAGCAAGGCATGTCACTGCCACTACTGTGCAGGGGGCTACGTAGAGAGGAGAAAGGCTGGTTAAATATAGGACATAACAGAGGGTGGGTGATAGGCGGGTGAGGATACCGAGAATGAGGGTTGGGTAGATGAGAGTGTTGTGAGAATAGTTGGGAGTTAGTGTGATAGGAGGTGTCTATTGACCCTACATTTAAACACCTGGAGATTGTAACTGTCGGGAAAGCAGACTTGTGGAAGGGAGTTCCACAGGCGGGAAGCGCGAGAAAAGAAGCTGTTGGAGTAGAATCTACGGTTACATCTTATTTGTTTAACTGTAAAAGGGTGGGACCTAGTTGCTAATCTAGTATCTCGTGTAAATTCGTGCTTGGGCGGCACCAGTGATCTAAGCTCATCGGAGCAGAAGCCATGAAAGTACTTGTAGAAGAGGCACAGGGAAGCTACATCACGCCGGTGTGAGAGCGGCTGCAGCCGGTCTGCCAAGTTAGTATCAACCACGTTACAGATCCTCCTTTGTATTTTGTCAAGAAGCCCAAGGAGAGCAGCAGGGGCACCCGACCAGATATGGCAGCAATATTCAATACACGGGCGGATGGTAGATTTGTATATGTGCAGAATAGTTTCAGGTGGGAAAAATTTCCGGGCCCTGCACAGAGAGCCGACTTTCATAGCAGCAGATTTGGCAATGGATTCAATATAGTCATTCCATTTGAGGTCCGCCGAGAGTGTAAGGCCAAGGAGGCGTAGTATTTTACTCTCTGGGAGGCTAGCCTATAAGTTATAATTGGCACATTTTGATTAATTAAATTTTAACGAAAAATATTTTCTATGTTTACATAAACCTGTTAATTCACATTTTAAAACAGACAAAATAAGAAGACTCATCCACAAAGAATGTGTATATAACATATATCACATTATTCTACAGAATATATATTGTATAATTGCCAACCATTGTTATGTATGTTGAAGGTGTTTTTCGTTTTGTTTTGTTTTTTTTATTATTTTATATTATTAAATGTCTAATGCATTGGGATGTGAGTTGTGGTGCAGTGGATATCGGCTCGGAATGAGAAACCGGGGAGCCGAGTTCGAATTCCAGTTCAATCCACTGTATTCACTTTCGCGCAAATACGCTTGGGAAAGGTATTAATCCGTCTCTTCCTTCCAGTTAGGGGTTAAATAGCAGGACAGATTGGGTTCTATAGCCTTGGTCGGCAACCAGTCTACCGCAGAAAGCAATGGCAACCTACTGCGGGATAATCTTCTGCCCAGTCAGTCATGTCTCTTTCGAGGCATGATTGCCCAAGCGTGTATCACGTATTGCACTTAACTGACTGACTAATGTATTGGTTATATATTTGTTTTTGCTGGTGTTTGAGTGTGTATATATATATGTGTGCGTTAGTATATGTATATATGTATTTGTGTACGTGCACATACATGGGTATACGTATGTGTGTATGAAGGTAATTACGTACGCATTTACGTGTGTATATGAGGTGTATGCGTGCAAATATAGGTTTCTTACAGTACTATACGGCATTATTATTTTTTTGTAGTATTGTTAATCAAATAATTAGTATAACTTTGATTATATAGTTGGTGTTGTGGTTTAAAAATTCCAATTTCTTACACTTTCAGTAGTAATATGTAACTTTATTTTTAAAATTAAAAATTAAATTTAAACAAATAAATTTAAACAGAATTATTAACTTTCCTCTAAATCAAAATGTAAAGTTCTACCTTTCTCTCTCTCTTTTTCTCTCTCACTCTCTCTTTCTCACCTAACCCACACTCTTTATATTTCAAATCCACGTGTCTACTATGTGAACGTTGTAGCTTCGAACTTTTGAATTGGTATAATTTTAGTTATATAGTTGGTGTGGTGATTAAAAAATATGCAGTTTTATTTCTAGTAATATGTAATTTTATATTTAAACTTAAAAATTAAGTTTAAACAAATAAATTTAAATAGAATAATTAGTTTTCCTTTAAATTAAAAGTGTAAAGCTCTATCTCTCTCTCTTCTCCTTTTTTTCTCAATAACTCTCTTTCTCACCTAACCCACTTTCATTTTCCGTTTGTTTTTTTTTTTTTTTTTTTGTTTTTATATATATCTATGTTTTTGTTGTTCTCCCCCCTTTTTCGGAGTTCATGCAACCATTTGGGAGGAAAAAAAAGTTTGAAATTTATATTTATTCTGTTATGCGAAGCTACTTTGGCCAATTCATCAGCAGCCATTACAGCTCCATGCCACGTGTTGTTCTTTGAATGGGAATTTACCCTAGCAGGCCGACTCGCTTTGATATTTGGGAAAAGCAAGAAATTGAAGAATGAATCTTAATTCAAATTTCCTGTGTTAAACTGTGAGGTATTTTCCGTTTTGTTTTTTTTTTTTTTTTTTTTTTTATATATATCTATGTTTTTGTTCTCCCCCCCTTTTTGGAGTTCATGCTTCATTTAGGAGGAAAAAAAAAAAGTTTGAAATTTATATTTATTCTGTTATGCGAAGCTACTTTGGCCAAGTTATCAGCAGCCATTACAGCTCCATGCCACGTGTTGTTCTTTGAATGGGAATTTACCTAGCAGGCCGACTCGCTTTGATATTTGGGAAAAGCAAGAATTGAAGAATGAATCTTAATTCAAATTTCCTGTGTTAAACTGTGAGGTATTTTCCGTTTGTTTTTTTTTTTTTTTTGTTTTTATATATATCTATGTTTTTTGTTCTCCCCCCCCCCCTTTTTGGAGTTCATGCTTCATTTAGGAGGAAAAAAAAAAGTTTAAATTTATATTTATTCTGTTATGCGAAGCTACTTTGGCCAAGTTATCAGCAGCCATTACAGCTCCATGCCACGTGTTGTTCTTTGAATGGGAATTTACCTAGCAGGCCGACTCGCTTTGATATTTGGGAAAAGCAAGAATTGAAGAATGATTCTTAATTCAAATTTCCTGTGTTAAACTGTGAGGTATTTTCCGTTTGTTTTTTTTTTTTTTTTTTTGTTTTATATATATCTATGTTTTTGTTCTCCCCCTTTTGCAGGTTGTATGCTTCATTTAGGAGGAAAAAAAAAGTTTGAAATTTATATTTATTCTGTTATGCGAAGCTACTTTGGCCAAGTTATCAGCAGCCATTACAGCTCCATGCCACGTGTTGTTCTTTGAATGGGAATTTACCCACATGAGCCGACTCGCTTTGATATTTGGGAAAAGCAAAGAATTGAAGAATGAATCTTAATTCAAATTTCCTGTGTTAAACTGTGAGGTATTTTCCGTTTTTTTTTTTTTTTTTTTTTGTTTTTATATATATCTATGTTTTTGTTCTCCCCCCCCCCTTTTTGGAGTTCATGCTTCATTTTAGGAGGAAAAAAAAAAGTTTGAAATTTATATTTATTCTGTTATGCGAAGCTACTTTAGCCAAGTTATCAGCAGCCATTACAGCTCCATGCCACGTGTTGTTCTTTGAATGGAGAATTTACCTAGCAGGCCGACTCGCTTTGATATTTGGGAAAAGCAAGAATTGAAGAATGAATCTTAATTCAAATTTCCTGTGTTAAACTGTGAGGTATTTTCCGTTTGTTTTTTTTTTTTTTTTTTTTTTTTTATATATATCTATGTTTTTGTTCTCCCCCCCCTTTTTGGAGTTCATGCTTCATTTAGGAGGAAAAAAAAAGTTTGAAATTTATATTTATTCTGTTATGCGAAGCTACTTTGGCCAAGTTATCAGCAGCCATTACAGCTCCATGCCACGTGTTGTTCTTTGAATGGGAATTTACCTAGCAGGCCGACTCGCTTTGATATTTGGGAAAAGCAAGAATTGAAGAATGAATCTTAATTCAAATTTCCTGTGTTAGTCAAACTGTGAGGTATTTTCCGTTTGTTTTTTTTTTTTTTTTTTTTTTTTTGTTTTTATATATATCTATGTTTTTGTTCTCCCCCCCCTTTTTGGAGTTCATGCTTCATTTAGGAGGAAAAAAAAGTTTGAAATTTATATTTATTCTGTTATGCGAAGCTACTTTGGCCAAGTTATCAGCAGCCATTACAGCTCCATGCCACGTGTTGTTCTTTGAATGGGAATTTACCTAGCAGGCCGACTCGCTTTGATATTTGGGAAAAGCAAGAATTGAAGAATGAATCTTAATTCAAATTTCCTGTATTAAAAACTGTGAGGTATTTTCCGTTTGTTTTTTTTTTGTTTTTTTTTGTTTTTATATATATCTATGTTTTTGTTCTCCCCCCCCTTTTTGGAGTTCATGCTTCATTTAGGAGGAAAAAAAAAAGTTTGGGGGGTATATTTATTCTGTTATGCGAAGCTACTTTGGCCAAGTTATCAGCAGCCATTACAGCTCCATGCCACGTGTTGTTCTTTGAATGAGAATTTACCTAGCAGGCCGACTCGCTTTGATATTTAGGGAAAAGCAAGAATTGAAGAATGAATCTTAATTCAAATTTCCTGTGTTAAACTGTGAGGTATTTTCCGTTTGTTTTTTTTTTTTTTTTTGTTTTTATATATATCTATGTTTTTGTTCTCCCCCCCTTTTTGGAGTTCATGCTTCATTTAGGAGGAAAAAAAAAGTTTGAAATTTATATTTATTCTGTTATGCGAAGCTACTTTGGCCAAATTATCAGCAGCCATTACAGCTCCATGCCACGTGTTGTTCTTTGAATGGGAATTTACCTAGCAGGCCGACTCGCTTTGATATTTGGGAAAAGCAAGAATTGAAAGAATGAATCTTAATTCAAATTTCCTGTGTTAAACTGTGGTATTTTCCGTTTGTTTTTTCTTTTTTTTTGTTTTTATATATATCTATGTTTTTGTTCTCCCCCCCCCTTTTTGGAGTTCATGCTTCATTTAGGAGGAAAAGAAAAAAGTTTGAAATTTATATTTATTCTGTTATGCGAAGCTACTTTGGCCAAGTTATCAGCAGCCATTACAGCTCCATGCCACGTGTTGTTCTTTGAATGGGAATTTACCTAGCAGGCCGACTCGCTTTGATATTTGGGAAAAGCAAGAATTGAAGAATGAATCTTAATTCAAATTTCCTGTGTTAAACTGTGAGGTATTTTCCGTTTGTTTTTTTTTTTTTTTTTTTGTTTTTATATATATCTATGTTTTTGTTCTCCCCCCCCCTTTTTGGAGTTCATGCTTCATTTAGGAGGAAAAAAAAAAGTTTGAAATTTATATTTATTCTGTTATGCGAAGCTACTTTGGCCAAGTTATCAGCAGCCATTACAGCTCCATGCCACGTGTTGTTCTTTGAATGGGAATTTACCTAGCAGGCCGACTCGCTTTGATATTTGGGAAAAGCAAGAATTGAAGAATGAATCTTAATTCAAATTTCCTGTGTTAAACTGTGAGGTATTTTCCGTTTGTTTTTTTTTTTTTTTTGTTTTTATATATATCTATGTTTTTGTTCTCCCCCCCCCTTTTTGGAGTTCATGCTTCATTTAGGAGGAAAAAAAAAAGTTTGAAATTTATATTTATTCTGTTATGCGAAGCTACTTTGGCCAAGTTATCAGCAGCCATTACAGCTCCATGCCACGTGTTGTTCTTTGAATGGGAATTTACCTAGCAGGCCGACTCGCTTTGATATTTGGGAAAAGCAAGAATTGAAGAATGAATCTTAATTCAAATTTCCTGTGTTAAACTGTGAGGTATTTTCCGTTTTTTTTTTTTTTTTTTATATATATCTATGTTTTTGTTCTCTCTTTTGGAGTTCATGCTTCATTTAGAGGAAAAAAAAAAGTTTGAAATTTATATTTATTCTGTTATGCGAAGCTGCTTGGCCAGTTACCAGCAGCCATTACAGCTCCATGCCACGTGTTGCCCTTTGAAGTGAATTTCATCATAGCAGGCCGACTCGCTTCTTTGATATTTGGGAGAAAGCAAGAATTGAAGAATGAATCTTAATTCAAATTTCCTGTGTTAAACTGTGAGGTATTTTCCGTTTGTTTTTTTTTTTTTTTGTTTTTATATATATCTATGTTTTTGTTCTCCCCCCCCCCCCTTTTGGAGTTCATGCTTCATTTAGGAGGAAAAAAAAAGTTTGAAATTTATATTTATTCTGTTATGCGAAGCTACTTTGGCCAAGTTATCAGCAGCCATTACAGCTCCATGCCACGTGTTGTTCTTTGAATGGGAATTTACCTAGCAGGCTGACTCGCTTTGATATCAAAAGCAGAAGAATTGAAGAATGAATCTGAATTCAAATCTCCTGTGTTAAACTGTGAGGTATTTTCCGTTTGTTTTTTTTTTTTTTTATATATATCAGTGTTTTTGTTCTCCCCCCCTTTTGGAGTTCATGCTTCATTTAGGAGGAAAAAAAGTTTTTGAAATTTATATTTATTCTGTTATGCGAAGCTACTTTGGCCAAGTTATCAGCAGCCATTACAGCTCCATGCCACGTGTTGTTCTTTGAATGGAATCACCAGCAGGCCTGACTCGCTTTGATATTTAAAAGTGCGAAACTTGTAGCATAAACTTCCAATTCAAATTTCCTGTGTTAAACGTGAGGTATTTCTGTCGTTTTTTTTTTTTTTTTTTTTGTTTTTATATATATCTATGTTTTTGTTCTCCCCCCCCCTTTTTGGAGTTCATGCTCTATTTAGGAGGAAAAAAAAAGTTTGAAATTTATATTTATTCTGTTATGCGAAGCTACTTTTGGCCAAGTTATCAGCAGCCATTACAGCTCCATGCCACGTGTTGTTCTTTTTTGAATGGGAATTTACCTAGCAGGCCGACTCGCTTTGATATTTGGGAAAAGCAAGAATTGAAGAATGAATCTTAATTCAAATTTCCTGTTAAACTGTGAGGTATTTTCCGTTTGTTTTTTTTTTTTTTTTTTTTGTTTTTATATATATCTATTTTTTTGTTCTCCCTTTTGGAGTTCATGCTTCATTTAGGAGAAAAAAAGTTTGAAATTTATATTTATTCTGTTATGCGAAGTCATTTTATTAAGTTATCAGCAGCCATTACAGCTCCATGCCACGTGTTGTTCTTTGAATGGGAATTTACCTAGCAGGCCGACTCGCTTTGATATTTGGGAAAAGCAAGAATTGAAGAATGAATCTTAATTCAAATTTCCTGTGTTAAACTGTGAGGTATTTTCCGTTTGTTTTTTTTTTTTTTTTGTTTTGTTTTTATATATATCTATTTTTTTGTTCTCCCCCCCCCCCTTTTTGGAGTTCATGCTTCATTTAGGAGGAAAAAAAAAGTTTGAAATTTATATTTATTCTGTTATGCGAAGCTACTTTGCCAAGTTATCAGCAGCCATTACAGCTCCATGCCACGTGTTGTTCTTTGAATGGGAATTTACCTAGCAGGCCGACTCGCTTTGATATTTGGGAAAAGCAAGAATTGAAGAATGAATCTTAATTCAAATTTCCTGTGTTAAACTGTGAGGTATTTTCCGTTTGTTTTTTTTTTTTTTTTTTTGTTTTTATATATATCTGTTTTTGTTCTCCCCCCCCCTTTTTTGGTGTTCATGCTTCATTTAGGAGGAAAAAAAAGTTTGAAATTTATATTTATTCTGTTATGCGAAGCTACTTTGGCCAAGTTATCAGCAGCCATTACAGCTCATGCCACGTGTTGTTCTTTGAATGAGGAATTTTACCTATGGGCAAACTCGCTTTGACTCTGTAGGAAAAGCAAGAGGTGAAGAATGAATCTTAATTCAAATTTCCTGTGTTAAACTGTGAGGTATTTTCCGTTTTGTTTTTTTTTTTTTTTTTTGTTTTTATATATATCTGTTTTTGTTCTCCCCCCTTTTTGGAGTTCATGTGTTTAGGAGGAAAAAAAAAAAGTTTGAAATTTATATTTATTCTGTTATGCAGCTCGCACAGCCAAGTTATCAGCAGCCATTACAGCTCCATGCCACGTGTTATTCACCCTGATAAGAATTTACCTAGCAGGCCGACTCGCTTTGATATTTGGGAAAAGCAAGAATTGAAGAATGAATCTTAATTCAAATTGCCAGCATTAAGCTGTAGGAGTATTTTCCGTTTGGTTTTTTTTTTTTTTTTTTTGTTTTTTTATATATATCTGTTTTTTAATTTCCCCCCCCTTTTTTGGAGTTCATGCTTCATTTAGGAGGAAAAAAAAAAAAAAAGTTTGAAATTTATATTTATTCTATTATGCGAAGCTACTTTGGCCAAATTATCGGCAGCCATTACAGCTCCAGCCACCACGTGTTGAATTTCTTTGAATGGGAATTTACTGTAAAACCAAACTCGCTTTGATATTTGGGAAAAGCAAATTGAAAGAATGAATCTTAATTCAAATTTCCTGTGTTAAACTGGGGAATTATTTTCGATTTGTTTTTTTTTTTTTTTTTTGTTTTTATATATATCTGTTTTTGTTCTCCCCCCTTTTTGGAGTTCATGCTTCATTTAGGAGGAAAAAAAAAAAGTTTGGAAATTTATATTTATTCTGTTATGCGAAGCTACTTTGGCCAAGTTATCAGCAGCCATTACAGCTCCATGCCACGTGTTGTTCTTTGAATGGGAATTTACCTATATAGCAGGCAAACTCGCTTTGATATTTGGGAAAAGCAAGGAGTGAAAGAATGATCTTAATTCAATTTCCTGTGTTAAACTGTGAGGTATTTTCCGTTTGTTTTTTTGTTTTTTTTTTGTTTTTATATATCTGTTTTGTTCTCCCCCCCTTTTTTTGGAGTTCATGCTTCATTTAGGAGAAAAAAAAAAGTTTGAAATTTATATTTATTCTGTTATGCAAAAATGCTTGGCCAAATTAATGTGTGTTCTGGCTCCATGCCACGTGTTGTTCTTTGAGGACAGGAATTTACCTAGCAGGCCGACTCACTTTGATATTTGGGAAAAACAAAATTGAAGAATGAATCTTAATTCAAATTTCCTGTGTTAAACTGTAGATATTTTCCGTTTGTTTTTTTTTTTTTTTTTGTTTTTATATATATCTGTTTTTGTTCTCACCCCCCTTTTTTTGAGTTCTTATTTAATTTAGGAGGAAAAAAAAGTTTGAAATTTATATTTATTCTGTTATGCGAAGCTACTTTGGCCAAGTTCTCAGCAGCCATTACAGCTCCATGCCACGTGTTGTTCTTTGAATGGGAATTTACCTAGCAGGCCGACTCGCTTTGATATTTGGGAAAAGCAAGAATTGAAGAATGAATCTCAATTCAAATTTCCTGTGTTAAACTGTGAGGTATTTTCCGTTTGTTTTTTTTTTTTTTTTTTTGTTTTTATATATATCTGTTTTTGTTCTCCCCCCCCCTTTTTTGGAGTTCATGCTTCATTTAGGAGGAAAAAAAAAAGTTTGAAATTTATATTTATTCTGTTATGCAGAGCTACTTTTGGCCAAGTTATCAGCAGCCATTACAGCTCCATGCCACGTGTTGTTCTTTGAATGAAATTTTACCTAGCAGGCCGACTCGCTTTGATATTTGGGAAAAGCAAGAGGTGAAGAATGAATCTTATTCAAATTTCCTGTGTTAAACTGTAGAGTATTTTCCGTTTGTTTTTTTTTTTTTTTTTTTTGTTTTTATATATATCTGTTTTTGTTCTCCCCCCTTTTTTTGGAGTTCATGCTTCATTTAGGAGGAAAAAAAAAAGTTTGAAATTTATATTTATTCTATTATGCAGAGCTACTTTATTGATTATCAGCAGCCATTACAGCTCCATGCTACCCGTGTTGTTCTTTGAATGGGAATTTACCTAGCAGGCCGACTCGCTTTGATATTTGGGAAGCAGAATTGAGAGAATGAATCTTAATTCCATTCCTGTGTTAAACTGTGAGGTATTTTCCGTTTGTTTTTTTTTTTTTGTTTTTATATCATATCTGTTTTTGTTCTCCCCCCCTTTTTTGGAGTTCATGCTTCATTTTAGGAGGAAAAAAAGTTTGAAATTATATTTATTCTATTATGCGAAGCTACTTTGGCCAAGTTATCAGCGGCCATTTTAGCTCCATGCCACGTGTTGTTCTTTGAATGGGAATTTACCTGTGAGCCGACTCGCTTTGATATTTGGGAAAAGCAAGAATTGAAGAATGAATCTTAATTCAATTTCCTGTGTGTTAAACTGTGAGGTATTTTCCAGTTTGTTTTTTTTTTTTTTTTTGTTTTTATATATATCTGTTTTGTTCTCCCCCCCTTTTTTGGAGTTCATGCTTCATTTAGGAGGAAAAAAAAAAAAGTTTGAAATTTATATTTATTCTGTTATGCGAAGCTACTTTGGCCAAGTTATCAGCAACCATTACAGCTCCATGCCACGTGTTGTTCTTTGAATGCAATTTACCTAGCAGGCCGACTCGCTTTGATATTTAGGAAAAGCAAGAATTGAGAAGAATGAATCTTAATTCAAATTTCCTGTGTTAAACTGTGAGGTATTTTCCGTTGTTTTTTTTTTTTTTTTTGTTTATATATATCTGTTTTTGTTCTCCCCCCTTTTTTAGGGGCTGTGCTTCATTTAGGAGGAAAAAAAATTTGAAATTTATATTTATTCTGTTATGCAGAAAACTACTTTATTGAGATTATCAGCAGCCATTACAGCTCCATGCCACGTGTTGTTCTTTGAATGGGAATTTACCTAGCAGGCCGACTCGCTTTGATATTTTAGGAAAAACGAAATTGAAGAATGAATCTTAATTCAAATTTCCTGTGTTAAACTGTGAGGAATTATTTTCCGTTTTGTTTTTTTTTTTTTTTTTGTTTATATATGTCTGTTTTTGTTTGCTCCCCCCTTTTTGGAGTTCATGCTTCATTTAGGAGGAAAAAAAAAAGTTTGAAATTTATATTTATTCTGTTATGCGAAGCTACTTTGGCCAAAGTTATCAGCAGCCATTACAGCTCCATGCCACGTGTTGTTCTTTGAATAGATTTTCTTAGGCCGACTCGCTTTGATATTTGGAAAACAAGAATTGAAGAATGAATCTTAATTCAAATTTCCTGTGTTAAACTGTGAGGTATTTTCCGTTTGTTTTTTTTTTTTTTGTTTTTTATATATATCTGTTTTTGTTCTCCCCCCCCCCCTTTTTGGAGTTCATGCTTCATTTAGGAGAAAAAAAAAAGTTTGAAATTTATATTTATTCTGTTATGAAGCTACTTTGGCCAAGTTATCAGCATGCATTACAGCTCCATGCCACGTCATTGTTCTTTAGATATAAATTTACCTAGCAGGCCATTCACTTTGATATTTGGGAAAAGCAAGAATTGAGAAGAATGAATCTTAATTCAAATTTCCTGTGTTAAACTGTGAGGTATTTTCCGTTTGTTTTTTTTTTTTTTTTGTTTTTATATATATCTGTTTTGTTCTCCCCCCTTTTTGGAGTTCATGCTTCATTTTAGGAGGAAAAAAGACTGAAATTTATATTTATTCTATTATGCGAAGCTACTTTGGCCAAGTTATCAGCAGCCATTACAGCTCCATGCCACGTGTTGTTCTTTTGAATAGGAATTTACCTAGCAGGCCGACTCGCTTTGATATTTGGGAAAAGCAAGAATTGAAGAATGAATCTTAATTCAAATTTCCTGTGTTAAACTGTGAGGTATTTTCCGTTTGTTTTTTTTTTTTTTTTTTGTTTTTATATATATATCTGTTTTGTTCTCCCCCCCTTTTTGGAGTTCATGCTTCATTTTAGGAGGAAAAAAAAGTTTGAAATTTATATTTATTCTATTATGCGAAGCTACTTTGGCCAAGTTATCGTGACAAGTACAGCTCCATGCCACGTGTTGTTCTTTGAATGGGAATTTACCTAGCAGGCCGACTCGCTTTGATATTTGGGAAAAGCAAAAATTGAAAGAATGAATCTTAATTCAAATTTTATGTATTAAACTGTGAGGTATTTTCCGTTTGTTTTTTTTTTTTTTTGTTTTTATATATATCTTTTTTTGTTCTCCCCCCTTTTTGGAGTTCTTGTTCATTTAGGAGGAAAAAAAAAGTTTGAAATTTATATTTATTCTATTATGCGACTACTTTGGCCAATTATAAGCAGCCATTACAGCTCCATGCCACGTGTTGTTCTTTGAATGGGAATTTACCTAGCAGGCCGACTCACTTTGATATTTGGGAAAAGCAAGAATGAAGAATGAATCTTAATTCAAATTTCCTGTGTATTAGCTTCTTAGAGTATTTTCCGTTTGTTTTTTTTTTTTTTTTTTTGTTTTTATATATATCTGTTTTTGTTCTCCACCCCCTTTTTTTGGAGTTCATGCTTCATTTAGGAGGAAAAAAAAAAAGTTTGAAATTTATATTTATTCTGTTATGCGAAGCTACTTTGGCCAAGTTATCAGCAGCCATTACAGCTCCATGCCACGTGTTGTTCTTTGAATGGGAATTTACCTAGCAGGGGCCGACTCGCTTTGATATTTGGGAAAAGCAGAATTGAAAGAATGAATCTTAATTCAAATTTCCTGTGTTAAACTGTGAGGTATTTTCCGTTTGTTTTTTTTTTTTTTTTTTGTTTTTATATATATCTGTTTTTTATTTCTCCCCCCTTTTTTGGAGTTCATGCTTCATTTAGGAGGAAAAAAAAGAGTTTGGAAATTTTAACATTTATTCTATTATGCAAGCTACTTTGGCCAAGTTATCAGCAGCCATTACAGCTCCATGCCACGTGTTGTTCTTTGAATGGGAATTTACCTAGCAGGCCGACTCGCTTTGATATTTAGGAAAAGCAAATTGAAGAGTAGAATCTTAATTCAAATTTCCTGTGTTAAACTGTGAGGTATTTTCCGTTTTTTTTTTTTTTTTTTTTTTTTTTTTTTTTTTATATATATATATATATATATTTTTGTTCTCCCCCCCCCCTTTTTGGAGTTCATGCTTCATTTAGGAGGAAAAAAAAAGTTTGAAATTTATATTTATTCTATTATGCGAAGCTACTTTATTGAGATTATCAGCAGCCATTACAGCTCCATGCCACGTGTTGTTCTTTGAATGGGAATTTACCTAGCAGGCCGACTCGCTTTGATATTTGGAAAAGCAAAATTGAAGAATGAATCTTAGAATTCAAATTTCCTGTGTTAAACTGTGAGGTATTTTCCGTTTTGTTTTTTTTTTTTTTGTTTTATATATCTGTTTTGTTTCTCCCCCCCCCTTTTTCTGGAACCATGCTTCAAATAGGAGGAAAAAGTTTGAAATTATATTTATTATATGCAACCACTTTGGCCAAGTTATCAGCGCTTGGTAAGCTCTTACTTCGTAGTAGTGCAGATATGAATTTTCTGTAAGGCCGACTCGCTTTGATATTTGGGAAAAGCAAGAATTGAAAATGAATCTTAATTCAAATTTCCTGTGTTCGGCTTTATTGGTATTTTCGGCCCATTTTTTTTTTTTTTGTTTTTTTATATATGCTCTGTTTTTTGTTCTCCCCTTTTTTGGGGTTGTACTTCATTGGAGGAAAAAAAAGTTTGAAATTTATATTTATTCTATTAACTGAAGCTACTGGCCAAATTATCGGCAGCCGTGCAGCTCATCACATCATTGTTCTTTGAATGGGAATTTACTAGCAGATGACTCGCTTTGATATTTACGGAAAAGCAATTGAAGAATAGTCTTAATTCAATTTCCTGTGTTAAACTGTGAGGTATTTTCCGTTTGTTTTTTTTTTTTTTTTTGTTTTATATATCGTTTTGTTCTCCCCCCCCCCCTTTTTTTGGAGTTGTGGCCCCATTTTGAGGAAAAAAAGGTTGAGAAATTTGCCTGTTCTATTGTGCAATGCCTTTTGGCCAAGTTAATAAACAACCATGCAGCTCCATGCCACGTGTTGTTCTTTGAATGGAATTACCCTTAACGAATGACTCGCTTCGTCTTGGAAAAACTGATGAAGAATGAATCTTAATTCAAATTTCATAATGTGTTAAACTGTGAGGTATTGCTGTTTGTTTTTTTTTTTTTTTTTGTTTCTCTGCATCTGTTTTTGTTCTCCCCCCCCCTTTTTTGGAGTTCATAGCTACCATTTGGGGGAAAAAAAAGTTTGAAAATTTATATTTATTTTCTATTATTTTTGACTACTTTGGCCAGAATTATCAGCCATCCGTGCCTTACAGCTCACATGCACCACGTGTTGTTCTTTGAATGGGAATTTACCTAGCAGGCCGAGCTATTTTGATATTTGGAAAAACTAGAATTAAGATACAGTCTGTTAAAATTTCCTGTATGTTAAACTGTGAAGTCTTATTTCCGTTTGTTTTTTTTTTTTTTTTGTTTTATATATATCTGTTTTTATTCTCCCCCATACTTTGAAGTTATGCTTCATTTAGGAAGGAAAAAAAGTTTGAAATTTATATTTATTCTATTATACATTACTTTATTATGATTAATGTAACTTCATTAGCTCATACCACGTGTTGTTCTTTGAATGGGAATTTACTAACAGGCCGACTCACTTTGATACTGGGAAAAGCAAGAATTGAAGAATGAATCTTATTTAATTTCCTGTGTTAAACTGTGAGGTATTTTCCGTTTGTTTTTTTTGTTTTTATATATATCTGTTTGTTCTCCCCCTTTTTGGAGTTCATGCTTCTTCAGGAGGAAAAAAAAAGTTTAATTATATTTATTCTTAACTTAAGAAGCCTGCCCCAGCCAAATTATCTATTGTATTCTGACTCTGCCTACGTATTGTTCTTTGAATGAATTTACACAACAGACGATACTTTTGATATTTGGGAAAAGCAAGAATTGAAAGAATAGATGTTAGTTATTCAATTTCCTGTGTTAAACTGAGGTGTTGTTTGTTTTTTTTTTTTTGTTTTATATATGTGTTTTTGTTCCCCTTTTGGAGTTCTGGCCTGGTGGGAGGAAAAAAAGTTTACGAAATTTATATTTATTCCTTATGCAGCTACTTTGGCTGTCAGCAGCCATTACAGCTCCATGCCACGTGTTGTTCTTTGAATGGGAATTTTCAAGCCAGTGTCCTTTGATGTTTGGAAAAGCAAGAATTGAAGAATGAATCTTAATTCAAATTTCCTGTGTTAACTGTGGTCTTTGTTTGTTTTTTTTTTTTTTTTTTGTTTATGTATGTGTTTTTGTTCCTCCCCCCCCCCTTTTTTGGAGTTCTTCTTCATTGGAGGAAAAAAAAAAGATTCTGAAATTATATTCTATTCTAATAGCCTGCTGAAGCTACTTTGGCCAGTTATCCAGCAGCAAGCCACAGCTCCATGCCACGTGTTAATTTCTTTGAATGGGAATTTACCTAGCAGGCAATGTAGCTTTGATATTTGGGAAAAGCAAGAATTGAAGAATGAATCTTAATTCAAATTTCCTGTATTAACTGTGAGGGCGTATTTTCCATTTGTTTTGTTTTTTTTTTTTTTTTTTTTTTTTTATATATATCTGTTTTGATTCTCCCCCCTTTTTGGAGTTCATGCTTCATTTAGGAGGAAAAAAAAAGTTTGAAATTTTATATTTATTCTATTATGCAGAGAAACTGTTTGTGAGATTATCAGCAGCCATTACAGCTCCATGCCATTATTTGTTCTTTGGACTGGGAATTTTCATGAGCCGACTCACTTTGATATTTGGAGAAAAGCAAAGGTGAAAGAATGAATCTTAATTCCAAATTTCCTGTGTTCAACTGTGAGGTATTTTAGTTTGTTTTTTTTTTTTTGTTTTTATATATATCTGTTTTTGATTTCTCCCCCCGCACTTTGGAGTTCATGCCTTCATTGAGGAGAAAAAAGTTTGAAATTTATATTTATTCTATTATGCAGCTACTTTTAATGGTATCAACTGACCATTAGCTCCATGCCACGTGTTCTTTGAATGGAATTTACAAGCAGGCAAATAGCGATGTTGGGGCAGGGGTGTGAAGAAGTCAGATGTAATTCATTTATATGTCAACTGTGAGGTATTTTCAGTTTGTTTTTTTTTTTTTTTTTTTTTATATATCTGTTTTTTGTTCTCCCCCCTTTTTTGGAGTTCATGCTTCATTTAGGAGGAAAAAAAAGTTTGAAATTTATATTTATTCTAATATGCGAAGCTACTTTGGCCAAGTTATCAGCATGCTTACAGCTCCATGCCACGTGTTGTTCTTTGAATGGGAATTTACTAGCAGGCCATTTCCTTTGATATTTTGGGAAAAGCAAGAATTGAAGAATGAATCTTAATTCAAATTTCCTGTGTTAAACTATTGAGGTATTTTCCGTTGTTTTTTTTTTTTTTTTGTTTTTTTATACTATCTGTTTTGTTCTCCCCCCCTTTTTTTGGAGTTCACTTCATTTCAGAGGAAAAAAAAGTTTGAAATTTATATTTATTCTATGCTTGAAGCTACTTTGGCCAAGTTATCCATGTATGCATTACAGCTCCATACCACGTGTTGTTCTTTGAATGGGAATTTACCTAGCAGGCCGACTCGCTTTGATATTTGGGAAAAGCAAGAATTGAAGAATGAATCTTAATTCAAAATTTCCTGTGTTAAACTGTGAGGTATTTTCCGTTTGTTTTGTTTTTTTTTTTTTGTTTTTTTATATATATCTGTTTTGTTGTCCCCTTTTTTGGAGTTCATGCTTCATTTGGGAAAAAAAAAAAGTTTGAAATTTATATTTATTCTATTATGCGAAGCTACTTTGGCCAAGTTATCAGCAGCCATTACAGCTCCATGCCACGTGTTGTTCTTTGAATGGGAATTTACCTAGCAGGCCGACTCGCTTTGATATTTGGAAAAAGCAAGAATTGAAGAATGAATCTTAATTCAAATTTCCTGTGTTAAACTGTGAGGTATTTTCGTTTGTTTTTTTTTTTTTGTTGTTTTTATATATATCTGTTTTTGTTCTCCCCTTTTTGGGTTGTGCTTCATTTGGGAGGAAAAAAAAAGTTTGAAATTTATATTTATTCTATTATGCGAAGCTACTTTGGCCAAGTTATCAGCAGCTGTACAGCTCCACTTATACATGTTGTTCTTTAGAATGGGAATTTACCTAGCAGGCCGACTCGCTTTGATATTTGGGAAAAGCAAAATTTGAAGAATGAATCTTAATTCAAATTTCCTGTGTTAAACTGTGAGGTATTTTCCGTTTGTTTTGTTTTTTTTTGTTTTTATATATATCTGTTTTGTTCTCCCCCTTTTTTGGAGTTCATGCTTCATTTAGGAGGAAAAAAAAAGTTTGAAATTTATATTTATTCTATTATGCGAAGCTACTTTGGCCAAGTTATGTGACTTCATTACAGCTCCATGCCACGTGTTGTTCTTTGAATGGGAATTTACCTAGCAGGCCGACTCGCTTTGATATTTGGGAAAAGCAGAATTGAAATAGATCTTGATTCAAATTTCCTGTGTTAAACTGTGGTATTTTCCGTTTGTTTTTTTTTTTTTTTTTTTTTATATATCTGTTTTTGTTCTCCCCCCTTTTTTTGGAGTTCATGCTTCATTTAGGAAGGAAAAAAAAAAGTTTGAAATTTATATTTATTCTATTATGCGAAGCTACTTTGGCCAGGTTATCAGCAGCCATTACAGCTCCATGCCACGTGTTGTTCTTTGAATGGGAATTTACCTAGCAGGCCGACTCGCTTTGATATTTGGGAAAAGCAAGAATTGAAGAATGAATCTTAATTCAAATTTCCTGTGTTAAACTGTGAGGTATTTTCCGTTTTGTTTTTTTTTTTTTTTTGTTTTTATATATATCTGTTTTTGTTCTCCCCCTTTTTGGAGTTCATGCTTCATTTGGGAGGAAAAAAAAAGTTTAATTTATATTTATTCTATTATGAAGCTACTTGTGGGATTATCGCCCAGCCATTACAGCTCCATGCCACGTGTTGTTCTTTGAATGGGGAATTTACCTAGCAGGCCGACTCGCTTTGATATTTGGGAAAAGCAAGAATTGGTGAATCTTAATTCAAATTTCCTGTGTTAAACTGTGGTGAAACACCGTTTGTTTTTTTTTTTTTTTTGTTTTTATTATATATCTATGTTTTTGTTCTCCCCCCCTTTTTTTGGAGTTCATTTGGACTTTAACTAAGTTAAAACTTAGTTAAACTCCACTTTTGTAAGTTTGTGTTTTTTTTTTTTTTTTTTTTTTCAAAGGATTGTTCGTGTTCGATTTTTTTTTTTTTTTTTAATAGGAGTAGATAGGTCACACTATCGCCCTCTCTATACTCCTCCCACGTCTATTGAACTGGAGTAGAGGCTCGTTCCTTGTTTCCCATTTAGGATGTGGTTTCCGGTTTTCACTTCTCTCTCTTCAGACCTTGGTACTGGTGCTTCCGTGAGTTTCCTGCGATCTGGCCGGTTGGTGGCAATGGCTCATCACTGTGAGGGTACCGGGTTGGCAGTTTCCTGGTTGCTGCTTCCGACTGGTAGTTAGGAGCCCTAACTCTTGCGTAGCGTCAAGAGCGGCTGCTCTGATCAACAGTTGTATAATATCGGGGTTCTTGTAGTGCCATGTCGCGCATGGATAGGTGTCCCTGCAAGCGCTTTCGGTGGGCAACCCCGAGGCCACACCTTGTTGCAGCCCTAGCCAGTCCCCCTCCCAGCTCAGATCGTGGGTAATGACCGCCTGTATCCTCTACCCTAGGTCCCTTTCTATAAACCAAAAACATGACAAGACAAAACAGAAATGACCCTAAACCAGCTAAATCCAAACCACCTAAGCCCATTAACCTCTCCTTCACTAATATCCGAGGCATTCGTACTAACTTTGCTAGTGTAGAAGCGTTCCTGCATGAAAAGTCCCCTGACATCCTCGCGCTCTGCGAAACTAACCTCAACTCAACTATTCCCTCCTCTGACCTCTTCATCCCTGGTTATCTTCCCCTTTTAAGGAAGGATTCTACTGTCCACATGCATGGGCTGGGTGTTTATGTCAGCGAACACCTCCCCATAACTAGGGTGACTTCACTCGAATCTACTGACCACCAATACATATGTCTCCGCTTGTCTATCCTCAGTTCGGTTAGCTACCTATTCTTCCTTTACCGTTCTCCCTCCTCTCCTGACTGCTCCCTACTAGATAGCATTGCCGACGACATAGATAAGGCTATTACCTATCACCCATTTGCCCACATATTTGTATTTGGAGACCTCAATGCCCATCACTCTGAGTGGCTTGAAAACGCTGTTACTGATTCGGCGGGCACTCACGCCATGAACTTTGCTATTTCCCAATCCCTTACGCAAGTGGTGGACTTCCCCACTCGCTTCCCAAGCACACCCTCGGGTCATTCCTCACTGCTAGATATATGTTTCACCTCTGCGCCCGACGCCTGTCAAGTCTCGCAGCTTTGCCCTCTCGGCAACTCCGACCACGCTGTAGTCTCCCTCAGTATTTCTTTCCAATCTCACTCCCCCCAGGATCCCCCTACTCATAGAACCTCCTACCTCTACCAAAAAGCTGACTGGGAAGCCTTTCGCGATTTCCTCTGCGACGTCCCTTGGGGAAAAGTGTTTGACCTATCAGTTGATGACTGTGCCTCTGAGGTCTCGTCATGGGTGAAAGCTGGCATTGATGCCTTCATACCCACCAGGAAGTATTGCTTAAAACCTCATTCCCCTCCGTGGTTCTCTCCAGCCTGCTCAGCCGCCATTGCCCACAGGAACCATTACTTCCATCTATTCCAGAGACAGCCAACTGATCACAATAGGCGCCTGTTCACATCCGCTCGCAGTGAGTGCAAGAGAACTCTAAATGACGCCAAACAGTTGTTTGCGGAGAGAATGCGACAGCACATAGCTGACCGCAAGTTCGGCTCCAAGGACTATTGGAGGATTTGTAAACGAGTGCTCAACAATAGGAAATCCTCAATACCTCCTTTAATCCATGGATTTGACGTTCTCACGTCATCTGCTGAGAAAGCTGAGTGCTTTGCCCGCAGATTCTCATCCAACTCCACACTCGACTCGTCCGGAGTGCACCCACCCGACTTCCCTATTAGAACTGAGGCCAAACTGCATGACGTGTATATTACCCCGACAATAGTATCCAGAGTAATTTCAAAACTCGACCCCCATAAGGCGTGTGGAGACGATGGAATCCCGGTGATAGTCCTTAAGAGGTGTGCCCCTGAACTTTCCCCTGTCCTCTCTAAACTGTTTAACTACTGCCTTTCTGCTTCCTGCTTTCCTGCATGCTGGAAATTCTCCTCAGTCGTTCCTGTCTTTAAGAATTGTGGTGAACCCTCGGACCCATCCAACTATCGCCCTATCAGTCTCCTACCAATATTCGGGAAAGTGTTCGAGGCTATAATAAATGCTGAAATAGTTCATCATCTCACCGCCCACAAGCTGTTCTCCGACAGGCAATATGGATTCCGATTTGACAGGTCCACAGCCGACCTGCTAACTACTGTAACGGAGTACATGCTACAGGCCCTTGATGAGTCTGACGAGGCTCGCGCGGTTGCTCTGGATATCTCCAAGGCTTTCGACAGGGTTTGGCACCCTGGCCTCCTATGCAAACTACGCGGTTATGGTATTACCGGTCGCCTGCTTGACCTAATCCAATCTTTCTTAAATAACCGCAAAATGAAGGTCGTTCTGAATGGGCGTGCCTCTTCGTCCTACAGCACGAATGCTGGTGTCCCACAAGGCTCTATCCTGGGCCCAACGCTCTTCCTTATTTTCATCAACGACCTCCCAGATGAGATCAGGTCCCAAGTAGGCATCTACGCAGATGACACTACAATATACTCCCGCTCCAGTAAGAAACCTGTCGTGGCGGACAGACATAATCTCGCTGCTGACCTTGAGCGGGATCTACACTCTGTGGTGAACTGGGGCAAGAAGTGGCTTGTCAACTTTAATTCCTCTAAGACCAAGCTGTTGTCTGTCAACCATTACAGGCAACCTCTTCTGCCTCCCATAAGCATGGACCAGATGATTCTCCCGGAGAGTAATACACTACGCCTCCTCGGACTTACCCTGTCCTCAGACCTCAAATGGAAGCACTATATTGAATCCATAGCAAAATCTACTGCTAAGAAGATTGGGTCACTATGTCGATCCAGGATGTTTTTTCCACCTGAATCCATCCTGCATATATACAAGTCAACCATCCGTCCGTGCATGGAGTACTGCTGCCATTTATGGTCAGGTGCCCCTGCCGTTCTCCTCAGTGTTCTTGACAAGCTCCAAAGGAGTCTGTAATGTGATAGGTACTGATCTGGCGACTCGTCTGCAGCCACTTTCCCATCGTCGAAATGTGGCCTCCCTCTGTCTCTTCTATAAATACTTTCATGGCTTCTGCTCGGATGAGCTTAAGTCACTGATGCCTCCTCAACAGGTGTTTACCCGTTCAACCAGACTGGCAACTGGGTCCCACCCATTCACAGTCAGGTTAGCCAAACGCAGACGACAATTCTACTCCTGCAGCTTCCTCTCTCGCACTTCCCGCCTGTGGAACTCACTCCCGTATTCTTGCTTTCCTGACGGCTACGACCTCCAGAAATTTAAAAGCAAAGTTAATACTCACCTACTAACCACTGGCCTCTAGCTCTCTCTCCCCTCCCCTGTATAAGCTTCCCTTTCTCTCCGCCCATGTACCTGTCATTGCACCTGCTTTCTCAGTTTTCTATTGTTCCTTTCTAACTAGCTTGTACTCCTCACTCTTTTCTAATTAATCTTTCTACACTTATGTAACCCCCTGCACATCAGTGGCGTTTCTGCCTTGCTCGGGGTGAAATGATTAAAAAAAAAAAAAAAAAAAAAAAAAAAATTTCAAATCCAAATGTCCGCTACGTATGTTAAAAGAATGTATCTTCGAACTTTTGTTGACCTTGGCCGCTACGCATGGCATCTGCTTTGTTTCATTTGTTGCGAGTCATCGGTTTTGCGTGTCATCTGTTTTGTGTCATATGCGGCGTATATATGATTGTGTGTAAATATGTGTGTGTGTGTGTGTGTTCGCCAAACGGATAGATTGTTCTTAATTTTCTCTTTTAAGGCAGCGACCTTTATTTTTTTTTATTTTTTTTTATTTTGTTATTCGTTTCCTTAGGTTTTTTGTGAATCTCATTCGTTTAGAATCCTTCGTTAAATAAAGACGGAAGCTGACGATGGCTCCTCTGAAATAGGCCCATATTTCCGATTCACCATGAAATAACACGTCTATCTTAATTTTTCTTATATTTGCTCTATATGTATTTCTATACATATATGTTTAGAGCTCTCTTAGAGAGTTATCCTACCACTATATGTAAAGGATACTCCTTTGGATTTTTCTATGCCCACACTACATGCTGATATATATATATATATATGTATATATATATATATATATAGATCGTAAAAATAGTTCAAAATGTTATCAAAGAGAATGTTTACAGCCCAGACACAAGGCAGATAAAATTTATTAAATCGGGCGCGAAAATCCCATGAAATGGAAAGGTAAATCCAAACCTGCTATCACCTGCAACAGACTGGGAACTAGGCTCAAGATTGAAATTCCCAGAGCAAATTGCCATCACAAAACTTCGCCTAGATATAGTTTTCTTCTCACATAAATTGAAGACGAAAGTCTTGTGGGAACTGACGGTCCCCTGGGAAGAAAACACAGAGGAAACTCATGAAAGGAAGAACTTAAAATATGACGAACTGCTGGAGAGTTGCAGGGTGAAAGGCTGGAGGGCTACCTGCACTCCTATAGAAGTGGGGACTAGAGGATTTGCAGCAAGGTTCTTATGCAAAGCCTTAACAGATATTGGGATAGTGGGAGTAAAAAAAGAAAAGCACTCAAGTCCATCACCGAAACAGCGGAAAGTACAGCTAATTGGTTTTGGATCAAAAGAGAGAGTGCCTGGATTCCAAATTGTTAGCTAAAATTCCCCGAAACTCTGAGTCCAAATTAATGTTTCGGATGAGCTCATGTGCGGTTCGCCTCTAAATGGAAAGTGGCTCTGACTGTCGCCAATCGGAAGCATTTGCAGGGTTTCGTACCGGGCCTAAACGTAATTTTCCAGTGTCCGAAAGCGCTTATCAAGGGTGGGCCGGAGGCTGATCATCTCTGGTCGGGTCGGCGAGGTGAGTGGGGTATGATGTTGAAAGACCGGAAACCCCCTAGTGATCCTCGCGATGACATCCCTGACGAAACCCTCTAGCGCTCCCATTAGGGTGCGTATGTTTGGAAATATATATACATATTATCCTACGTCTATATCACGATTCAGAGTTTCATATTTTATATGAATATTTATTAAAATATTTTTATTATTTCTGTTATTATTTTGTATACTATTCTATTAGCACCAATAAAATCTTTATTCATATACGTGTTTATAAATGGGTGTATCCCTATATGTATAATTATTCTCATACATACCTATATATCTATTGAACAGTTGAATCATCCCTTGTTTCCTGTTTAGGATGCGGTTTCCAGTTTTCTCTTTTCCAATCTTTTCACTCTTACGTAGCCCTCTGCACACCAGTGGCCTTACCGCCTCGCCAGAGGTGATATGAAAAAAAAAAAACAAAAAAAAAACGCTACTTTAAAATATTTTCTAAAAATTTTTCTTTAGTTTAAAATCATTTGTCATTGCTGGTCTCGCTAACCTAAAATCTTTTCACTTTTTTTTTCAATTGGAGTAGATAGACTAAACTATCGCCCGGTTCACACTCCACCCACGTCTATTGAACAGGTGAAGATGCTCATCCCTTGTTTCTTGTTTAGGATGCGGTTTCCAGTTTTCTGTTTTAAAATCTTCTCAATTTTTTTTCTCAATTGGACTAGATAGACTAAACTATCGCCCGGTTCACACTCCACCCACGTCTATTGAACAGGTGAAGAGGCTCATCCCTTGTTTCCTGTTTAGGATGCGGTTTCCGGTTTTCTCTTTTCCAATTTTTCACTTCTATGTAGCCCCCTGCACATCAGTGGCGTTACCGCCTTGCTCGGGGTGATATGATTAAAAAAAAATGTCTGAGATTGTGTGTGTGCGTGCCTGTATGTGTTTATGTACGTTTGTGTGTGTGTCAGTGATGTATTTCTGTACTCTACTGTGCCCGCGCGTGTTCGTGTGTTCGTATGAGTGTGCATGCGTGTGTGTTTATTTATATGTCCCAACAAAACTGGGGATTCCTTTAATCGTATAATGAAACTTTCTTCCACCCTATCAGACAGAACTTGATAATTCCGTATTCCGTATGTCACTTTTTTATGTCCTGAATTTAAATCTTTTATGAGTGATCTACATCTGTTAAGATTTTGCAAGAGTATGTCGTGAGTACAAAATAAAAATAGCCTTTTTTCTTCACGGTTTGCAAATTAACATAGTGTGAAAATCTACTTTGACCAGTAGAAAAATGATTAAAAAGATCAATAAAAAATTGTCGAGTAAGTGTGAATCACTTTCTAATCAATGAAAAAGAGCGATTTGAAGAAAAAAAAAGAAGAAATTTTAACGATCGGTGTCATGTGTCTTTCCGTCTAAAACATTGTCTAAGTTTGAGCCAACCACTTGACCCGAGGAAGCAATGAGCACTCAACCAGCGCCACCGAAAAGTCAAGTTTTACTCGGTAGAAGGAAAAGAACGTGTGAGGTTATCGTCTTGTGTTCTTTAACTTTCAAAAAGGGTTTCGCCTTTTATTTATTACATTTTTCACAGACATTTTAGTTCATTTATCAGTTTTATTCTTTTAAATATTGCATTTAATTTATAAACAAGATCAATATCTTACAGATATATTTTAATAGATTGCAAAGAAAATTATAAAAATGGACAAAACGTTCATGTATTTCCAATTCCTAAAAATATGTTTCGATTTTTATTATAAAAAGAGACAATTTTTACCTACTAAGCTCAGCAGAGTTAGTATATTCGCAACATAAAATTTTAAAAAATCTCCGGAGAAAGTTGACTTATATACATGTCTTAACTTTATCGCTCGCTCTGTTTTTAAAAGCTAAAATCTCATATTTTGAAAATAAACTTTAAAGAAATATTCGACATAATTTCATAAAGGAATATTTTATGGGCATAAAGTTCGCACTCAGCTTCGTCACTCATAAATATATTGTGAAATTGATGAATTAAATCATCTTCCTTTAAAATATCCTAACTTCGCTTTTTTAAATTTGTGGGAAAAATATTTTAGACGTTTTTCTTAACTACCATCTACCTTAGTATATCATAATTATTTAATCCTAATTCTGACCTAAACATTCCAGCCCCTTTACTCAGAGGTAGTACAAAATCTAATTAAAATGAAAAGAAAACTCAAATCCAACCTGTTGTTAAAGTTATTTTTATGGACTTACTAAGGAGGATGTGCGTTGTGGTCCAGTGGATATCGTCTTCCAATTCCAGTTGAATCCATTGTATTCACTTACGAGAAAATACCCTTGGGAAAGGTATCAATCTGTCTCTTCCTTCCAGTTATGGGTCAAATAGCAGGACAGATTGGGTTCTATAGCCTTGGTCGTCAACCGGTCTACCGCAGAAAGCAATGGCAACCTACTGCGGGATAATTTTCTGCCCAGTCAGTCATGTCTGTTTCGAGACATGATCGCCCAAGCGTGTATCACGTATGGCACTTAACTGACTTATGTATGTTATCCAGACAAAATAAAACATTGACATGTCTAGACCCCATACCATTCTGTTACCTTATGCTACCCAGATAATCAACTAAATATTTACCTAATTTTCATGTTTGATTGACACATCTAAAAGCATATTCACCAGCTACAACAGGCTTATTTTCTAAACAAAGGTGAATTCACCATATATTTACAAAATAAATCATTTTCAACATATTATCTGTAGAAGAACAGTATTGTACCGAAACATGAATATATTTTTGTAGTGATATAATGTTTTATATAACACTGTAATAACCAATTACAATATTACGCTCTATTCTATATCGAACACCATTTATAAAATAAATGCTTGAACAATAGGTTCTGATCTCTGTGTTCTTTCACTATATATATATATATATATATATATAGTGAAAGAACATATATATATATATATATATAAGGTTCTGATTTCTGTGTTCTTTCACTATATATATATATGTGTGTGTATTGGTGATCACCCCTTTTTGGACATAAGAATGGACTCACCTAATGTGTATAACCCTGCCTATACAGAGAACGGCAGAGTAGTAGTTAGAGAGTCAATAAGGAGTCATTTTGGCCCGTAAGTTGGTGCATATTAAGTTGGAGTGTTTTTGGATATAGACTCATAACCCGGATTTTATTCTTGACTACAAGATTGTATATATTGATTCCTGCTAACAGTATTCCAGGTATTCTTGAATTGACTAACCCATGTTCCAGGTTGTATATTTTTGTTCAATACAACTTATAATTTTTATTTCCATATCTACTTTTGTTATTTATTATTTTGTGTGGTTTCTCAACAAGAATCCACAACAATATATATATATATATATATATATATATATATATATATATATATTATCCTATGTCTATGTCAAAACCAGGAATTTCACATTTCATGTATGTATTTATCAATATATACATGTAATCAGTGATATCACATTGAATACTTTTCTATTAATATCAGAATAAATATTTATTTATAGTTACATGCATATATATATATATATTCTTCTTTAATCCGAAATGGGAAAAGTAGGAAGGTAAATTCCAAAAACCTGATCCTAATTAATATTAAAAAAATTTTAATATTAAAAAATGATACAGGAGAAAAGCTCAATATACTTAGGATTACAGAGCCAATATAAATTAAAGTAATCTTTCAAAATTCAAAAAATTCAAAATTCAAAAATGCTGAATGAACATTTCAACATGAAATCCATAAGAGAAAATTCACGTATTCTAACTAAAATCAATATTGGTAAATATTTTCTGAAATTAATAGACAAAAATTTTAATAACAATAATCCTTTACGGAAAATTTTTAATAGGTACACCCTTAAAATCAGCTATTCTTGAACCCCTAGTATAGACAACCTCATTAATTCCCATAATAGAAATATTCTAATGAATTTACGCAATACTGATTTTGGATCCGGAATTTTTAACGAATGCAGCTGTAGCTCTGTGGACGCCTACCCGGTAGAGGGCAAATGAAACGCGGGCTTCATAAATCACCCTGGTTTCTCCATCAAACAATAAAAATAAATAGCGAACCTATATTGGTATGTCCGCTGGACCTTTTAAGCAGAGACTTTATAAACACAGGTATTCTTTTTCAAACCCGGGCCAAAAGTACCAGAAAACTCTTTTACGGATATTCTGGAAAATGAAAAAAGGGCTGGATCCTGTAATTAGCTGGAAACTAATAGGTTCAGTCCGTATTCCGAGGAATTTTCCTGATAGGTGCTGTCTGGGTTTACTAGAAAAAATTTTAATATTGAAGTATCCTCACCAGCACCTGCTCTTGAATCTTTGAAGGGAATTTATTAGTAATTGCCGCCATAAAGTTAATTTTTTGAATACGTAAATTTAATATTTCAGATTCATAATTATTAAATTTTAGGATATAAATATAAAATATAAATTTATGAATTTTTGATAAATTATTTTTATTTTATTTTATTTTTAACTTAAAAAGTAATTTAACCCCTCTACCTTCCTCTTCCAGTTCCCTTTAATTGTCTATCTTTAAAAAACATGAATTCCTTTTATATATATCTTTTTAACAATTTACAATTTTCTTTAATTATTATCTAGTTCGTATATACCTAAAAATATCTTTAATTAGATAAACTTAATTAATTTTTTAAAAAATCTTAATTTCAATTTCATTTTATTTTATTTTATTTTATTTATATTATTTATTTATTATTTTTCCCCTAAATATACCCTTTCAAATAAGTTTCCAAATTTCTAACCCTTTTAAACATTTATAGTTAAACGTATTTGAAACGCTTCGAGAGTTTTCTATTTGATATCTGATATCCAATCCTTTCCTTCCTTCCTTTTTCCACTTCCTTAAAAACTTTTTCTGGATACACTCTTTTTATATTCCGCCACTTCCCTTTCGATTCTGTTTTGTTTAACCCAATTTAACGACCTCCCATTTCCTTAACTATTTCCGCCTATAAAGCAAGACACACCGATCTCCCATCTCTTCACTTACAAAGTAAAAACCAAAAATAGACTGACCTTTAAAAGAATTTTTTTGTGACATATATTTCTCAAACCTTAGCCGTTATTTATTTTTGCCTCACTCTAAATCCTAACTTTCTTCATTTTGAGATGGAACGTTGCTGCTGAGGAGACGTGAATTCTCTCTTAGGGATTTCATATTGAAATGTCCATTCAGCATTTTTGAATTTTGAAAGATTACTTTTTTTTTTTTAATCATATCACCCTAAGCAAGGCGAAAATGCCACTGATGCGCAGGGGGCTACGTAAGAGTGAAAAGACTGGAAAAGAGAAAAACCGGAAACCACATGCTAAACAGGAAACAAGGGATGAGCCTCTTCACCTGTTCAAAAGATGTGGATGGAGTGTGAACCGGGCGATAGTTTAATTTATATATATATGTGTGTGTGTGTGTGTGTGTGTGTGTGCGCGCGCACGCGCGTGTGTTTAAGTGTTTGTGTAGGTCTGTTTGTGTATTTCTGTTGTATTTCTCTACTTAAGTGTGTCCGTGTGTTTGTATGTGTGTGCGTGCGCGTGTGTTTAGCTTTATGTCGCAACAGAAGTGGGGACTCAACTAATCATATATTGAAAGCCTCTGTCACCCGGTATCATTCGATAATTCCATATGTCACTCTTTTGTATTCTGAATTTGAATATTTTATGGTTGACCCGCATTTGTAAAATTATCTTACGAGTAAGGGGTGAGTACAAACACTTAAGAAAATTCTACAAATGTAGGTCAAGTGGTGAGTACAAAAAGATGTGCGTTGTGGTGAAGTGGATATCGATTCGGAACGACAAATCGGGATGCCGAGTTCGAATTCTAGTTGAATTCCTTGCATTCACTTACGCACAAATACCATTGGGAAAAGTATTAGTCCGTCTCTTCCCTCCAGTTATGGGTTACATAACAGGACAGATTGGGTTCTATAGCCTTGGGTGACAACCAGTCTACCACAGAAAGCAATGGCAACCTATTGTGGGTTAATCTTCTGCCCAGTCAGTTATGTCTCTTTCGAGACATGATCGCCCAAGCGTGTATCACTTAACTGACTGGTGAGTACAAAAGAAAAATAATTTTCTCTTCACTTCTAGCAAATTCGCAAAGTGTAAAAATCTATTTTTGTCCAATAAAAAAATGCCTCCTGGCTAAAAAGAAAATTTGCGAGCATGTGTTAATTTTCTAACTAATAAAAAGAAGGGATTTGCAGAAACGACAAATTGAGATTTTAACGATCGGCATCCTGTTAATTCCCGCCCAAAATTGATTGTACGTTTTAGCCAGCCACGTGGTCCAAGTTCGCTACATATTTCACGTTTTTTTGATCGGTCAGTCAGCAGGAAAGAAAGAAGTAAAATAAGCTTAATAACCACCACAGAAATGTTAAGGTCAGCTTGACTGTGATGTGACATCGTCGGTACCTGCGTACGGCAGTCATGCATGACATAAATATAGATAAATTAGATACCTCCACTACAAATCGTTATGCCATCGTATTTTTAAAATAATTCTTTTTGTGTATTTGTAGTTTTTATTTTTTTATATGGTAATTTCTATCTGTACATAAAAAAGTCATGTGTTTCAGGGTCTCTTCCTCTTACAGGAAAACATTTGTACAAATATGTCACTTGTGGTCGCCATGCATTTATCTTTTTTATGTCAATCTGACAGCACTTTTTAATTACGGTGGAAAAGATAAAATTTTAAATATGTGTTTAAGATATAGATTTATTATAAATTTTATGATTTAAATAAGTAACACATGTGTAAATCAGATTAATTTAACATTCCATCTGCCAACTTTCCAAAAATAAAATATGTCACAGTTAAAGTTATTACTTTTGCAAGATTTTGGAAACCGAGAATTAAATTTTGTTTATAAATCTGTTGATATCTCAAAACTGAAGGATTAAGAAAATCTCAAAATTTTAGATTCCAACCAATATATCTGCTTGAAATACGCCAGGGTATTTTGCTTAGTGCACATAGTAAGTTTAATTATTTAGCTTTCAATTAAAACTAGAATAGAAGTTTCAAAACAATATTTTAATTTAAAAAATTCAAATGAAATGGTAGTTCTCAAAAATGAGTTGAGATACTTATTGTAAACTAAAAAAGTCTTCAAAATCTTTTTAATTCATGCTTTAAAAAGTAAAAACAAAACAGGGTAATACTGTATGCTGAACTTTATTTAATATTCACTCTTTTTAACAATATTAAAAAATATGTGGCTGAATTTGGTTTTAAATAAATGAGAAAACATGATTAAAATTTAATTAAAATTTAAAGACTGAACTTTGTTCATTATGTTAAATATTTCAACTCTAAATGCATTTATTTTAGAATTTTAATCAGCATTGTTTTAATTCACTTGTTTTTATCTTGATTTTAATGATTATTTTGTAAACTTACAATATTTTAAGTGATTATTATTCTTAAACACTACAGCAACAATTGAATTATAAATTTGGAAACAAACAATAATTGAATAAATAAAACAGTCAAGACAAAATGCAAGGAATTGATTATAAAATAAGTCAATTGAAAAAAGATAAAATGCAAATAAATTATTTACAAACAATAAATGAATTTAAAAAACAAATTATAATTATAGGAAAATAGAGGAATGGCTCAATAACAAATGTGCAAAAGTAGAGAGATTCAGTAGGAATAATAAAGCAGACATGCATAAAGAAATAAAAGAGCTGACAGGACAAAAAACCTGCTGTTCAACAGGATGTATAAAATCCATAGACGGAACAATCATATTGGAGAAAGAGGAAATACTGCAACGATGGGAATAATATATAAAAGATCTTTTCCACGACAAGAGAGAGCAACCAATAAGACACAAAGATGAGGACAGACCAGAAATATTAAAGTTTGAAGTGGAATCTGCAGTAGCCAAACTGAATAGAAACAAAGTAGTGGGACAAGACTGCATAGTCATAGAACTGCTGATAGCCCTGGAATAATTTGGTATAGAGAAAATTACTGAAATAATAAAGGAAATTAATAATAGTGCTGTAGTAATAGATGACCTCAGCAAGTCGATCTTCATAGCACTACCTAAAAAGCCAGAAGCAAACGAGTGCAAACTCCACAGAACTATCAGTTTAAGGAGCCATATCACAAAACTGATTTTCTGAATCCTGATGACAGAGCAAGAAGCAGAATCAGGCCAGAGATAGGACAAGAACAGTACAGTTTCATCAAAGACACTGGAACAAGAAATGCCATATTTATGATTAGGACGCTATCTGAAAGGGCAATACAAATGAAGAAGGACTAATACCTGTGCTTTATTGATTATGCGAAGACATTTGACAAAATAGGTCACAAATAACTGATGGAAATGCTCAGCAGCTTTGACATATTTGGGAAATACTGAAGAGTAATCAAGAATCTTTAGTGGCAGCAAACCACTTGCATATGGACAGGTAAAGAATTCAGCAGTTATATATGATAGAAAGGGGCGTAAGGCAAGGATTTGTCTTTCATCGGATCTGTTCAACTTGTATAGCAAGAATATTTTGAGGACCGTAGAAGATATACATGGATTTATCATCGGAGGCAGCAATTTAAACAACCTAAGGTAATCAGATGATACAGTGCTGATAGCAGACACAGAAAGGAAACTACAAGACCTCCTACAGAAGGTAGCTGATGAAAAGAAAGCACTACAAATAAACTGCAAGATAACTGAATGCATAGTCATCAGTGTAAAGGGCAGCTCAATATGCCAAATACAGGTCGGTGATACTAGAATCAAGCAGGTGCAAAAATTTAAATATCTGGGAAGTGTTATAACAGAAGACGGTATGTGCAACACAGAGATATAAAGACAAACTGGCATGGTGAAGGAAGCATTCTAGAAATTAAGTAAAGTATAAAGAAACAGGACAAATTTGCTAGAAACAAGAAAGAGAGTACTGGATTGCTATATGTTTTCAGTTCTTCAATATGGCAGTGAAAGATGGACAATATCATCAAAGATGAAGGAAAATATTGAAGCAACTGAAATGTGATTCTACAGAAGGATGCTGCGAATATCATTGATCGAGCATGTGAGCAATGATGAGGTTTTGGAAATGATGGAAACAAAAAGGAAATTAATACTGAGCATCAGGAAGATACAGCTGAAGTTCCTGGGACATGCAATGAGGAAGGAAGTTATGGAAACCTGATACTAACAGGCCAAATAGAGAGAAAAGAGACAGGGGAAAGCAACGGATAACATATTTGAAGGACCTAATCAGGTGGATGATGGAACAAGGGTTGCATGGGGCAACAGGAGAAAGTGTGCTAAGAGCCACCAGAGATAGGGAGACATGGAAAGCCATGATCAACTTCGTCATGAAGGGACAGGGCACATAGAAAAATAAGAAGACGGTTACTGATACAAAATTTGAAAACTGAAATTCCTTTATTATTTTTAATTGTTTGAAATCTGAAAACAGTTTTTTATAAATTATAATCAGCATTGATTTAATTTGCATGATTTCATGTAATTTTAGCAATTTTCTGTACATTTACAATATTGTAATTATTAAGTGATCATTACTCAAATCCAGCAAAAACTGAATGATGAATTATGGAATAAACAATAATTGAATTAACAAAGAAATTACATGTAAATGATTAATAAATAAAACCACTGAATATAAAAAATAAACAATTGATTCAATTCAAATTAAAAAACAAACTAGTTTAATGCAAATAAATAATTAATTAGAATCGAACAATGAACAGATTTAAAAATCAAATAATTTTCATAGAAAAATAAGTTATAGGTACAAAATTTAGCTTAATGAATCTCATCACAGGTGTCAAGATTAAAAAGAAGCTCCTTATCTGCCAAAACAGTCAATTTCATATGCATGTCTACTTTTTTTAATTATTTAATGAAGGTCAATTTAAAACTGATAGTTATATTTTTTTACATTTAAACATTTTCTGCATTGAGATATTACACCGATCACCACTATGTTTCCTTTGTTAATTTGCCATTTATTTTGAAATTGTTATCCCAACATTCTAACTAGTCACAAAATACAGAGAAAAATGTCAAATTTTCTTCATTTACTTAAAGTAAATTGCAGTATTTACTACTAAGAAAGCAAGCTTTATATTAATTTCTATATTCATGACTGTCCACTAAATATAAAATATGTTTATATATCCTGCAAATTCTGAAAATTAGGCAAATATTTCTGTTGACCCAAGGTCAATAATCTCTGAATAGTGTACTCATTAAAAATTTACAGGACTAAATTAACATTAGGCCTTTCAAGATTAGTAGGAGAAAGTGCCTTTGTGATCAATTTAAAAATATATTTCAACATTAACTGAGATTCTTGGGCATGAAGTTTCTGTTTGGTAGAAAATTGTGCACTTTAAATACTATCTGATTCCTGATTTCCATGGTGACAAAATTTTGAGAATGGCATGCATTTACTTTCATCTTTTTGACCAAACCAGTTGTTTTTAATGCATTCTAATATAAGGACTGAGTGGAATATGATAAAGAAAGTTTAAGACTTCATAGGTGGGTGTGAATATACAATAGGATGATTTGGGAATGTGAAAAAAGAAACATAAAGCTTTTTATCTTTAATTTATAACATTATTATTGATAATACTGTTATGATTGATAATACTTAAAAGCATATCTCCTCTCAATCCATTACTATACACTTGAATATGTCAAATCAATTCTCAGCTTTAAGATATTTACTTATAACATGTTCCTATTATCCATAGAATAAATTGCTAACCATAAAAGCAAACCCATTTGTTGCAGTTTCATTGATTTTATCAGATAATCTGACAATATTACCACCCTTATAATCAAAATAAGTTTTTAAATGACTTGCATTGCCTGAAACATTCCTGCACATATATATAAGTCTACCATCTACCCATGCATTGAATACTGCTGCCATATCTGCTCGGGTGCTCCTGCTATCCGCTTAGGGTTCATTGACAAAATCCAACAAAGAATCTGTAATGTGATCAATTCTGATTTGGCAGCTCAGATACAGTCACTTTCACACCAGCGTAATGTGGCTTCCCTGTGTCTCTCTCACAAATACCTTTCATGGCTTATGCTCTGCTGAACTTAGCTCACTGGTGCCCACTATATATGAATTTACTCAATCCACAAGATTAGCAATTAGGTCCCACCCATTTACTGTGAAACCAATAAAATGTAAACAGAAATTCTACTCCATCAGATTCTTTTCTTACATTCCTGCCTGTGGAATTCCTTTTCGATTACTTCCCCAACAGCTACAGTCTCCAGGAATTTAAATGTAATGTCAATAGTCATATCCTATCTCATTAACTTGAATCCTCTCTCTGATGCTCCTTTCTCCATCCACTTCACTCTCATCAGTATTCTCATCCTTCTCTTACCCACTTCCTGACACCCCCTATAACCTGTCACTATTTCTCATAACTTTCCTCCTATGTAAACCCCTGCACACCAGTGGCAGTAAAAAAAACAAGTAAAGATAATGTGGTGTACTTCTGCACTAGTAACTTAAATTCATTTTAAATATACATCAGAAAATTTTTATCAGGTTGCACAATCTGTGGATTCATATATGTTGATAAGGTAAGTGTTTTAATGGTTGAATAGCTTAATAAAATTATATTTTTGCTGTCTTTTAATAATCTGCACCATTTAGAGGAACAGTTATATAACAATGAAGATAATATCTCAATTTCTGTTGAATAATCCAGCTTATTTAATGGCATTAAGTTAAACTGCTCATATACAATATTGATTGAAATTAAATATTTGTTTAATTCTTCTTGCACAAACTGCAGAAAAAAAAAATTACCAATTTTAATGGAAAAATCATTTTTTGAATTTTGATTTGTTGTTGTTCTTTGTCAAACTTCTTTATGTTTCTATTCAAATTTCAAGAGTTTTTTGATCAGTTACATTTTTACGAACCTTTTAGTTCCCTATTGTTTTCATTTCCACATCTCTACAAAACACATGTACAGCAAAATTTCTTTCAATTCCAAGAGACAGTTTGTTTTTTGGATATGGTGATTTGATGCAGCTGTATATTAGCGTTTCTTGCTGCCTATCAACACTTCAGGGATGTCTGTAAAGAAAATTTAATTTCCCTTCTACATCATTAATATTATGAAATTTCTACAATTTTTCTATGCTAAGTCAACAGTTATACTTTTATTTAATGCACATTTTAGGGCAGAATTCTCCAGTCAGATTTTCCTAGAATCTGCTCAATCTCTACATGTGTTAAATGAAGATTAATGTGGTAAATGTGGTAAATAAACATGTGGTAAATGAATATGAATTTACATGTAATAAATGAAAATGAATATGAGGCCGGGTTTAGTAGAATTCAAAGTTATAGCAACATTTATAGAGAATTTTAGAGATGTTGTCTAATTAAGTAGAGATTGCTGAATATATAAACATATTTTATATTTGTTGGACAATATTAAATGTAAAACCACCATGTAAATGTTGTTGGCTCAGAAATAAATTCTGTAATCCACTAAATGTAAATGAAGAAAATTTAAGATTTCTCTCTGTGTTCTGAGTCTGGTTAGAATGATGGAATATTATTTCTGGAAGAAATGGCAAATTCAAAAAAGATACATTCATTGCTTTTCATCATGCAATATAAGCATTTCTAGAACTGACTAAGTAATGCAAAGAATATATAGTATCTAACAAATTTCAAAATGATCAACAATGAGGCAAATTTTTTGAGTGAGAAATGAGAATGCTATAATTTTTAAAAATGTGCTGCATTTACTAAATCAAATGACATTCACCATGGCAATACATTAAAAGTTTTGGCAGATATTGGGCTTCATTTTAATGTTGACACTTGTGATGAGGGTCATAATATAGAAGAAAGAGAAAGAAAGCTTTTCTAGAGCCCTACAAAGGTTCTTTTAAATATTTTTCTTCTAGAGAAAATAATAATATTAAAAGTAACAAGTTTACCATAAAAACAAAACTTCAATGATTCAGCTAAATTTTCCATTGTAACCTATTTTAATATAAGTATTATTTGACTTTTAAATTTATTTATTGTTTCTATTTAATTTACTTGCTTGTTTAAATTTATTTTCTTTGATTTAAATTTAAATTTAATTGATGTAGTTTTTCATTATTTACTTGTAATTTATTTGTCTGTTAATTCATTATTTGTGTTCCCTTATTCATAATTCAGTTGTTACTATATTTCAGTCATAATTACTTAATAATTATAATATGTAACTTTACAGAATAATTTTTACAATTCAAGTAATAACATCCAAATGAAAACAGTGTAGATTGGAATTTATAAAAATTGTTTTTAAATTTGAATAATTAAAATAATGAATGAATTTCCTATTTTAAATTTTGTATCTGTAACCCATTTTTCTTTCATTATGATTTGATATTTAAATCTATTTATTATTTGTAACTAATTTATTTGTTACTTATCTATATTCATTTGTTTTCTTTTTTAATCATTTACTTGTAATTTGTTTGACAGTATTCAATTAGTTTTTGTTCCCTAATTCATAATTCACTTGTTTCTTTAGTGTATAAGAGTAATAAACTAAGTACCTCTACTTATTTTCAATACTTAAGTTTTAACTTAGGTATTTTAAGCTAAAATATTTTCTTGAAATTATTATTTGAGATTAAATTGATAGCTTGATGATAAAATCTACTATTTTCAATAAGCAAAATACTCTGGTGTATTTCAAACAGAAATTATGTTGATTGGAATATAAAATGCAGAAATTTTTTAATTTTTCAAATTTTTAATCTATTTTTGGGCTTCCGACACATTTTTAAACAAATTTAACTTTCGGATCTAAAAATCTTGCAAAAATAAAACATAACTGTTACGCATTATTTTTATAATGTTAGCAAATTTAATGTTAAATTAATCTGATTTATGCAAGTATTACATATATATAGTCTGAAATTTAGAATAAAAAATTTTTTATCACAGAGTTGAATTTTTTTCCTATCTACCATATGTGAAATCTGATGAAAGTTTGCCACATGAGGCATATGAGCACAACTGACATAATCGCAGATTTTTTTGGCTTAAGAAAAGAAACACTGAAACAGATGACCTTTAATGTACACATAGACATTACCATACAAGAAAAATGAATTGTTTTAAAAATATGTTGTGTAGATGATTTGCATTTAACTTTTCAATCTTTGATTAGCAAATATAGTTTTCATTTTATAACTTACCAGTCTAACTTCTCCAAGTCTTGGAAGTATTTCTAAAAAATTTTTGAAACTGTATTATAATAAAAATAAAAAATGAAAATATATCTTTTACAATTTCATTATTATTCGAAAACTTTTTTTTCTTCAGACTATATAGTCTGACATGTAAATTATTTATTGAATAAATTAAAAGCTTATCTAATTAAATAATATCATGGTTTCATTGCATATTTTATTTTACAATTCGGAGCAGATTTTTGGTAAAAGGGGAGACATGGTTTTAAAAACAATAATGTATGAATTACATTTTTCAATCAGTTTTGCATTTAACTAATAAAAACATTTATATGGTGTTAGTAGTATATTAAGAGAATAATTTTTGACATTTCATTATTTATTTGTGAGTGGGGAATACAGATGTAAAAATATTATATTTTTACTAATCGTTTTTAAAAATAATACTTTTAAAAATAAGTACATTCATTTGTAAATATGTTCTGAATGTTTCAATAAAATCCGACAATTATTTGATATTTGCAAGAATTTCAAATTTGATGTGTTTGTCACCAGGAAAATGTGAATTTTGTAAAATTACGTTTCAATTGTAAAATCGCATAAATTTTTCGCTCCCGCAACAAAAAAAAAGAAAAAGAAAAAAAAGATTTTACCAAAATTTCGATTGTGCTAGAATAGATTAGAATAAACAATTTTAAAAATTAATTACAACGTATTTTCATCTTTTCTCTAATAATAAATATTTTGATGGAAAAAATCTGTTATTCTTAAGTTATGGACATTTTCCTTCATACTATGATGGTTTATCAGCGATTTAGAGAACGTACCTATAAACGTACCTATGTGCGTTGTGGCGCAGTGGATATCGGCTCGGAACGAGAAATCGGGGAACCGAGTTCGAATTCCAGTTGAATTCCTTGCATTCACTTACGCGCAAATACCCTTGGGAAAGGTATTAATCCGTCTCTTCCTTCCAGTTATGGGTTAAATAACAGGACGGATTGGGTTCTATAGCCTTGGTCGGCAACCAGTCTACCGCAGAAAGCAATGGCAACCTACTGCGGGATAATCTTCTGCCCAGTCAGTCATGTCTCTTTCGAGACATGATCGCCCAAAGTGTGTATCGCGCATGGCACTTGACTGACTGACTGACCTATAAATCACTTAGTAAGAATCATGCAAATTCAGTCTTCAAATTTGAATGAAATTTAACGTGATATTTTCATGTTTTATTTTAACACCGTATACAGCAAAAAGTTATTATTATTATTATTATAATTATTATTATATATTTATTTATTTCTTTATTTAGAAAAGAAAAAGTATCAAAAAATTAAGTATACAATCTTAACCGTGTTTTTTTATAAACGTCTATTGAACAGGTGTAGAGGCTCATCCCTTGTTCCCTGTTTAGGATGTGGTTTCCGGCTTTCTCTTTTCCAATCTTTTCACTTTTCCTTATTTTTTTTCTTCAATTGGAGTAGATAGACTATCGCCCGGTTCACACTCCACCCACGTCTATTGAACAGGTGTAGAGGCTCATCACTTGTTCCCAGTTTAGGATGTGGTTTCCGGCTTTCTCTTTCCCAATCTTTTCACTATTACGTAGCCCCCTGCACACCAGTGGCTTTACCGTCTTGCCCGGGGTGATCAGATAAAAAAAACAAGACAAAAAAAAAAAAACGCTAATTAAAATATTTTTTAAACTTTTTCTTTAGTTTAAAATCATTTGTTATTGCCGGTCTCGCTAACCGAAAACATCCATTGTATAATATATTTGTGACATCATGTCACTATCAAGTTGGCCTTAACTTTTCCTTGGTGGTGGTCGTGTGCTCTTTTCTTCCTTCTCTTCCTCAGATTCGGATCATGTGGTAGACTCATACACTTACATTTGGGAAGGAAAGAAACATGTCACGGATCGTCGAAAGTTCAACTTATTGTTTTCTGCGAATCGCAATCTTTTCATTGGTTAGACAATAATTCCCACTTGCTCGCATAATTTCCCTTGAACTTTTCTCAGCGCGGTGACAATCTATTTTTCTATTGGTCAAAAATAGATTTTCACATTTTTCGAATTTGCAAACAGTGAAGAAAGGAAACTTATTTTTTATTTTGTATTCACCACATACTCTTGAAAAGAACTCTACAAGTGTAGGTCATCCATAAAAGATTCAAATTCAGAACAAAAAAAAAAAATTGACATGCGGAATTATCAAATGCTATCGGTTAGGGTGGCAGAGTATTTCAATATACGATTAGGGGAAGAATCCCTATGTATGTTGCTAGGTAAACACATAAGCACTCGCACACATACAAACACACGCATAGACACTGACACACTCGAGTACAAAAATACAACACAGACACACACACAAACCTCCATAAACACGTACATACGCACATTCACACATATACACACACACACATATATATATATATGTATGCATATCAATATATATCAGTCGTTTCAGTGCCATACGTGATACACGCTTGGGCGATCATGTCTCTTTTGAGACATGGCTGACTGGGCAGAGAAGATTAACCCGCAGCAGGTTGCCATTGCTTTCTGTGATAGACTGGTTGCCGTCCAAGGCTAGAGAACCCAATCTGTCCTATTATTTAATCCATAACTGGAAGGAAGAGACGGATTAATACCTTTCCCAAGGATATTTGAGCGTAAGTGAAAGCAATGAATTCGAACTCGGCTCCCCGATTTCTCGTTCCGAGCCGATATCCAATGCACCACAACTCACATTAAGACTGAAGTGATTTTCTAACCACACGTTAGTCGTGACAGAAGGCCTTTGTTAATTTAACATTTCTTCTAGAAAAACTATGCCCACATTATAATCAATAACATACCAGAGAGAGAAATCTAAAATTTTCTCCCTACTTCAGCCACATTTTTCTTATGTTTCATAATTTCGCTCAATTATTATTGTTCTATATTTGTATTATATTTAGTGTAATGATAAGTTCATATTTTCATACATATTTACATACTGATTTTATATTAAAAAGCTATGTTATATTCATTTTAACTGCTTTTTAAATGAAATGTATTTTAATATTGTTTATCTTAGATTCCCTTTTTAATGTATATTAAAAATATTTATATTTCTTTAATTATCTGTATAAAATGGTGCATTACAATTAAATATGACAATATTATTTGTAAAGTAAGTTAGATTTGAAATTTCTGAGGAGATAGCGTATAAAATAAGGTACCTCCACGAAATCGAAAAAAAAAAATCAGCGTAGTTATTAATTAACTGCATTTTTAACAATGAAAAATTTTTCTTAAAACTTTTATTTTAGTTTTAACTGAAAGCTAAATGATTAGACTTACTATTTCCAGTAAAATACTCTAGTTTATTTCAAACAGAAAGTATATTGACTGGAATATAAAAGTTTGAATTTTTTTCAATTTTTGATTTTGCCTCCATTTATTGAGCGATCAACACCATGTTTAAACAAATTTAATTCTCAGTTTTAAAAATCTTGCAAAAATAAAATATACATCTGTGACACATCATTTTAGAAAATTAGCAAATTTTATGTTAAATTAATCTGATTTACACAAATATTACTTATTTATAGCGTTAAATTTAGAATAAAACTATTTCTTAAATCACAAATTTGAACTTACGCGTCGTAAACCAAGATCGTGTTGACAGGTTCTTGATTAGAGATAAAAATGAATAGCTTTCATAATCAACAAAATTGCCGTTATTTCCTAAGGAGAGAAAAACTAAACATTTACTTTGCACACAGAAATTTCCATACAAAAAAAAAAATCAAATGCACAAAAAAATTTTAAATTATTTTAAAAATATGCATGCAAAACGATTTTTATGAAACTTTTCAATTTTCGATAGGCAATATTATTATCAATTCTTAACCTAAAACATCTAAGGGCAACAATTCTTTAAAAGAATTTAAAAAATATTTTTAAAATTTTATGAATTATTATAATAAATAAAATGAAAAAATTTCTTTCAAAATTTTATTAGTAATCGATTTTTTTTTTATCTTCAGACTATAATGTCCTTAATTATTATTATTTTTTCCAGCAATTAAAAAAATATCAAATTAAATAATATCAGAGTTTTATTGCATTTTTTATTTTACTCTTCGGAGCAAATATTCGGATATTGTTCTTAAATTTAAAATTAAAAAAATAGATGAATTAAATAACAGGACAGATTGGGTTCTGTAGCCTTGGGTCGGCAACCAGTCTACCGCAGAAAGCAATGGCAACCTACTGCGGGATAATATTCTGCCTAGTCAGTAATGTCTCTTTCGAGACATGATCGCCCAAGCGTTTACCACGTATGGCATTTAACTGAGACAATCGAGTACACTAGGTTGAATTGCTAACGTAATTTAGCGTAGTGAAGCGTAGCTGTAGCACAAGGCAGAATGTGAGGAGCCCCTAGCTATGATTGAACTCACGAGTCAGTCGTAATTGATCTTGCGAGACAGGTTTGATAAACATTAAACCACCTCGAACTCCTCAGTAAAGAAGAAATCGAATTTGACTGTAAAATTAAGAATGTTTAAACGGAAATTTTCATGTTATTCGAAACAATATAGTAAGTTCATAACAGGATAACTAATAAAAAAGATCTATCACGTGACCATATTTCTCAAATCTGAAAAAAAAAAATCGGCTATTATGCATGAGGCAGAAACTCAAAAACTCAAATAAAATGATTTTGTGAAACATTCCTTCTAAAATGGCGAAAATCCAAATATATATAGAAGTTTTTTTCAGATATTTTAATTAAAATTAAAATGGTCATTAATTTGAATGCTACGTAATTATTAATATATTTCCATGCATAAAAATTAATATGTTTATGTTAAAACTATATAAATAATTAATTAATTTCAATTAAAGAAATAAATACGTAAAAATGTAAAAAAAAAAAATACATTAACATTGAACAGAGAATTACGCAAATTGACAAAAAAATTGCGTGAAATAAAATTGTAGAAGTGCGTAATTGAAAAGAATATGGTCTAATATTTCGCTGAAAAAATCAATAAATACATAACAATTATAAACAAATGTAAAATTTTACAAAAGAGAAATTCGGATGCATATTAATTAGAATGAAATATATAAAAAATATGAAAATTCAACAAACAAGAAATTAACAGTAATAAATTCATATTTCATTATGAGTTTATGTATATTTATTAAAATATATATCAATCAACATATGAAAATACAAAAAAAAAATGAGTTTAAAAACAAAAAACAAGAACAAATCTAAATTATTTCCGATTTAACAAAATGTCTGATAAAGAAAGACGACGGTAAAAAGTGATCCTCAATTTGAGGGAAGAGTAAAATAATAATTTAGCTATTATTCTCATTGATTTGATGAACTGTTGAAGTTGATTGGTCCCACACCATTCCAATCAACATTATACCTTGATTGTTTACAGACACAGAGTTCGGATGCACAACACCGTCTCTCTCCTCGAGAGCGTAGATTGTCTCCTGAGTATTCAGAGACATTTTCGAAACTCGATTCTTTCCAGCGTCCTGGGCGATATAAATATGATTTTCAGAAAGAGCGATGTTGGATGGACACTCAAATGTGTGTGAGACTGAATCGCTTCCGTTGTCCCATAAAAGCAAAACAAAATTGTTTTCGTAGTCAGACACCGCGATATAGCCGTTCTGGTTGAGACGAATTCGCCGTGAACTTATTGGGACTAAGATTTTGACTCCGTATATCGCCAAATCGAGAGTTTGCACGCATCTTAGTCCGTCATAAATGTAAATAGTCGGTTCGTCTTTTGCAATGCACATCAAGCGGTTTTGTGATACGGCACACGCTCCAGAAATCTGCAGTTCGGTTGTGATTTTTAAATACAAAAACAGCTTAGAGTTGCGAAACTTAACAAAAAACAATCTTTTTGAAAGACATGGCAGGATAAATCTACTTGCATGGCGGCCCAGAGAAAGGGTTTCTTTCTCAAGTGTAAGCGTACTGAGTAATTCCCATGTGTAACTGAAAAGTTTCATCTGGTATGGAAAAAGTAGAATAATATGGCCATCATCCAACACGTCTACGTCTACGATGGTCCGGGAGCAAGTTACAGTGTTGACAATGTTTAAATTGTTGTCCGTTTGAAAAGCAAGTATCATATTTGAGTATCGATTATAAAACTCCAGTATAATTTAAGTGTCGAAGAAATGTCGCCGACGTAAAGTCCTCTCGCTACACCAAACTTGCGTGTAGCTTACGGGGTTCCTTTGCAAATGCGGTGAAATTAAGAAAATAAGAAATTAATCTTTATATAGGACGGCCAATCCTATTTATTTCTTGCCTATTATAATACACGTGACAGGGCTAAGTCAGTGACTACTATTTTACAGGTCTTAGGGCGGAACTAGCATTGTTAGAATTAATTGAAATAGTGTTTATGCTGACTTTATAGCCAATAAAATTAAGTACAAAAATAATTTTTAAAATACATTAAGAACACTAATTTCTATCATGATCATAACAAGGGCTGTTTTTTTCCTTAATCTATTACTACCGAAATGTTCAATTTTGTTATGTAGAAAGATGTAAGATATAAAATAGCTATATATAAATATATTGTGGCATACCAACGATTTTAATAATCATATACGCATAATGCTAAAATAAAATTGAAAAAAAGTACCCTCAAAGAAAAATCCCATGTTCTAATTGAAAATAAGTTTGATACAAAATAAATAAATAAATAAATGAGAATAGATAAAACCTAATGCTTTCATCTTGCGAGCGAATATGTTCCATGATCAGCCAATACCCTCTTCTTCGCTTTGCAACTTCTTTCTCTTCCTTACCTACATCTACACACAAGTCACGAGCCCATGAACTTTAGAGCAACCCAAAGCGACAATGACCTGGTTCCAAAACCCCTGCCACGAATCCCGTGATAAGACCATACTTTTTGACTGAAATTTTGTCCGTCACACAAAAGATGCGAGATCTGTGCCCCCTCCTCCCGAGTACTGGATCAAGGACAGAGAGAACTCACGTGACTGTTTTCAAAGAGAGCAACCCCCCCCCCAAAAAAAAATGGAAGAGAGAGATTTTCCAGTTTCCGTTCAACCAGCGACAGATGAACATCGCTGAGTAAAAAGAAAATCGTCCCGATAAACTGGACTGCCCATTAAAATGACGAAGACAGCAAAATCTGTCGATTATTGATGAAACTGAAACGACTAACATAACGCCCGTATGAGATGCTGTGAAACCCCGACTACTTCCAAAAAAAAGGAACCAAGGAAAATTGCCGGCCGGCCAAAATATTGTATTAACAAAAGGACTCTCGCCTCGGTGAACCACATTCTTGTATAATGAAACGATGAATTCGACTGAAAGATAAGTTGATTTTTCGTAAATGTTCGTTTTAGATACCGACGGCTTTTCCCCCTTCAAATATATCTAAAATAGCATTATTTCTGTGCAAATGTATATGTTGAACTCAAATCAACAATTAGTTATTGAAAAAATTTGCCTTTTTTGCTTTGAAAGTCCATAAAAAAAATACGAACTATATCTCGCACTTTCTCTCTCCCGTAACTCTCAGGAAGTCATGTAATTAGCTGCAGAATGACGTTCTGCGTAGGCAGAAGTTTTTGTCGAGTTTTGGCCGATTTTCTTCCTTTACTGAAAATTCCGGCAATGTACTTCCTGTTTTGAGAGTAACAAGTGTAGAAATACAACAGCGCATTACTTTAATTTCCGGTAGTACATCGCCGGAAGTATCTGTAAATGAAGAATAATCGACAAAAAATCTGCTAAAATTCGTTCACATATGCAGTCCGTCATTCTGCAGTTAATTATATGACTTCGTGAGACTTACGCGAGAGAAAAAGTGCAAGATATAGTTCGTTTTTTTCATGGACATTTAAATAAAAAAGGTAAGTTTCTTAAATAACTAACAGTTGATTTGAGTTCAGCATATACATTTTCACAGAGATAATGCTATTTTGGATAAATTTGAAGGGGAAAAGCGTCGGGACTTACAGCGAAAATTTACCGATTTTTCTTGGCTTGATCTTTTTTTGTAAATATATTTATTCACTCGCGCCTCCTATTCTTTCATAACCGCCCTCCCCATTGTTAAATGAATTTTTTTCTTTCTTTACATGTTTGTGTATTTATAAATAAGTGTTATATTTGGAAATACATCGTCTTGCGTCAGTTCATCGTTGACTCCCATGTGTTGCTTCCATTTCTGAGTGAAAACCGAGAAAGGACTCCACGCTTTCTTTTTCTTAGACCTGCGGTTTATCTATGTGCTACAAGTTCGTAACAATATATATATATATACATATATATATATATATATACAGATAAAAATGAAAAAAAAAAAAATATATATATATATATATAAATTGACTCTAAATAAAATACTTTATGTGAATATACTGACTATATGACAGGAAATTAAAGTTATGAAGTAAGAAAACGCCGAAAGTTTACTCCTAATTCTAATGTTATTTTTTTTTAATTTTTATTTTTTTAATCATAACACCCCAAGCAAGGCGAAAACGCCACTGATGTGCAGGGGGCTACGTAAGAGTGAGAAGATTAGAAAAGAGAAAACCGGAAACCGCATCCTAAAGAGGAAACAAGGGATGAGCCTCTTCATTTGTTCAATAGATGTTGGTGGAGTGTGAACCGGGCGATAGTTTAGTCTATCTACTCCAATTGAAAAGGAAAAAAGTGAGAAGATTAGAAAAGAGAAAACCGGAAACCGCATCCTAAAGAGGAAATGAGCCTCTTCACCTGTTCCATAGACGTCGGTGGAGTGTGAACCAGGCGATATTTTAGTCTATCTACTCCAATTGAAAAAAAAAAAAGAGTGAAAAGATTTAGAAAAGAGAAAAACCGGAAACCACATCCTAAACAGGAAACAAGGGATGAGCCTCTTCACCTGTTCAATTCAAAGAAGAAGAATATGACACATTATTTTTTATTATATATTTTACTTTATAAATTTTCGTATATTGAAATAAAAGTCTTATTTGCAGGAAAATGAACAAATCCATTTTAGAGAATAATTTAGTATTGAATTTTATTTATGAATTGAATTAAGAATATCATGAAGAAGGCCAGTAGTTAAGTAATGAAGGACGACTTTGTTTCTTCTACCTGATTTGAAACATGACAATGAATGATACGCTTACAGGGGTCGGCAACTCATTCGATCCCGCGGTCAGATTCTGTTATAATGACGGGTCGCGGGCCAGACGAAGGCCATTAATGAAAAATTAAAGAGAATTATATGTGCAGCCCCCTGTCAACCTAAATATTTTAAACCATAATGAAAATAAACATTGAGAAATCAGAAAAACAAAATTCAGTCAGTCAGTTAAGTGCCATACGTGATACACGCTTGGGCGATCATGTCTCGAAACAAACATGACTGACTGGGCAGAAGATTATCCCGCAGTAGGTTGCCATTGCTTTCTGCAGTAGACTGGTTGCCAACCAAAGCTATAGAACCCAATCTGTCCTGTTATTTGACCCATAACTGGAAGGAATAGATGGATTAATACCTTTCCCAAGGATATTTGCGCGTAAGTGAATGCAATGAAATCGGCTGGAATTCGAACTCGGCTCCCCGATTTCTCGTTCTAAGCCGATGTCCAATGCTCCACAACGCACATCCTTAACAAAAATTACTTGTCCTTACGGAATGTCAAATTACTTCAAAGTGAAAAAAATCCACCGAACTGAAAAGGTTTAAAAATGTTGTTAAAAATTGGACAAAAAACAAAGCACACACACACATCAAACAAAAACGAAACATACATACCCATACATACGAGTACAAATAGTTGCAAACATATACACTTGCGTATGATAGCATAAGAACGTAGCCCAGTGAAACGTACACAGAGTAGGTCGCAGGGTTAAGCGATGGAGGTTCGCTGTTAGAGGAATGAAACAGAAAGCCGACTGAGACAACTTGTCCCTTTGAAGGTATCCCCGCCTAATGTCTGTCACCGGTCGGTCGGTCAAATCGGCTCTCAGTTTTTGTTTATGTTTATTTTTTTATTTTTTACGCAGAAATTGAGGTGATTCTTTTGTTGTTGTTGTTTTTAATCGTATCACCCCGAGTAAGGCGGTAATGCCACTGATGTACAGGGGGCTATATAAGTGTAAAAAGATTAATTAGAAGAGAGTGAAGAGGAAAAAGAACCAGTTAGAGAGGAGCAATAGAAGGATGAGAATGCAGGTGTGATGACAGTTTCAAGGGTGGAGAGAAAGGAAAGGATATACGGGGGTGGGGAGAGAGCTAGAGTCCAGTGGTTAATAGATGAGTATTGACATTGCATTTAAAATTCTGGAGGTTGTAGCCGTCATGAAAGCAAGAATATGGGAGCGAGTTCCACAGGTGGGAAGTGCGAGAGAAGAAGCTGCAGGAGTAGACTTGTCGTCTGCATTTGGCTAACCTAACTATGAATTGGTGGGACCCCGTTGCCAGTTTGTTTGCACGAGTAAGCACCCGTTCAGGAGGCACCAGTGACTTAAGTTGTATTTATTTTTGTAAAATACAAAAAATGTGGCACAAGGCCGAAATTGGGGATGGGGAAGGCTGGTCATCATCTGTCCTAGTTTAACTTAGCTATTCACTTTCGTCGACCCTGACACACTTACAATAATCCTTGCACCATAATACCACTTTTTTACTTACCATTCTTACCACGTTCACCACAATACCTCGGCTGCTCTATGATGTCCTACTTAACTCCCATATTTACAGTGTTCAGAGGAGGGCATGGGCAGAAAATAACAACAATAAAATATCCCCAATGGTTTTATACAATGAAAGAACGATATATACAAGAAACTAAATAAAATCGTATTAGTAATAAAAGCCCCCCACTACTTCTAATATTGTGACAGCAAAATCACTTCCCCGGACGAAATATAATGCGTGGCTTTAGAAATATCATAATACCACTTATCCGATCAGCAAACACTCACACAATCACTCACACATTTAAACACCATAACAAAAACGAAAAGCACACTTGAAAAATCACGAAAGACGCCACGCATCCACCGGAGAACTAACATTGTTGAACACCTAAGGTGGGAAAGGGGGTGGGGGATTAAACTAAAAGAAAACTGGGGCCAAAAAGAAAAAAGTGGGGCCAATGAGCAATCATAACCTAGCTAAGTTACCTTTAAAGAGAGAAAACAGAAAATCAAATACTTCCTACTCTAAACTAACAGGGAAGGGGTGCACATGTTGTGCCCAGCACACCCAATATCCTGATGCCTAACCAGCATCAAACAACCACTCCAGGTCAGCACCTTTCACTCGACAGAGACGCGCAAGACTCACCCACCTTTTGCCAAATTCAGATGGAGTGAGTCGTTTCCTTTCCGTCCTGATCTTGACTTTAAGCTGATGCTTAAAGAACAAGATCAGTTGGGAAGAGGTAAACTTCTCATCACCATAGAATTCCTTCTGTCGCGTCGTCCAAATCACGATTCGCATAACACCTAGTAAGCAAAAGAGCACATAGTGCTCAGCCCTAGATAACGGAGGTACGACATTGCTACAAACAGAACTAGCCTCAAGGACAAAGAACTTTCCACGCAGCATACGGACCATGAGATCTTCAAGGAACTTACATAGCGGCGCAACAACACTGCAGTGGAAGAAGGCATGATCGACGGATTCCGCCGACAGCCCACAACGCACGCAGGTTGATTTCGGTGTTAGGCCCGCTACATGAAGTTTCTTGCCTACCCAGAGAGCCTTTCGAATCATCAGCCAGGTGAGTGATGCCTCATCGTTAGTGAGACATTTCAACCCAGGCGCCCAAGGCCATATGGAGCGAGCCTCCTGCTTCGTAAGCCCGAGCTCGCCAATCAGTTCATCTTGAACGGCCCCCCTAACTAACACCCGATATAATGCCCTAAGAGACAACGCTTGGGCGTTGGAGAGGCCATCCGTAGCCCGCAAGAGAAACTGGAGAGCCAAACGACATTCTTTATAGAAGGAGCATTCGCCACGAGGAATACGGCCGGCCTCTTCCTCCGACAAATGCACACTTCTCAAGGATGGAAAGTTTTTATGGACGTCCTCTTTAACGAGGGCGCCTTTCTCATCCGCTAGCATACACATTCGATCCAGGAATCTAATGCGAAGCGTATGTTGACGAATCTCAACGCTAGGCATGCCCAGACCGCCTTCAGATGGATGAAGGTAACAGATCTCGCGACGCACCTTGGGAGCCTTGCCTTCTCGCCAAAGGAAAGAGAACAAGAGCTGAATCAATCCCAAACGAATGGCACACGGGAGAGGAAGTACGGAGAGTCGGTAAAGGAGAATCGGGTAGATGTGCGAGGCACATACTTCCGCCCTCCCCTTTAAGGAAAGATTCCTCCGAGTCCACAGATGAACTGCGCCCTCGGCCTTGTCTTGAACCTCCGACCAATTCATTTCCAACTGGAGATCAGGACCGAAAAAGACGCCGAGAATCTTGATCGGCCCGTCCGTCCAGAGGAAAGGTCCGGGGAGAGAAACTCCCTTCCACGCACCCAATCGCAAGCCAACAGACTTATCGCGATTGATCTTGGCCCCTGTCACCGTCTCATAGCATCTGATTTCTTTGCTAACTTCGTCAATCTCGGCTTTGCTCGACACAAAAACCGAAACGTCGTCAGCATAGGCGGAGTACCTGGCCGAGGTGGTAGCACCAGGTAGGGAAATTCCGCGAAGGACCGGATTCGCCTTTAACTTGCGAAGGAAAGGCTCCAACGCAAGAACGTAAAGCAAAGGCGAAAGTGGACAACCTTGACGAATGGAGCGAGATAATGTGAAGGGCTTCGATCTTACCCCATTCACTTCCACCAGCGCACCGGGGGACTCATACAGCAGTCGGATCCAGGTGCGAAAGTACGGCCCGAAACCGGCGGCGGAAAGGACAGATTCCAAGAAGCGATGGTCAACCCTATCGAACGCCTTGGACTGATCCAAATTGATCAGCGCGGCTTCAGTGTCGGTTTTCTCGATGATCAGGCGTACCAAATGAAGGTTGTCCTGAATAGTCCTGCCCTTCACAGCACAAGTCTGCTCGGGGCCAATCAGACTAGATAGGACAGCCTGCAAACGGCCGGCCAAGATCTTGGCAAAAATCTTTAAGTCAGTATTTAACATCGTTAAAGGCCGATAATTATCTATGCCACCCCCACCGTCCTTGCTCTTGCGAAGCAACTTGATTACACCCCTGGTGAAACGTCGAGGTATAGACCCCTGCTTCATCCAGTTGTTATAAACAAGAGCCAGCAGAGGAACAAAAACGGACGACTGCCTCAAGTACAGTTCGTAGGGAAGACCATCCAATCCTGGAGTTTTGTCCCGGCCAACCAATTTCAGCGCATCCCAGATTTCCGACTCTGTTATGGGCCCCTCGCACCTAGCCGCTTCAGCCGCCGAGAGGCGGGGAAAGTCAGCCAAATAGGTATCGAACTGAGCCGAACTCAGACCGGGCTCCCTGGTGAAAAGATCCTGGAAGTAATCCCGAAAAGCCCCACATATACCCACGTCTGTAGTCACGGTACGTCCATCCGGCAATGTGATGTCCTTGATATGCCGATTGACTGCTCGCCTAGCTTCTTCTGCACGCAATTCTGCGGCCATATTCGTTGCCTCAGAAGACATTCTTTTTAACCTAGCCCTAACTACCAGAGCTTGATCCTTCTTGATAAGCAAGGAGGCCAGCTCGGCCCTAGCTAAGGCTACGTCCCCTCTATTACGGGATTTAACTGCCCGATCAACTTTCTTTTCTACTGCCGTTTGCGCCGCTAAATTAGCTAAGTTGAGCCGACGACTATAGTCGGCAGCAAACGACCTAAGTTTTGACTTTAGAGTGTCCCACCACTTATTCCCAACCACAGCCCCCGTCAGTTCCCGCTTTAGTGTTAGTAAAAGCTGGTGCTGGAAATCTTGGCTATCAAATAATGACGCGTTCAATTTCCAGTAACCAGCCAACTTAACCTTAGGCTTATCTAAGTTTACACGAACCCGGACGAGCCTATGATCCGTGTAAACTATCGAATGGAAACTTGGACAACCTAAGAGCCCTACGTCGACTCTCTTAACTAGGACTCGGTCGAGGTAGCTGGCGCTTACCTTCGAAACCGAGCTGCCCCTATTAGTCCAAGTCCACACTACCTCCCGGGGGTGTTCATTTCGGTATTTATCGACAAGATCATTCCTGTCGATAAATTCCCGAAATGGTTTCACATCCGGGTTGTTAGTACCCGATCTTTCTCCTATCCGATCTTTCTCAGGGTCAAGGACGGCATTCCAATCCCCCGCTAAAATTACCCGCCTCGATGTTCCAAAGAACGACTCGAGCTGCCGAAACAAAGCAGGACGCTCCCCATGGACATTGGGCGCATAAACCCCAATGAGGCGAAAAGACTTCTCCTTTATGGTAATATCCAGCACACAAATCCTGCCCGCTGGATCCGCGAAGACAAGCGTACACACCGCATTCAATGACTTGCTCACTAGCCAGGAGACACCTCTAGAACGACCATCAAAACATGCTGAAAAGAGATCGTAATCCCTAGACAGTATGCTCTCATGGTCGCCAGCTGAAAAACGGGTCTCCTGTAAACAGCAAACATCCACACCGAGGCGCTGGAGATCATGAGTGAGTCTCACCCTCCGAGACTCGGACCTCAGCCCCCGGGCATTTATACTTGCTAACCATAAAGCCATTGTGATACGTAATTAGGGTTGGGGTCCTGGACAGAACATGGTCGGGGAAAGGATGCCGACAGCCTCTCCCATGGACCCATGGCCCATCTCATTCTTGATGGTGCCGTCAGAGGAGACGCCGCCAACATCCCAGGGAAAGGTTAGTTTTAGCGCCCTATAGAGGGAGGGGTGAACTAAAACAGGGACCCGTCCTGAACAAAATTTCTCCAAGTTTGTTAGTCTTTCTGATTTTGTAGTGATGATTGGTGGAGTCAGGGATATTACTTTGGCCGCCTCCTCGACCATGCCCCACACCTGCCGCGCCCCCGACCCCGTGCGGATAACTGTTAATATCCTCTGAGCAGTAGGGAAGTTTTGTGGCACTTCCACATCCTTGTCCCCGCACTTCTTCATTGCCAAGAGCGCGTTGAGTTGTTTTATTCTTTTTCCAAAATCCTTGGCTCTTTCGGCCTGGGCCGGGGAAATACGGCAGATGTCCTCCCCTTGCCTGTACGGCACTTTTGCAGGCTTCTTGCGCGTTTCTTTTTCCTCCGATGAAGCACTCCTTTGCCTTTTTAATGGAGGCGGCATCAGTTTTGGAGGAGAGGGACAGGGAGAGAGGCAGGGAGAGACTCTGAAATAATTGATAATAGGGCTGGGATCCCGACTGCGAGGGGAAGGTTTCCTGGGCGTGGGTTGAGAAGAATGCACTTTCTTCGGTCTCTCCGTCTTTTTCTTTTGAGGGGAGGACGGGGCAGAGGCCGAGGGGCACGAGCGACGTTTTTCCAGTTGTTTTAACCGCTCTTCTGAAGGCCGAAAAGAACGTTTTTCTAGCTGTTTCTTCAGCTCCTTAATTTTTAAGGTTTTTTCGTATCCCGGATCGTAGGCTTTTTTTAGGTCTTCTAATTTTGGAGCAGACCAGGCCGAGGCATCGCCCTTCTTGCTGGTAGAGGGAGTGGGGCTGTACGTGCCTTTAGTCTTTGGGGTCTCCGGGGACCGAGGTTCCGCAGCTTGGCGCTTCCCCCTGGCCCTGCCAACAACCAGCCACTCCCCCTTATCCTTCTCCTTGGCTACACTTGCAGCTGGTGATGGTTTTGCGGGGGGTGAGGGAACTTTTTTGTTCCCAACCGGGGTAACTGCCGCACCGGTCCTGGGTATTGGCATGCCCACTACGGGCGAGACGGATGTAACAGAAGCGGCCAGAGGGGGATTTTGGTCGACTGGGGCCTGGCTTCCAGAGGACTTCTTCTCTGGGCAGGAGGAGGAGAGGTGACCAATCTCTCCGCACCTCCAGCATTTCGGTTTGCGACCGGTAACTATTACCGGTAGGCTCAGGCCCCCTACGTCAAGACAGTTGGGGATAGTCTCGAAGTCTTCACGGCTGATCATAATATCAAAAGACCATCCCCCGGTCAGGTCTCCGCAGGAGGCATCTAAAATTTGGCCAAACTGCGAAAAGTACGCAGCCAGATGCTCCCCGATGACCTGAGGAGGAACCTCATACACTGCTACCTTGGTCCTTCTTTTGCCATCGTACTCACATCTGAATATGAGATCTTTCATTATCAGGTCTTCCGTTGCCAATTTTATGCAATCTTCTGGCGTGGGTAGCAGTATGTCCCACATGAAGAAGCCCGCACCTTTAACTATTCTTAAGGGCTTATACCCCTTTGACTGTAGTGTTTTCAACACCACGTCTTTCGTGCTGCGACAAATTTTGCGCGTACGCTTGTCCACCACGAAGACTGACACTATTTTTTTTCCAATCCTCTTTAATTCTTGGGGATCCTCCAAGAGCCCACCTTCTACGACAAGGTGTGCGTAGCTCTTAGCTCTCTCCAAGAACTCCGCCAGATTGATCGTGCATTTCGGAGGGGACTTCCAGCCACAGGGCGATTCCCCGGCCTCAGCATCTTTCGTTGTCTTGTCTTTTTCTTCAACGTTTTTCTGGCCATTCTCGGCTATAGTTGCTTTCATTTCTTTGTCTTTGTCTTTTTCTTTGCCATGCTCTTCTCCCGGAAGAGGGGGAAATGCCTCATCGGTTTTTTCCGGTGGGCCCTTCCAAGGGGGGTCAAAGTTCAATTTTTTCTTTATTGACCGACTAGTGTCGGCCATTTTTAAGTTTCACAACTCCACTCAACACTTTTTTGTTTTTTTTTTTTCCACCAATCTAACTTATATGGAGGGGTGGGAAAAGGCGGGAGTAAAAAAAATGGAAAAAAAAAATATATATAAATAAAAATAAATAAAAACACAAACTAAACAAGCAACAAAGAAAGACAAGGAAACGGTTTTAAAATAAAAACAACAAACCCCGAAGGATTTTAAAATAGATAAAGAATAAGTTTAGCCAATAACGGCCAAAACACTAGCCTTTAAAGGCCAAAACTACACTAAGAAAATGCCTTAAAACGGCAAAAAGATAAGCCTCTAGAGAGGTTTACCAAAATAAACGAAAACAAACAATGAATAAACTTTACAAGTTACAATAAAAAGAAATAAAACAAACAAAAAAAAGGAGCTGCCTAAAAAAGGCTACTCTCGTTAAAAATAGGAGGAGGGGCAAAAAATAAACTTTGCTGGGATAAATAAAGTTTACAAAAAAGGAATAAACGAATTAAATTTGTACAACGAATAAACTTTACAACAATGAAACAAACTACACAAAGAAAATAAATACGCAAGTCAAACAAAAAGCGAAAAGTCGCCTAAGGCAACCTCCGTAAATGAAATATGGGGAGGGGTTAAAAAGAAAAGTGGAAAAAAAATAAATTAAAGGGTTTTTTTTTGGTCAAAAATTCAAATGAAAGTTACTATTAAAAGAAAAGTTTTTAAACAAAAATAAATATGGCACTTAAGGCCAAACGGATACTGAAAAAAAGAGAAACAAAAAATAAATTCAAGACGGCCGACCTAAACAAAAACAAATATGGCCGTCAAAAAATACGAAACTAAAATACAAAAAGCTAGAAAATAAAATAAAAAACAAAGCAAGAAAACGAAAAGATAAATAAAATTAAACTTAGCTAAACCAAAGAGGGGTCTTTTGTGTGAAATAAAAGTAGTCCAAATGGGTTATTTGCAAACAAAAAGTCTGACGCTCGTCAAAGCAAGTCAGGAAATGACAAAACACGTCAATCAGTGACTTAAGTTGTATTTATTTTTGTAATGAATACAAAAAATGTGGCACAAGGCCGAAATTGGGGATGGGGAAGGCTGGTCATCATCTGTCCTAGTTTAACTTAGCTATTCACTTTCGTCGACCCTGACACACTTATAATAATCCTTGCACCATAATACCACATTTTTACTTACCATTCTTACCACGTTCACCACAATACCTCGGCTGCTCTATGATGTCCTACTTAACTCCCATATTTACAGTGTTCAGTGGAGGGCATGGGCAGAAAATAACAACAATAAAATATCCCCAATGGTTTTATACAATGAAAGAACGATATATACAAGAAACTAAATAAAATCGTATTAGTAATAAAAGCCCCCCACTACTTCTAATATTGTGACAGCAAAATCACTTCCCCGGACGAAATATAATGCGTGGCTTTAGAAATATCATAATACCACTTATCCGATCAGCAAACACTCACACAATCACTCACACATTTAAACACCATAACAAAAACGAAAAGCACACTTGAAAAATAACGAAAGACGCCACGCATCCACCGGAGAACTAACATTGTTGAACACCTAAGGTGGGAAAGGGGGTGGGGGATTAAACTAAAAGAAAACTGGGGCCAAAAAGAAAAAGTGGGGCCAATGAGCAATCATAACCTAGCTAAGTTACCTTTAAAGAGAGAAAACAGAAAATCAAATACTTCCTACTCTAAACTAACAGGGAAGGGGTGCACATGTTGTGCCCAGCACACCCAATATCCTGATGCCTAACCAGCATCAAACAACCACTCCAGGTCAGCACCTTTCACTCGACAGAGACGCGCAAGACTCACCCACCTTTTGCCAAATTCAGATGGAGTGAGTCGTTTCCTTTCCGTCCTGATCTTGACTTTAAGCTGATGCTTAAAGAACAAGATCAGTTGGGAAGAGGTAAACTTCTCATCCCCATAGAATTCCTTCTGTCGCGTCGTCCAAATCACGACTCGCATAACACCTAGTAAGCAAAAGAGCACATAGTGCTCAGCCTTAGATAACGGAGGTACGACATTGCTACAAACAGAACTAGCCTCAAGGACAAAGAACTTTCCACGCAGCATACGGACCATGAGATCTTCAAGGAACTTACATAGCGGCGCAACAACACTGCAGTGGAAGAAGGCATGATCGACGGATTCCGCCGACAGCCCACAACGCACGCAGGTTGATTTCGGTGTTAGGCCCGCTACATGAAGTTTCTTGCCTACCCAGAGAGCCTTCCGAATCATCAGCCAGGTGAGTGATGCCTCATCGTTAGTGAGACATTTCAACCCAGGCGCCCAAGGCCATATGGAGCGAGCCTCCTGCTTCGTAAGCCCGAGCTCGCCAATCAGTTCATCTTGAACGGCCCCCCTAACTAACACCCGATATAATGCCCTAAGAGACAACGATTGGGCGTTGGAGAGGCCATCCGTAGCCCGCAAGAGAAACTGGAGAGCCAAACGACATTCTTTATAGAAGGAGCATTCGCCACGAGGAATACGGCCGGCCTCTTCCTCCGACAAATGCACACTTCTCAAGGATGGAAAGTTTTTATGGACGTCCTCTTTAACGAGGCCGCCTTTCTCATCCGCTAGCATACACATTCGATCCAGGAATCTAATGCGAAGCGTATGTTGACGAATCTCAACGCTAGGCATGCCCAGACCGCCTTCAGATGGATGAAGGCAACAGATCTCGCGACGCACCTTGGGAGCCTTGCCTTCTCGCCAAAGGAAAGAGAACAAGAGCTGAATCAATCCCAAACGAATGGCACACGGGAGAGGAAGTACGGAGAGTCGGTAAAGGAGAATCGGGTAGATGTGCGAGGCACATACTTCCGCCCTCCCCTTTAAGGAAAGATTCCTCCGAGTCCACAGATGAACTGCGCCCTCGGCCTTCTCTCGAACCTCCGACCAATTCATTTCCAACTGGAGATCAGGACCGAAAAAGACGCCGAGAATCTTGATCGGCCCGTCCGTCCAGAGGAAAGGTCCGGGAAGAGAAACTCCCTTCCACGCACCCAATCGCAAGCCAACAGACTTATCGCGATTGATCTTGGCCCCTGTCACCGTCTCATAGCATCTGATTTCTTTGCTAACTTCGTCAATCTCGGCTTTGCTCGACACAAAAACCGAAACGTCGTCAGCATAGGCGGAGTACCTGGCCGAGGTGGTAGCACCAGGTAGGGAAATTCCGCGAAGGACCGGATTCGCCTTTAACTTGCGAAGGAAAGGCTCCAACGCAAGAACGTAAAGCAAAGGCGAAAGTGGACAACCTTGACGAATGGAGCGAGATAATGTGAAGGGCTTCGATCTTACCCCATTCACTTCCACCAGCGCACCGGGGGACTCATACAGCAGTCGGATCCAGGTGCGAAAGTACGGCCCGAAACCGGCGGCGGAAAGGACAGATTCCAAGAAGCAATGGTCAACCCTATCGAACGCCTTGGACTGATCCAAATTGATCAGCGCGGCTTCAGTGTCGGTTTTCTCGATGATCAGGCGTACCAAATGAAGGTTGTCCTGAATAGTCCTGCCCTTCACAGCACAAGTCTGCTCGGGGCCAATCAGACTAGATAGGACAGCCTGCAAACGGCCGGCCAAGATCTTGGCAAAAATCTTTAAGTCAGTATTTAACATCGTTAAAGGCCGATAATTATCTATGCCACCCCCACCGTCCTTGCTCTTGCAAAGCAACTTGATTACACCCCTGGTGAAGCGTCGAGGTATAGACCCCTGCTTCATCCAGTTGTTATAAACAAGAGCCAGCAGAGGAACAAAAACGGACGACTGCCTCAAGTACAGTTCGTAGGGAAGACCATCCAATCCTGGAGTTTTGTCCCGGCCAACCAATTTCAGCGCATCCCAGATTTCCGACTCTGTTATGGGCCCCTCGCACCTAGCCGCTTCAGCCGCCGAGAGGCGGGGAAAGTCAGCCAAATAGGTATCGAACTGAGCCGAACTCAGACCGGGCTCCCTGGTGAAAAGATCCTGGAAGTAATCCCGAAAAGCCCCACATATACCCACGTCTGTAGTCACGGTACGTCCATCCGGCAATGTGATGTCCTTGATATGCCGATTGACTGCACGCCTAGCTTCTTCTGCACGCAATTCTGCGGCCATATTCGTTGCCTCAGAAGACATTCTTTTTAACCTAGCCCTAACTACCAGAGCTTGATCCTTCTTGATAAGCAAGGAGGCCAGCTCGGCCCTAGCTAAGGCTACGTCCCCACTATTACGGGATTTAACTGCCCGATCAACTTTCTTTTCTACTGCCGTTTGCGCCGCTAAATTAGCTAAGTTGAGCCGACGACTATAGTCGGCAGCAAACGACCTAAGTTTCGATTTTAGTGTGTCCCACCACTTATTCCCAACCACAGCCCCCGTCAGTTCCCGCTTTAGTGTTAGTAAAAGCTGGCGCTGGAAAACTTGGCTATCAAATAATGACGCGTTCAATTTCCAGTAACCAGCCAACTTAACCTTAGGCTTATCTAAGTTTACACGAACCCGGACGAGCCTATGATCCGTGTAAACTATCGAATGGAAACTTGGACAACCTAAGAGCCCTACGTCGACTTTAAAGAGAGAAAACAGAAAATCAAATACTTCCTATTCTAAACTAACAGGGAAGGGGTGCACATGTTGTGCCCAGCACACCCAATATCCTGATGCCTAACCAGCATCAAACAACCACTCCAGGTCAGCACCTTTCACTCGACAGAGACGCGCAAGACTCACCCACCTTTTGCCAAATTCAGATGGAGTGAGTCGTTTCCTTTCCGTCCTGATCTTGACTTTAAGCTGATGCTTAAAGAACAAGATCAGTTGGGAAGAGGTAAACTTCTCATCACCATAGAATTCCTTCTGTCGCGTCGTCCAAATCACGATTCGCATAACACCTAGTAAGCAAAAGAGCACATAGTGCTCAGCCCTAGATAACGGAGGTACGACATTGCTACAAACAGAACTAGCCTCAAGGACAAAGAACTTTCCACGCAGCATACGGACCATGAGATCTTCAAGGAACTTACATAGCGGCGCAACAACACTGCAGTGGAAGAAGGCATGATCGACGGATTCCGCCGACAGCCCACAACGCACGCAGGTTGATTTCGGTGTTAGGCCCGCTACATGAAGTTTCTTGCCTACCCAGAGAGCCTTTCGAATCATCAGCCAGGTGAGTGATGCCTCATCGTTAGTGAGACATTTCAACCCAGGCGCCCAAGGCCATATGGAGCGAGCCTCCTGCTTCGTAAGCCCGAGCTCGCCAATCAGTTCATCTTGAACGGCCCCCCTAACTAACACCCGATATAATGCCCTAAGAGACAACGATTGGGCGTTGGAGAGGCCATCCGTAGCCCGCAAGAGAAACTGGAGAGCCAAACGACATTCTTTATAGAAGGAGCATTCGCCACGAGGAATACGGCCGGCCTCTTCCTCCGACAAATGCACACTTCTCAAGGATGGAAAGTTTTTATGGACGTCCTCTTTAACGAGGGCGCCTTTCTCATCCGCTAGCATACACATTCGATCCAGGAATCTAATGCGAAGCGTATGTTGACGAATCTCAACGCTAGGCATGCCCAGACCGCCTTCAGATGGATGAAGGTAACAGATCTCGCGACGCACCTTGGGAGCCTTGCCTTCTCGCCAAAGGAAAGAGAACAAGAGCTGAATCAATCCCAAACGAATGGCACACGGGAGAGGAAGTACGGAGAGTCGGTAAAGGAGAATCGGGTAGATGTGCGAGGCACATACTTCCGCCCTCCCCTTTAAGGAAAGATTCCTCCGAGTCCACAGATGAACTGCGCCCTCGGCCTTCTCTTGAACCTCCGACCAATTCATTTCCAACTGGAGATCAGGACCGAAAAAGACGCCGAGAATCTTGATCGGCCCGTCCGTCCAGAGGAAAGGTCCGGGGAGAGAAACTCCCTTCCACGCACCCAATCGCAAGCCAACAGACTTATCGCGATTGATCTTGGCCCCTGTCACCGTCTCATAGCATCTGATTTCTTTGCTAACTTCGTCAATCTCGGCTTTGCTCGACACAAAAACCGAAACGTCGTCAGCATAGGCGGAGTACCTGGCCGAGGTGGTAGCACCAGGTAGGGAAATTCCGCGAAGGACCGGATTCGCCTTTAACTTGCGAAGGAAAGGCTCCAACGCAAGAACGTAAAGCAAAGGCGAAAGTGGACAACCTTGACGAATGGAGCGAGATAATGTGAAGGGCTTCGATCTTACCCCATTCACTTCCACCAGCGCACCGGGGGACTCATACAGCAGTCGGATCCAGGTGCGAAAGTACGGCCCGAAACCGGCGGCGGAAAGGACAGATTCCAAGAAGCGATGGTCAACCCTATCGAACGCCTTGGACTGATCCAAATTGATCAGCGCGGCTTCAGTGTCGGTTTTCTCGATGATCAGGCGTACCAAATGAAGGTTGTCCTGAATAGTCCTGCCCTTCACAGCACAAGTCTGCTCGGGGCCAATCAGACTAGATAGGACAGCCTGCAAACGGCCGGCCAAGATCTTGGCAAAAATCTTTAAGTCAGTATTTAACATCGTTAAAGGCCGATAATTATCTATGCCACCCCCACCGTCCTTGCTCTTGCGAAGCAACTTGATTACACCCCTGGTGAAACGTCGAGGTATAGACCCCTGCTTCATCCAGTTGTTATAAACAAGAGCCAGCAGAGGAACAAAAACGGACGACTGCCTCAAGTACAGTTCGTAGGGAAGACCATCCAATCCTGGAGTTTTGTCCCGGCCAACCAATTTCAGCGCATCCCAGATTTCCGACTCTGTTATGGGCCCCTCGCACCTAGCCGCTTCAGCCGCCGAGAGGCGGGGAAAGTCAGCCAAATAGGTATCGAACTGAGCCGAACTCAGACCGGGCTCCCTGGTGAAAAGATCCTGGAAGTAATCCCGAAAAGCCCCACATATACCCACGTCTGTAGTCACGGTACGTCCATCCGGCAATGTGATGTCCTTGATATGCCGATTGACTGCTCGCCTAGCTTCTTCTGCACGCAATTCTGCGGCCATATTCGTTGCCTCAGAAGACATTCTTTTTAACCTAGCCCTAACTACCAGAGCTTGATCCTTCTTGATAAGCAAGGAGGCCAGCTCGGCCCTAGCTAAGGCTACGTCCCCTCTATTACGGGATTTAACTGCCCGATCAACTTTCTTTTCTACTGCCGTTTGCGCCGCTAAATTAGCTAAGTTGAGCCGACGACTATAGTCGGCAGCAAACGACCTAAGTTTTGATTTTAGAGTGTCCCACCACTTATTCCCAACCACAGCCCCCGTCAGTTCCCGCTTTAGTGTTAGTAAAAGCTGGTGCTGGAAATCTTGGCTATCAAATAATGACGCGTTCAATTTCCAGTAACCAGCCAACTTAACCTTAGGCTTATCTAAGTTTACACGAACCCGGACGAGCCTATGATCCGTGTAAACTATCGAATGGAAACTTGGACAACCTAAGAGCCCTACGTCGACTCTCTTAACTAGGACTCGGTCGAGGTAGCTGGCGCTTACCTTCGAAACCGAGCTGCCCCTATTAGTCCAAGTCCACACTACCTCCCGGGGGTGTTCATTTCGGTATTTATCGACAAGATCATTCCTGTCGATAAATTCCCGAAATGGTTTCACATCCGGGTTGTTAGTACCCGATCTTTCTCCTATCCGATCTTTCTCAGGGTCAAGGACGGCATTCCAATCCCCCGCTAAAATTACCCGCCTCGATGTTCCAAAGAACGACTCGAGCTGCCGAAACAAAGCAGGACGCTCCGCATGGACATTGGGCGCATAAACCCCAATGAGGCGAAAAGACTTCTCCTTTATGGTAATATCCAGCACACAAATCCTGCCCGCTGAATCCGCGAAGACAAGCGTACACACCGCATTCAATGACTTGCTCACTAGCCAGGAGACACCTCTAGAACGACCATCAAAACATGCTGAAAAGAGATCGTAATCCCTAGACAGTATGCTCTCATGGTCGCCAGCTGAAAAACGGGTCTCCTGTAAACAGCAAACATCCACACCGAGGCGCTGGAGATCATGAGTGAGTCTCACCCTCCGGGACTCGGACCTCAGCCCCCGGGCATTTATACTTGCTAACCATAAAGCCATTGTGATACGTAATTAGGGTTGGGGTCCTGGACAGAACATGGTCGGGGAAAGGATGCCGACAGCCTCTCCCATGGACCCATGGCCCATCTCATTCTTGATGGTGCCGTCAGAGGAGACGCCGCCAACATCCCAGGGAAAGGTTAGTTTTAGCGCCCTATAGAGGGAGGGGTGAACTAAAACAGGGACCCGTCCTGAACAAAATTTCTCCAAGTTTGTTAGTCTTTCTGATTTTGTAGTGATGATTGGTGGAGTCAGGGATATTACTTTGGCCGCCTCCTCGACCATGCCCCACACCTGCCGCGCCCCCGACCCCGTGCGGATAACTGTTAATATCCTCTGAGCAGTAGGGAAGTTTTGTGGCACTTCCACATCCTTGTCCCCGCACTTCTTCATTGCCAAGAGCGCGTTGAGTTGTTTTATTCTTTTTCCAAAATCCTTGGCTCTTTCGGCCTGGGCCGGGGAAATACGGCAGATGTCCTCCCCTTGCCTGTACGGCACTTTTGCAGGCTTCTTGCGCGTTTCTTTTTCCTCCGATGAAGCACTCCTTTGCCTTTTTAATGGAGGCGGCATCAGTTTTGGAGGAGAGGGACAGGGAGAGAGGCAGGGAGAGACTCTGAAATAATTGATAATAGGGCTGGGATCCCGACTGCGAGGGGAAGGTTTCCTGGGCGTGGGTTGAGAAGAATGCACTTTCTTCGGTCTCTCCGTCTTTTTCTTTTGAGGGGAGGACGGGGCAGAGGCCGAGGGGCACGAGCGACGTTTTTCCAGTTGTTTTAACCGCTCTTCTGAAGGCCGAAAAGAACGTTTTTCTAGCTGTTTCTTCAGCTCCTTAATTTTTAAGGTTTTTTCGTATCCCGGATCGTAGGCTTTTTTTAGGTCTTCTAATTTAGGAGCAGACCAGGCCGAGGCATCGCCCTTCTTGCTGGTAGAGGGAGTGGGGCTGTACGTGCCTTTAGTCTTTGGGGTCTCCGGGGACCGAGGTTCCGCAGCTTGGCGCTTCCCCCTGGCCCTGCCAACAACCAGCCACTCCCCCTTATCCTTCTCCTTGGCTACACTTGCAGCTGGTGATGGTTTTTCGGGGGGTGAGGGAACTTTTTTGTTCCCAACCGGGGTAACTGCCGCACCGGTCCTGGGTATTGGCATGCCCACTACGGGCGAGACGGATGTAACAGAAGCGGCCAGAGGGGGATTTTGGTCGACTGGGGCCTGGCTTCCAGAGGACTTCTTCTCTGGGCAGGAGGAGGAGAGGTGACCAATCTCTCCGCACCTCCAGCATTTCGGTTTGCGACCGGTAACTATTACCGGTAGGCTCAGGCCCCCTACGTCAAGACAGTTGGGGATAGTCTCGAAGTCTTCACGGCTGATCATAATATCAAAAGACCATCCCCCGGTCAGGTCTTCGCAGGAGGCATCTAAAATTTGGCCAAACTGCGAAAAGTACGCAGCCAGATGCTCCCCGATGACCTGAGGAGGAACCTCATACACTGCTACCTTGGTCCTTCGTTTGCCATCGTACTCACATCTGAATATGAGATCTTTCATTATCAGGTCTTCCGTTGCCAATTTTATGCAATCTTCTGGCGTGGGTAGCAGTATGTCCCACATGAAGAAGCCCGCACCTTTAACTATTCTTAAGGGCTTATACCCCTTTGACTGTAGTGTTTTCAACACCATGTCTTTCGTGCTGCGACAAATTTTGCGCGTACGCTTGTCCACCACGAAGACTGACACTATTTTTTTTCCAATCCTCTTTAATTCTTGGGGATCCTCCAAGAGCCCACCTTCTACGACAAGGTGTGCGTAGCTCTTAGCTCTCTCCAAGAACTCCGCCAGATTGATCGTGCATTTCGGAGGGGACTTCCAGCCACAGGGCGATTCCCCGGCCTCAGCATCTTTCGTTGTCTTGTCTTTTTCTTCAAAGTTTTTCTGGCCATTCTCGGCCATAGTTGCTTTCATTTCTTTGTCTTTGTCTTTTTCTTTGCCATGCTCTTCTCCCGGAAGAGGGGGAAATGCCTCATCGGTTTTTTCCGGTGGGCCCTTCCAAGGGGGGTCAAAGTTCAATTTTTTCTTTATTGACCGACTAGTGTCGGCCATTTTTAAGTTTCACAACTCCACTCAACACTTTTTTTTTTTTTTTTTTCCACCAATCTAACTTATATGGAGGGGTGGGAAAAGGCGGGAGTAAAAAAATGGAAAAAAAAAATATATATATATAAATAAAAATAAATAAAAACACAAACTAAACAAGCAACAAAGAAAGACAAGGAAACGGTTTTAAAATAAAAACAACAAACCCCGAAGGATTTTAAAATAGATAAAGAATAAGTTTAGCCAATAACAGCCAAAACACTAGCCTTTAAAGGCCAAAACTACACTAAGAAAATGCCTTAAAACGGCAAAAAGATAAGCCTCTAGAGAGGTTTACCAAAATAAACGAAAACAAACAATGAATAAACTTTACAAGTTACAATAAAAAGAAATAAAACAAACAAAAAAAAGGAGCTGCCTAAAAAAGGCTACTCTCGTTAAAAATAGGAGGAGGGGCAAAAAATAAACTTTGCTGGGATAAATAAAGTTTACAAAAAAGGAATAAACGAATTAAATTTGTACAACGAATAAACTTTACAACAATGAAACAAACTACACAAAGAAAATAAATACGCAAGTCAAACAAAAAGCGAAAAGTCGCCTAAGGCAACCTCCGTAAATGAAATATGGGGAGGGGTTAAAAAGAAAAGTGGAAAAAAAATAAATTAAACGGTTTTTTTTTTGGTCAAAAATTCAAATGAAAGTTACTATTAAAAGAAAAGTTTTTAAACAAAAATAAATATGGCACTTAAGGCCAAACGGATACTGAAAAAAAAAAGAGAAACAAAAATTAAATTCAAGACGGCCGACCTAAACAAAAACAAATATGGCCGCCAAAAAAATACGAAACTAAAATACAAAAAGCTAGAAAATAAAATTAAAAAACAAAGCAAGAAAAACGAAAAGATAAATAAAATTAAACTTAGCTAAACCAAAGAGGGGTCTTTTGTGTGAAATAAAAGTAGTCCAAATGGGTTATTGCAAACAAAAAGTCTGACGCTCGCCAAAGCAAGTCAGGAAATGACAAAACACGTCAATCAGTGACTTAAGTTTTATTTATTTTTGTACGAATACAAAAAATGTGGCACAAGGCCGAAATTGGGGATGGGGAAGGCTGGTCATCATCTGTCCTACTTTAACTTAGCTATTCACTTTCGTCGACCCTGACATACTTATAATAATCCTTACACCATAATACCACATTTTTACTTACCATTCTTACCACGTTCACCATAATACCTCGGCTGCTCTATGTTGTCCTACTTAACTCCCATATTTACAATATTCAGTGGAGGGAATGGGCAGAAAATAACAACATTAAAATATCCCCAATGGTTTTATACAATGAAAGAACGATATATACAAGAAACTAAATAAAATCGTATTAGTAATAAAAGCCCCCCACTACTTCTAATATTGTGACAGCAAAATCACTTCCCCGGACGAAATATAATGCGTGGCTTTAGAAATATCATAATACCACTTATCCGATCAGCAAACACTCACACAATCACTCACACATTTAAACACCATAACAAAAACGAAAAACACACTTGAAAAATAACGAAAGACGCCACGCATCCACCGGAGAACTAACATTGTTGAACACCTAAGGTGGGAAAGGGGGTGGGGGATTAAACTAAAAGAAAACTGGGGCCAAAAAGAAAAAGTGGGGCCAATGAGCAATCATAACCTAGCTAAGTTACCTTTAAAGAGAGAAAACAGAAAATCAAATACTTCCTACTCTAAACTAACAGGGAAGGGGTGCACATGTTGTGCCCAGCACACCCAATATCCTGATGCCTAACCAGCATCAAACAACCACTCCAGGTCAGCACCTTTCACTCGACAGAGACGCGCAAGACTCACCCACCTTTTGCCAAATTCAGATGGAGTGAGTCGTTTCCTTTCCGTCCTGATCTTGACTTTAAGCTGATGCTTAAAGAACAAGATCAGTTGGGAAGAGGTAAACTTCTCATCACCATAGAATTCCTTCTGTCGCGTCGTCCAAATCACGATTCGCATAACACCTAGTAAGCAAAAGAGCACATAGTGCTCAGCCCTAGATAACGGAGGTACGACATTGCTACAAACAGAACTAGCCTCAAGGACAAAGAACTTTCCACGCAGCATACGAACCATGAGATCTTCAAGGAACTTACATAGCGGCGCAACAACACTGCAGTGGAAGAAGGCATGATCGACGGATTCCGCCGACAGCCCACAACGCACGCAGGTTGATTTCGGTGTTAGGCCCGCTACATGAAGTTTCTTGCCTACCCAGAGAGCCTTTCGAATCATCAGCCAGGTGAGTGATGCCTCATCGTTAGTGAGACATTTCAACCCAGGCGCCCAAGGCCATATGGAGCGAGCCTCCTGCTTCGTAAGCCCGAGCTCGCCAATCAGTTCATCTTGAACGGCCCCCCTAACTAACACCCGATATAATGCCCTAAGAGACAACGATTGGGCGTTGGAGAGGCCATCCGTAGCCCGCAAGAGAAACTGGAGAGCCAAACGACATTCTTTATAGAAGGAGCATTCGCCACGAGGAATACGGCCGGCCTCTTCCTCCGACAAATGCACACTTCTCAAGGATGGAAAGTTTTTATGGACGTCCTCTTTAACGAGGGCGCCTTTCTCATCCGCTAGCATACACATTCGATCCAGGAATCTAATGCGAAGCGTATGTTGACGAATCTCAACGCTAGGCATGCCCAGACCGCCTTCAGATGGATGAAGGTAACAGATCTCGCGACGCACCTTGGGAGCCTTGCCTTCTCGCCAAAGGAAAGAGAACAAGAGCTGAATCAATCCCAAACGAATGGCACACGGGAGAGGAAGTACGGAGAGTCGGTAAAGGAGAATCGGGTAGATGTGCGAGGCACATACTTCCGCCCTCCCCTTTAAGGAAAGATTCCTCCGAGTCCACAGATGAACTGCGCCCTCGGCCTTCTCTTGAACCTCCGACCAATTCATTTCCAACTGGAGATCAGGACCGAAAAAGACGCCGAGAATCTTGATCGGCCCGTCCGTCCAGAGGAAAGGTCCGGGGAGAGAAACTCCCTTCCACGCACCCAATCGCAAGCCAACAGACTTATCGCGATTGATCTTGGCCCCTGTCACCGTCTCATAGCATCTGATTTCTTTGCTAACTTCGTCAATCTCGGCTTTGCTCGACACAAAAACCGAAACGTCGTCAGCATAGGCGGAGTACCTGGCCGAGGTGGTAGCACCAGGTAGGGAAATTCCGCGAAGGACCGGATTCGCCTTTAACTTGCGAAGGAAAGGCTCCAACGCAAGAACGTAAAGCAAAGGCGAAAGTGGACAACCTTGACGAATGGAGCGAGATAATGTGAAGGGCTTCGATCTTACCCCATTCACTTCCACCAGCGCACCGGGGGACTCATACAGCAGTCGGATCCAGGTGCGAAAGTACGGCCCGAAACCGGCGGCGGAAAGGACAGATTCCAAGAAGCGATGGTCAACCCTATCGAACGCCTTGGACTGATCCAAATTGATCAGCGCGGCTTCAGTGTCGGTTTTCTCGATGATCAGGCGTACCAAATGAAGGTTGTCCTGAATAGTCCTGCCCTTCACAGCACAAGTCTGCTCGGGGCCAATCAGACTAGATAGGACAGCCTGCAAACGGCCGGCCAAGATCTTGGCAAAAATCTTTAAGTCAGTATTTAACATCGTTAAAGGCCGATAATTATCTATGCCACCCCCACCGTCCTTGCTCTTGCAAAGCAACTTGATTACACCCCTGGTGAAACGTCGAGGTATAGACCCCTGCTTCATCCAGTTGTTATAAACAAGAGCCAGCAGAGGAACAAAAACGGACGACTGCCTCAAGTACAGTTCGTAGGGAAGACCATCCAATCCTGGAGTTTTGTCCCGGCCAACCAATTTCAGCGCATCCCAGATTTCCGACTCTGTTATGGGCCCCTCGCACCTAGCCGCTTCAGCCGCCGAGAGGCGGGGAAAGTCAGCCAAATAGGTATCGAACTGAGCCGAACTCAGACCGGGCTCCCTGGTGAAAAGATCCTGGAAGTAATCCCGAAAAGCCCCACATATACCCACGTCTGTAGTCACGGTACGTCCATCCGGCAATGTGATGTCCTTGATATGCCGATTGACTGCTCGCCTAGCTTCTTCTGCACGCAATTCTGCGGCCATATTCGTTGCCTCAGAAGACATTCTTTTTAACCTAGCCCTAACTACCAGAGCTTGATCCTTCTTGATAAGCAAGGAGGCCAGCTCGGCCCTAGCTAAGGCTACGTCCCCTCTATTACGGGATTTAACTGCCCGATCAACTTTCTTTTCTACTGCCGTTTGCGCCGCTAAATTAGCTAAGTTGAGCCGACGACTATAGTCGGCAGCAAACGACCTAAGTTTTGATTTTAGAGTGTCCCACCACTTATTCCCAACCACAGCCCCCGTCAGTTCCCGCTTTAGTGTTAGTAAAAGCTGGTGCTGGAAATCTTGGCTATCAAATAATGACGCGTTCAATTTCCAGTAACCAGCCAACTTAACCTTAGGCTTATCTAAGTTTACACGAACCCGGACGAGCCTATGATCCGTGTAAACTATCGAATGGAAACTTGGACAACCTAAGAGCCCTACGTCGACTCTCTTAACTAGGACTCGGTCGAGGTAGCTGGCGCTTACCTTCGAAACCGAGCTGCCCCTATTAGTCCAAGTCCACACTACCTCCCGGGGGTGTTCATTTCGGTATTTATCGACAAGATCATTCCTGTCGATAAATTCCCGAAATGGTTTCACATCCGGGTTGTTAGTACCCGATCTTTCTCCTATCCGATCTTTCTCAGGGTCAAGGACGGCATTCCAATCCCCCGCTAAAATTACCCGCCTCGATGTTCCAAAGAACGACTCGAGCTGCCGAAACAAAGCAGGACGCTCCGCATGGACATTGGGCGCATAAACCCCAATGAGGCGAAAAGACTTCTCCTTTATGGTAATATCCAGCACACAAATCCTGCCCGCTGGATCCGCGAAGACAAGCGTACACACCGCATTCAATGACTTGCTCACTAGCCAGGAGACACCTCTAGAACGACCATCAAAACATGCTGAAAAGAGATCGTAATCCCTAGACAGTATGCTCTCATGGTCGCCAGCTGAAAAACGGGTCTCCTGTAAACAGCAAACATCCACACCGAGGCGCTGGAGATCATGAGTGAGTCTCACCCTCCGAGACTCGGACCTCAGCCCCCGGGCATTTATACTTGCTAACCATAAAGCCATTGTGATACGTAATTAGGGTTGGGGTCCTGGACAGAACATGGTCGGGGAAAGGATGCCGACAGCCTCTCCCATGGACCCATGGCCCATCTCATTCTTGATGGTGCCGTCAGAGGAGACGCCGCCAACATCCCAGGGAAAGGTTAGTTTTAGCGCCCTATAGAGGGAGGGGTGAACTAAAACAGGGACCCGTCCTGAACAAAATTTCTCCAAGTTTGTTAGTCTTTCTGATTTTGTAGTGATGATTGGTGGAGTCAGGGATATTACTTTGGCCGCCTCCTCGACCATGCCCCACACCTGCCGCGCCCCCGACCCCGTGCGGATAACTGTTAATATCCTCTGAGCAGTAGGGAAGTTTTGTGGCACTTCCACATCCTTGTCCCCGCACTTCTTCATTGCCAAGAGCGCGTTGAGTTGTTTTATTCTTTTTCCAAAATCCTTGGCTCTTTCGGCCTGGGCCGGGGAAATACGGCAGATGTCCTCCCCTTGCCTGTACGGCACTTTTGCAGGCTTCTTGCGCGTTTCTTTTTCCTCCGATGAAGCACTCCTTTGCCTTTTTAATGGAGGCGGCATCAGTTTTGGAGGAGAGGGACAGGGAGAGAGGCAGGGAGAGACTCTGAAATAATTGATAATAGGGCTGGGATCCCGACTGCGAGGGGAAGGTTTCCTGGGCGTGGGTTGAGAAGAATGCACTTTCTTCGGTCTCTCCGTCTTTTTCTTTTGAGGGGAGGACGGGGCAGAGGCCGAGGGGCACGAGCGACGTTTTTCCAGTTGTTTTAACCGCTCTTCTGAAGGCCGAAAAGAACGTTTTTCTAGCTGTTTCTTCAGCTCCTTAATTTTTATGGTTTTTTCGTATCCCGGATCGTAGGCTTTTTTTAGGTCTTCTAATTTAGGAGCAGACCAGGCCGAGGCATCGCCCTTCTTGCTGGTAGAGGGAGTGGGGCTGTACGTGCCTTTAGTCTTTGGGGTCTCCGGGGACCGAGGTTCCGCAGCTTGGCGCTTCCCCCTGGCCCTGCCAACAACCAGCCACTCCCCCTTATCCTTCTCCTTGGCTACACTTGCAGCTGGTGATGGTTTTTCGGGGGGTGAGGGAACTTTTTTGTTCCCAACCGGGGTAACTGCCGCACCGGTCCTGGGTATTGGCATGCCCACTACGGGCGAGACGGATGTAACAGAAGCGGCCAGAGGGGGATTTTGGTCGACTGGGGCCTGGCTTCCAGAGGACTTCTTCTCTGGGCAGGAGGAGGAGAGGTGACCAATCTCTCCGCACCTCCAGCATTTCGGTTTGCGACCGGTAACTATTACCGGTAGGCTCAGGCCCCCTACGTCAAGACAGTTGGGGATAGTCTCGAAGTCTTCACGGCTGATCATAATATCAAAAGACCATCCCCCGGTCAGGTCTTCGCAGGAGGCATCTAAAATTTGGCCAAACTGCGAAAAGTACGCAGCCAGATGCTCCCCGATGACCTGAGGAGGAACCTCATACACTGCTACCTTGGTCCTTCGTTTGCCATCGTACTCACATCTGAATATGAGATCTTTCATTATCAGGTCTTCCGTTGCCAATTTTATGCAATCTTCTGGCGTGGGTAGCAGTATGTCCCACATGAAGAAGCCCGCACCTTTAACTATTCTTAAGGGCTTATACCCCTTTGACTGTAGTGTTTTCAACACCATGTCTTTCGTGCTGCGACAAATTTTGCGCGTACGCTTGTCCACCACGAAGACTGACACTATTTTTTTTCCAATCCTCTTTAATTCTTGGGGATCCTCCAAGAGCCCACCTTCTACGACAAGGTGTGCGTAGCTCTTAGCTCTCTCCAAGAACTCCGCCAGATTGATCGTGCATTTCGGAGGGGACTTCCAGCCACAGGGCGATTCCCCGGCCTCAGCATCTTTCGTTGTCTTGTCTTTTTCTTCAACGTTTTTCTGGCCATTCTCGGCCATAGTTGCTTTCATTTCTTTGTCTTTGTCTTTTTCTTTGCCATGCTCTTCTCCCGGAAGAGGGGGAAATGCCTCATCGGTTTTTTCCGGTGGGCCCTTCCAAGGGGGGTCAAAGTTCAATTTTTTCTTTATTGACCGACTAGTGTCGGCCATTTTTAAGTTTCACAACTCCACTCAACACTTTTTTGTTTTTTTTTTCCACCAATCTAACTTATATGGAGGGGTGGGAAAAGGCGGGAGTAAAAAATGGAAAAAAAATATATATATAAAAAAAAAAAAAAAAAAAAAAAAAAAAAAAACACAAACTAAACAAGCAACAAAGAAAGACAAGGAAACGGTTTTAAAATAAAAACAACAAACCCCGAAGGATTTTAAAATAGATAAAGAATAAGTTTAGCCAATAACGGCCAAAACACTAGCCTTTAAAGGCCAAAACTACACTAAGAAAATGCCTTAAAACGGCAAAAAGATAAGCCTCTAGAGAGGTTTACCAAAATAAACGAAAACAAACAATGAATAAACTTTACAAGTTACAATAAAAAGAAATAAAACAAACAAAAAAAAGGAGCTGCCTAAAAAAGGCTACTCTCGTTAAAAATAGGAGGAGGGGCAAAAAAAATAAACTTTGCTGGGATAAATAAAGTTTACAAAAAAGGAATAAACGAATTAAATTTGTACAACGAATAAACTTTACAACAATGAAACAAACTACACAAAGAAAATAAATACGCAAGTCAAACAAAAAGCGAAAAGTCGCCTAAGGCAACCTCCGTAAATGAAATATGGGGAGGGGTTAAAAAGAAAAGTGGAAAAAATAAATTAAACGGTTTTTTTTTTTTTGGTCAAAAATTCAAATGAAAGTTACTATTAAAAGAAAAGTTTTTAAACAAAAATAAATATGGCACTTAAGGCCAAACGGATACTGAAAAAAAAGAGAAACAAAAAATAAATTCAAGACGGCCGACCTAAACAAAAACAAATATGGCCGCCAAAAAAAATACGAAACTAAAATACAAAAAGCTAGAAAATAAAATTAAAAAACAAAGCAAGAAAAACGAAAAGATAAATAAAATTAAACTTAGCTAAACCAAAGAGGGGTCTTTTGTGTGAAATAAAAGTAGTCCAAATGGGTTATTTGCAAACAAAAAGTCTGACGCTCGTCAAAGCAAGTCAGGAAATGACAAAACACGTCAATCAGTGACTTAAGTTCGTTCGAGCAGAAGCCATGAAATTATTTATAGAACAGACAAAGGGAGGCCACATTAATACAATATTCAAATTGGGTTGGGATGGATCAGAGGAAGATAATAGCAGGCCTTTTGTTGAATTCGAAAACCTCGTCTCTCATGTTAAAAATAAAGTCATTGATAATCAGGCTCGCGGGCCGGTCAAAATGCCTTCGTCGGCCGTAGGTTGCCGACCTTTACGCTAGAACCACAGGATTCGCTTTTTGTATAAAATATAATTTCTTTCAAATATATATTTTTTTATTTCAAATATATTATCGGAGAATGCCAGTTAGATTATTAAATAAATACATTTTCATACAAGAAAATCAAAATGACAATATTATTAAACCGAATCTTAACTTGCTTTTATTCTCAGAATAATTTATTTATATATATTTTAAATGAATAATATAAATTGCACGTAACGTATATTGTATATTACGGATAATTTTTACTTCATGAGTGACGATTTGATAAAATAATTCCAAATTAAAACATGCAAATTAGTTTAGTACCTGTAAAATAGAACATAATTATTTATATATGTGTCATTCTGTATTCCATATTTAAAAAAAAAATCTAAGCATCTTTCTCTAGCACGTTACCTTATCTCACCATTTAATGGCCTCTTTTTTATAGGTTTCCTTGTTTTTTAGGAAAAATTTGGTTATATTATTTAAGTGCATTAACCCACCTATATTTTTCTCAAAAGAAAATGATATTCGTGAAAAAATCATCAATTTTTTTCTGATAATATTTTGTAAAATTTTAAAGAAAAAACTTTTCCGTTAGTATGTCGTTAAAATGTCAAAGTGGATTTTGGTTGGAGCTGAAGAAACTTCTTTGTGACTTTTTCAGGAGATTTATAAATTCCGAATTGGTCGCGGGGCTATCAAATAGATTTCAACACTTTCAGATGTAAATATGCATAATGAAATTGATTGCTTGAGTATTTTACGACAATTCAGTCATAGAAATCATTACCATCTGGTATTGGTGTTTTACTAACCTAAACCCACTGATTCACGGTCATAAAAATAGACATTCTGTGTCTTTCATATTAATACTTTCCATGGTTATTGTTCAGATGAGCTCTTCTCTATAGTAGTTAGAGATTTTTAATTTACGCGCAGTACTAGACTGGCGTCAAGATCTCATTAATTTACGGAAAATATGGATAATTGGAGTAGATAGACTAAACTATCGCCCGGTTCCCACTCCACCAACATCTATTGAACAAGTGAAGAGGCTCATCCCTTGTTTCCTGTTTAGGATGCGTTTTCCGGTTTTCTGTTTTCCAATCTTCTCACTCCTATGTAGCCCCCTGCATATCAGTGGCGTTACCGCCTTGCTTGGGGTGATATGATTTAAAAAAAAATGATGAAGCCGTAAGTTCTATGCTAAAGTTACTTTTCTCGTGCTTCTTTCTTGTTGAACTCCCTTCCGATTACATCTTTTCCTGTCAAATTAATTCCACAAAAATTTAAATGCAACGTCAATCACTTTCTACTGTCTTACTGATTACTTATTTATATTCCCATTCATTATTAATAGTTCTGTTCTTAATTCTTCAATATCCTCTATCTTGTTGTGTCTTAGGGACCTTATTGTATTGTATGAGGTGTTAAAGGTTATATATTTTGCTATAATTAAAATTTTAGATGAAAATCTAATTCATACTTTCAGCCTACAGATTTATTGTTCCCAGCTGGTATACGCCAGAGTAGGTTAATTTTTTTTTTGGGGGGGGGGGGGAAGAAAAGATGCTGACAGGCAGAGTTGAAAATATACTCAAGATAAAGAGTTCAACTCACCCTAATTGCCATGAACAATACATTAGCTCTCTCCACCCATTCACCTACCTGCAAAATATTATGAATAATATACAGTAAGTTAAACTTTAGACTTTAGTCTTGGTCGAATAACCCATCTCGAAGAAAGAAAACAAAACCGAAATTAAAAACCACTGACATGTCACAAGCCTGTTTAATGTAGAAAGGCTCATTACATTTCATATTTGGGATGGGAGCTTGATACCTGCAAAAATTAAGGTTTATATATATATATAACGTAGTGATGATCCACGTATAGTGTCTTAATATGTATAGGAAAAACTATCAAAATCTCACAACGAACGCTCCTCGAAAAAGCGCTTCTAATTTCAATTTTAAAATCATTTGTTTCTTAAGAAAGGCCGAGGACGATCTGAAATATCAAATATAATAATAGAAATAAATAAATACTGTCAAAAAAATACATTTTTAAACTTACAAATTTTAGTAGTTTTTCGCGACCTCGGTTTCAAACATGTGGTGTCTTCAGGCGGTTTGCAATAACTGATTTTTACCATTTTTTTTTTATTTTCACGTCTCGGGTATTCTTTTCTTTCTGAACTTGCAATTTTAAAATTAAAAATTATAACATTTTCATGTATGATTGTATGACCCTAGTAGGTATTATATGGTATGATTACACTTAGTCATAATATCTATTCTTTCATTCAGTAATTTATTTTTGTTTGGGAATAACATAACAGCGAACTCATCTTCCAGGCACAGTCTAGATATTTTGCCACCGTTGTAAATCTTGGCTGTGTTTACTACATTCCACGTGTTTTCTTGTTTTTTTCCATATTTTAATTTCAATTTCCATACGTGGCTAACTAATTTTGTACGATTTTTTAAGTTTTTTTTTTTGCTATTTTAAATGTAGACTTGTGTTTGAATCATCTGGTCTTAAAAGTATCTTTGGTTGATCCCAAATATGTTTTGTCCTGACCATTTAATTCATGTATTTTTGCTTTTCAAATGACTTCTTTTGTATTACAAAGTCATTGAAGTGGTATATATTTTTGTCCCTGCGGTTACATTCATTTTTAATGATTTTGTTTTACACAATGCCATTGAAATTTCTGGCGTTTTGATTCTTTATGAAATTTTCTTAATTACTTGTGCAGCTATAACTCAGTTTGACTGTATTCATTGTGAATATTTTGTTTAGTTCTGATTTTTTTTGGAAAATGTTTATCGATCAGTTTATAAAATATTTATCTTGTTTCGGTTTTAACTTCTTAGTTAAATGGTAGGTTGAACCAGATAATGTTTCGTTTTCTACCATTTTTTTTTTCGTTTGTTTGTTTGGGATTGTATGTTAAAATGTCCTTATGACCAGATTTTCTTCATAGTTTCTTTACTTTTCATCATCTAATATTGTTTTGTTTGACGAATGTTTCGTAGCCTGGGCTCTATTCCTTGATTATGCTTTTGGGATGGTTAGATTTTGTGCTTATGTACTTTAGATTTGTCTTTGCTTTTATATATTGAGAGAGATTGCGTTACGTGAGTGTTCTTTAAAAAACAAAACGCTAAAAATCAGTTACTGGAAATCGCTTGATAATACTACATGGTGTAATAACTAGCTTACAAATGGAAAATACTCAAAAGTTCGACAATATAATTATATTGAACACGTTTTATTACAACTGTGTACTGGTCTAATTTTATTATGACCAAAAACTAAATAATTATATATATATATATTATATATAATTATATATATATATATTTCAGTTAAAAATACATTGCGGCACGGAAATTTGTATGTTTGGTGATTTCTACCTCGTCATCAGGCAATGTTATATCATTGTTGTGAAAATGATTTTTATTTAAATATAAGGAACAATAAGTTTGTTATTTATAGATATGGGAAGGCAGAAAAAATAATGTGTATGTTCAAATTATTATTTCCAGCAATCAAAATATTCTGTTATATTTCAAACAGAATTACAATTTATTGGAATATAAAATTCTTACATTTTTAATTTTTATTTCTTTTATTGTTACGCATTTTTTAAGCGATTGACATATTGGTAAACAAAAAGTAATTCTCTGTTTTAAAATCTTGCACAAAATAAAATATACATCTGTGACACATTAATTTTTAAAACATTAGAAAATATAATATTAAATTAATCTGATTAACACAAGTATTACTTTCTGATAGAATAAATTTTAAAATAAATCCAAGGAGCTGAACTTTTTGACCTATCCACCATATTTGCAAGGTGTTGACAGCTCGCCACATAACGATATGTGTATTGTGATGACAATTTACGTAATTGTAAATTTTTCCCGGTAAGAGGAGAAACCCTAAAAAATTAATCTTTAAATGTGCACATAGAAATTACCATAATTTTTTTTCACATGAACAAAAGAAAAATAATTAAATATTTTTAAATATAGAATGAGTAGATGATTTGTATTGAACGTTTTAACTTTCGATTAGAAAATATAGTCTTCACTTTATAAACTACCAGGCTAATCTTTACAATCTTGGAAATAGCTTAAAAATATTTTTACACTTTACAAATTATTATAATTAAAAAAATATGAAAACAATTCTTTTAAAATTTCATTATTAACCGAAAAAATATTTTTCTTTAGATTATAATATCAGATATGTATATTATTTATTAAAGTAATTAAAAGCTTATCTAATTAAAAAATGTCAGTTTTATTGCATTATTTATTTTACTATTCGAATCATATTTTTGGTAAAAAAAGTCTATAAGTTTAAAAAAAAATACTACATGATTTCCATTCCGCACTAAGTCCTGCGTTTAACTAATAAAAACATTTTTGCATACAGAATTTAATTGCTTGAAATTTCATGAATTTACATGTACGGGATGTAACAAATGAAAAATGTATTTTTGAAATATTTTTGAAAATAATAGATTGAAATAAGTTCTTTTATTTGTGAATAAGTCCGGAAATTTTTATTCAAATCCGACAATTATTTGATTTTTGCAAAACTTTCAAAATTAATGTTTGTCACATGCAATATGTCAGTTATGTTATATTCCCTTTGTTTTTCTTTTTTCATATTGTAAAATTTCTTAACGATTTGACTCCCCGCTAACGAAAATAAAAACAAGATTTTTAACAAAATTTCGAACGTGTTAGAAAAGATTGGAAAATTTTGAGAAATGACTAAAAATGCTTCATCTTAATTATTGCAAACATTTTGATGAAAAAAATTCGTTTTTAATAAGTTTAGGAACTTTTCTTTGTACACTACTGGTATTTTAGTGATTTAGTGGAGGTGCTTATAATAATTACTTACGATATTTTAAGTTTACAGAATAAATGTTAAAATGGACATAAAGCATGCAAAATCACTCTTCAAATTTTAATGAAATCGAACGTGATGTTTTCAATATTCCCTTTAACGTCGCATTCAGCAACAAGTTTTATTATTACTAAATATTTAGAAAAGAATGAATATTTAAAGTTCAGTATATTGTGGTACAGTGGATATCGGCTCGGAACGAAAAACCGTGGAGCCGAGTTCGAATTCCAGCTGAATTCATTGCATTCACTTACGCGCAAATACCATTGGGAAAGGTATTAATCCGCCCATTCCTTCCAGTTATGGGTTAAATAACAGGACAGATTGAGTTCTATAGCCTTGGTCGGCAACCAGTCTACCGCAGAAAACAATGGCAACCTACTGCGGGATAATCTTCTGCCCAGTCAGTCATGTCTTTTCGAGACATGATCGCCCAAGCGTGTATCACGTATGGCACTTAACTGACTGATACAATCTTACTCTGCTTTTTTTAAGGTAATTTTAAAATATTTTCAAAGACTTTTTTTTATTTTACAATCATTTATTACTGCCGGTCTCACTAACCGAAGACTTAGGTAAAATTACCTTTGTGATGTCACGTTACCAGGCCTTATTTTTTCGGTAGCGGTAGTTCAGAACCGTTTGCTTCTTTCTCGCCCTCTGATACTAGCAATGTGGTAGGCTCAAACGTACACCCAATTTTTCATTGGTTTGAGAATAATTTACACTTGCTCGCAAACTTTTCTTTGATCTTTTCTTAGTACGAGGGCAATATTTTTTTTATTGGTCAAAACTATATTTGAACATTTTGCAAATTTGCAATCAGTGAAAAAGTTATTTTTTTATTTTATTTTCAGCAAATACTCTTAAGAAAACGCTACGAAAGTAGGTCTTTCTTAAAACATTCAAATTGAGAACAAAAAGTGATTGACATACAGAATTACCAAATGCCATCGGATAAGGTCGTGAATTTCGCTATAATGACAATCTTGTTATTATAGCGACGGTCACGGTATGGTGGGAGAGTGTTTCAATATACAATTAAGAGAATTCTCAATTTTGTTGCGACGTATAGGCACACAAACAAGCACGCACTCTCAAATAGAAGCATTCACTTATACATGCATATATACAAATTATATATCTATATTCAGAGGGAGAGAAAAATCAATGTTTGCTCAACCACCAACTCCGAAAATCTTTGACAAATGATGATACTGAAAAAATCATAAATTAAAAAACCACTACTAATGAGCAATTAAATAAAAAGAGCTTGTGTTTTTCTATTTGATATTCTAGTAAACTCTGAAAATGCGCTTAAATTGTCAATCTTTGATATGTTGAGAGACAGAAGTATTAAGTAAAGATGTATGAAAATTTTACTTATAAAACTCAATCCGTCCTGTTATTTAATCTATAACTGGTGGGAAGAGACAGATTAATACCTTTCCCAATGGTATTTGTGCGTAAGTGAATGCAACGAATTCCAGTTGAATTCGTTTCATTCACTTACGCACAAAATATTTGGTTGCACTTTACTGTGTTGAAAATGTTAAAATTCTTGTCGGTTCTAAAATTGCGGTTCATACTTGAATTTCGAATATAAAGTACTGCTTGTACTTTTTAAGTGCTGAAAATGTCATCGACCCAAAAATCCTCTGGCGAAACAAATTTGCGTGTAGCACAGAGGCCTCCTTTGCAAATCTAGTCTAGGGTAGTGGTCAGGAAATGAGGCTTTATAAGGGAGGGCCAATCCAATTTATTTCTTGGGTGGTATGAAACAGTGACAAGTGTTAGGGTGGAACTATTATTGGTAGAATTAATTGATAATGTGAAATAGTTTTCGTGTTGATTTTTAAAGCCAATATAAGTAAGATCAAAAAATGTTTTTCATGGACAGTTAGAACCCTAACTTGTATCCTGATCAAAAAAGGTGCTGTTTTTTTCTTCTTAATCTATTACTACCGAAAAGTTAAATTTTGTTATCTAGTAAGATAAAAAATGTCTGCATATAAATATCGATAAAAAGGAATATATATATATATATATATATATATACAGTTATGTATCAATTGTACATTGCGACATGGAAATTTCTATGTTTCGAGATAGGTTCTCGAATCACATTGACTGATGATGAGAACCTATCTCGAAACATAATAGTTTCCATGTCGCACTGTACAATTGATTCATAACTATAATTATATTATATTAAGCTCTATAATACTCATTATATCGAGCACTGTTTATAATAAAATAAATGCCAGAGCACTCAAAATAAAAAAAATCCTTGAGTCCTCTTCACATGGAATTATATATATATACATATATATATATATATATATATATATATATATATATATATAAGAAAACTTAAGACAGACGCGTTATTTCATGGTGAATCGGAATTATAGGCCTATTTCAGGCGAACCATCGTCAGCTTCCGTCTTTATTTAACGAAGGATTCTACACGAATGAGTTTAAAAAAAAATTTAAAAAAAACAAAACAAATAAAAATAACGGTCGCTCACTTAAAAGAAAAAAATTAAGAAAAATACACCAGTTTGGCGAATACATACACATATTCATAGACAATCATATATACACGCAACATATGACACAAAACAGACCACACGCGTAGCGGCCAACGTCAACAAAAGTTCGAAGATACATTCGTCTAACATTTACGTTGCCGAGATGTGGATTTGAAATGTAAAGAAATGGGGTTAAGTGAGAAAGAGAGAGTGAGAGAAAAAAAGAGAGAGAGAGAGAGAGAGAGGTAGAGCTTTCAATTTTTAAATTAGAAGAAAACCTAATTATTCTATTTAAATTTAGTTGTTTAAACTTAATTATTAAGTTAAAAAATAAATTTATATGTTACTAGTGAAAGGATAAGAAATTAGAATTTTTCTATAAAAAACTAAAAAATTAAGCAATTACGATATAATAATTAATCAATTCGTTTTAATCACCACACCAACTATATAATCAAAATTATACTAATTATTCGGTTAACAATACAACAAAAATAATAATACCCTAGTGCAGGTAAATTTTCCGGTCAGAATTTCCGGTAGAGAATATGCCCCATTATTTAAAAAACCCATATTCTTAATAAAACGCATATTTGCAGGATGGTGAAATAAACCCATTTTAGGATATCTTTTATTTTTGTATTTCATTTACAAATTGAATTATTGATATCATGATGACGCTCAAGAATTAAGAAATAAAGGAACAATTTGATTTTCTTCGTGATTTGAAATAAGACAATGAAAGATACACAAGAGCCAAGAGATTTTCTCCCCGTATAAAATATACTTACTTTCAAATATTTATTTTTACTTTCAAATAATATAACATCTTCAGAGAATATAAAACTCGTTATTATAAAATGATATTTAATACACGAAAAACAAGTAGACAATATTACTAACCGAATCTAAAATTATTTTTTATTCCGGTATTCAGTTATTTGTACCTATTTAAATAAATGATATGAAATGTTAGTGTCATATATTCAATATTACGTGCAATTTTACTTCATGTGTGACGGTCTGTGAAAATAATTACCAAGTAAAATATGAAAATTATTGTAGTACACGTAAAATAGATCATAATAATTTATATATGTCTATCATTATAATTTCTCTATCGTATATTTTAAAATTATTAATTAAATTTTAAGCATTTCTTTCCCGAACACGTTGCCTTATCTCACTATTCAATAGCTTCTTTTATTACGGATGTTTATGATATTAATAGCATTTCAGTTGTTATCAGTGCATTAACAAAGATATATTTTACTGAAAAAGAAATTTATATTAGTGAAAAACTCATCAACTTTTTCTGATAATACTTAATAAAATTTTTAAGAAAATAAAGTCGAAATTTTTCCGTTCATATAGATTTAAAATGTCAAATTGAATTTTAGTTTGAGCTGAAGAAAATTCTTCGTAATGATATCAACACAAAGATGTTATTACGTTTTTGGTTAATTTATAAATTCTGTTCTGGTTCAGTGGATGCCAAAGAAAAGACATTACAATTTGTTCTGACGGAAGTATGCATAATGGAAGTAATTGCTTCAATATTTTACGACAGATCAGAGATAGCAATAATTGCCATGACGTATTAGTGTTTTAGCACCCTACTACAAATTAAACCACTTTCAATTGGAGTAGATAGACTAAACTATCGCCCGGTTCACACTCCACTCACATCTATTGAACAGGTAAAGAGACTCATCCCTTGTTTCCTGTTTAGGATGCGGTTTCCGGTTTTCTCTTTTCTAATCTTCTCACTCTTATGTAGCCCCATGCACATCAGTGGCGTTACCACCTTCCTTGCGGTGATATGATTTAAAAAAAAAGAACAATTTTGACCCACAGTCAAAAAAATAAAAAAATAAAAAATAGAGGCTCTGTGACATTTTATTAATGTTTTCATGGCAATTGTTTGGATGGGCACTTCACTAAGGTAACTAAAGATTTTGAATTTAAACGCAGTACTAGACTGGATGTGCGTTGTGGTACAGTAGATATCGGCTCTATCGAGAAATCGGGGAGCCGAGTTCGAATTCCACATGAATCCATTGTATTCACTTACGCCCAAATACCCTTGGGAAAGGTATTAATCCGTCTCTTTCTTCCAGTTATGGGGTAAATAGCAGGACAGATTGGGTCGGCAAACAGTCTACCGCAGAAAGCAATGACAACCTACTGCGGGATAATTTTCTGCCCAGTCAGTCATGCCTCTTTCGAGACATGATCGCTTAAGCGTGTATCACGTATGGCACTTAACTGACTGACTGACTACAAATTCAACCCACAATTTGACCCATAGTAAAAAAAAAAAAAAAATAGAGGCTCTGTGACATTTCTATTAATGTTTGCATGGCAATTGTTTGGATGAGCATTTCACTAAGGTAACTAAAGCTCAGACGAACTTAAGTCACTGATGCCTCCTCAACAGGTGTTTACTCGGGCAACCAGACTGGCATCTGGGTCCCACCCATTCACAGTCAGGTTAACCAAATGCAGACGACAATTCTACTCCTGCAGCTTCTTCTCTCGCCTTTCCCGCCTGTGTAACTCGCTTCCGTATTCTTGCTTTCCTGACGGCTACAACCTCCAGAAATTCAAATGCAAAGTCAATACTCATCTACTAACCACTGGACTCTAGCTCTCTCCCCACCCCTGTATAACCTTCCCTTTCTCTCCACCTATGTATCTGTCATAGCACCTGCTTTCTCAGCTTTCTATTGTTCCTTTCTAACTAGTTTGTACTCCTCACTCTTTTCTAATTAATCTTTTTACATTTATGTAGCCCCCATCACATCAGTGGCGTTTCCGCCTTGCTCGGGGTGAGATGATTAAAAAAAAAAGATTTTGAATTTAAACGCAGTATCAGCTTAATGAGTCACATTACAAAACTGATTGTTAGAATCCTGATGAATAGAGCGAGAAGCTGAATCAGGCCAGAGATAGGGCAGGAACAGTGCCGGTTCGTTAAAGACACTGGAACAAGGAACGTCATATTCTCGATTAGGATGCTCTCCGAAAGCGCAATACAAATGAAGAAAGACTTATACCTATGTTTCATTGACTATGCGAAGGCCTTCGACAAGATACGACACAAAGAATTGATGGAGATGCTCGGCAGCCTAGACATTTTTGGGAAAGACATTAGAGTAATTAAGAATCTCTACTGGCAGCAAACGGCCTGCATACGGACAGGTAACGATCTCAGTAGATTTAAAAAGATAGAAAGAGGCGTAAGACAAGGATGTGTCTTTTCACCGGATTTATTTAACCTGTACAGCGATAATATTTTGAGGACCTTAGATGACACGCCAGGATTTGTTATTGGAGGCCATAACTTGAACAACATAAGGTATGCAGATGATACAGTGCTGATTGCAGACACGGAAAGGAAACTGCAGGACCTCCTACAGAAGGTAGCGGTGGAGAGTGACAAAAAAAAATGACTACAAATAAACTTTAAGAAAACTGAATGCATGGTCATCAGCAAAAGGTCCAACCCAAAATGCCAAATACAGGTGGGGGATACCGGAATCAAATAAGTACAAAAATTTAAATATCTAGGAAGTGTTCTAACAGGAGATGGAAAGTGCGACACAGATATCTGAAGGGGAATTGGCATGGCAAACGACGAGTTCCTGAAGCTAAGTAAAGTAATAACACACAGGAAAATTTCACTAGAAACAAAGAAAAGAGTGCTGGATTGCTATATGATGTCAGTTCTTCAATACGGTAGTGAGTGCTGGACAATATCATCGAAAATGAGGACAAAACTGGAAGCAGCGGAAATGTGGTTCTTCAGAAGGATGCTGCGGATATCGTGGACTGAACATGCAAGCAACGATGAGGTGTTGGAAAGGATGGCAACCAAAAGGAAATTAATACCGAGCATCAGGAAGAGACAACTGAAGTTCCTGGGACACGCATGAGGAAGGAGAGTTTGGAGAATCTGATACTGACTGGCCAGGTAGAGGGAAAGAGAGACAGAGGAAGGCAGCGGATAACATATTTGCAGGGCCTGGTCGGGTGGATGACGGAACGGGGGTTACCAGGATTACCAGGAACAAACATGCAGAGGGCCACAAGGGATAGGGAGACGTGGAGGGCCATGATCTCCTACGTCCTGAAGGGACAGGGCACATGGAAGAAGAAGAAGAAGACTAGACTGGATGTGCGTTGTGGTACAGTGGGTATTGGCTCGGAATGAGAAACCTGGGAGCCGACTTCGAATTCCAGTTGAATCCATTGTATTCACTTACGCGCAAATACCCTTGGGAAAAGGTATTAATTCGTCTCTTCCTTCAAGTTATGGGTTAAATAGCAGGACAGATTGGGTGCTATAGCCTTGGTCGGCAACCAGTCTACCGCAGAAAACAATGGCAACCAGCTGCGGGATAATCTTCTGCCCAGTCAGTCATGTCTCTTTCGAGACATGATCGCCCAAGCGTGTATCACGTATGACACTTAAGTGACTAGACTGGCGTCAAGATTTCATCAATTTTACAGATAAGATGGCTAGATGTAGCCGTAAATACTAGCTAGCGCTACTTTCTTTTGAAACTACCTTTTCGGTTAATACTTTCAAGTCAACTTTAATCTGAATAATGTAAATACAATGTCTATCACTATCTAATGTCTCGCTGGTGAATTTTTTGTTCCCTTTCATTAATATTTTTTTCTATTCTTGATTCTTCTACGTCCTGTAACCCCTTGTGTCTTAAATGCTGTATTATTTGCTTTGTATGGTGCGATATTGATAAAGTATTTTGCTACAATTCAAATTTCAGATGAAAATCTAATTGAAAATGTCAACTTGCTGATTTATTGATCCCATCTGGTATATGCCAGAAGAGGGTAAGATATTTTCGTGAGCAAAATAACTCGGCAAGCAGATTTAAATATGTAGTCTCGACGTAGCGAAAATGTGTTCGGCTCACACTAATTGCCATGCACAATACGTTATATCTTTTTACCCACACACCTGAAAAGGACTATGAATAATACAGTAAGTCAAACTTTGAACTTTAGCCTTAGTAGAATAACCAATCTCAAGGAAAGAAAACAAAAACGAAATTAAAGACCACTGGCAAATCATAAGACGGCCTGATATGAAAAGGCTCCATGTTTTGAATGAAAACTTTATATCTGCAAAAACTAGGCTACATATATATAAATGGAAGCGGATTGTGGATAAAATCCCAACGAGAACATATGAAGTTTATTCAATAAAAATGAAATATTATAACTAATCCAGAGGTCCCAATTTAATTAAAATTATTTATTTACAGAGTCGTTATTTATTATCTATATGTAAAGAGTGTCAAATTTCCAAAGATATTATAGCCATATCATTGAGGGAAACTAACACACGCATCAGGGAGCAAAAACAAAAATCAAAGCTTAGTTTAAAAATACAAATTTTATATATATATCTATATATATATATATATATATATATATATGCATATAATGATATATATATATATATATATATATATATATATATATACTTTTATAAATATATATATATATATATATATATATATATATATAGCCGGTAGATGTAAATAAATAAATATACTGTTTAATAAGAAAAACAGAGCATCTACTCTAATATGAATATTCATTAAAAAAAGAAAAAAAATACACACACACACATACACACACACATATATATATATATATGTGTGTGTGTGTATGTGTGTGTGTGTATTTTTTTTTCTTTTTTTTAATGGATACTCATATTAGAGTAGATGCTCTGTTTTTCTTATTAAACAGTATATTTATTTATTTACATCTACCGGCTATTTGTATATATATATATATATATATATATATATATATATATATATGCATATATATATATATATATATACATATAAATATATATTCATATTTATAAAAGTGTACATATATATATATATATATATAAATCTATCATTATACGCATATATATGTGTGTATATATACAAGTAATAAATAAATAAATATATATATATATATAAATCTATCATTATACGCATATATATGTGTGTATATATACAAGTAATAAATAAATAAATAAATATATATATATATATATATATATATATATATATATATATGCATATGATCCTACGGCTGTGTCAATACTAGGAGTATCATATTTCATATGTATATTTATTAATATATACATATAATCTATTATTAGATTGAATAATATTCTATTAATACCAGAAAAATTATTTATTTATATGTGCGTATACCTCGTGTATACCCATATGTATATTTATTGACAGACATACATATACATTATTGTCAGTGTTTGTGTTTGCGTGTACGTGTTTATGTACGTTTGTGTGTGCGTCTGTGTTGTATTTCTGTACTCGAGTCTGTCCATATGCGTGCGCATGTTTATATGTATGTGCGTGCGTATGTGTTTTTCTCTATGTCAAAACATGCTCGGGGATACCCCTAAACATTTATTGAAACACACTGCAACCCTACACGATAGCATTTGATAATTCCGTATGTCCCTCTTTTATGTTCTGAATTGGAAATTTTTATGGGTAACCTATATTTGTAGAGTTTTCTTAAGATCATGTGGTATATACAGAATAAAAATGTTTTTTTTTTCTTTAGTGTTAAAAATTTGCACACTGATAAAATGTATTTTAGACAAAAAAATATTGCTTTTGTGCTTTGAAAGATCAACGAAAATTTTGCGAGCACGTTTGAATTATTTTCTAACGAATAAAAAGATTGCAAATTCAGAAAGAACAAATTGAAATTTCAATGACCTGTGTCATGTCTCTTCCCACCCAAACGTGAGTGTTCGTTTGAGCCGACCACATGACACGAGTCAGAGGGAGAGAAGGAAGAAAAGAGCGCACAACCACCCTGAGCGAAAAGTTAGGGGCAGATCGATTGTGACAAGACGTCACAGAAATTTTCCGACAAGTATTCGGTTAGCGAGACCGGCAGTAATGAATAATCTTAAACTATCAACTAAATCTCTGGAAAAAAAATTGCATAGTATGAAGAAATATGCCCGAACTTAAAAAGAAAACGAAATTTTTCTATTACTATGTTTAGGTTATTATTAAGAGGAAAAATCAAATTATTTTTTAATCATTTTTTAAAATTATTTATCTCTTCTAACAGGTGTGAAATGTTGGTAAAATATATTTTTTTCGATTTAGTTCACGGGTAAACAAATCGTTACGTTATAATGGAAAACGTAATAATGCATAACTCAGTTTATTTTTATTTTTATTTTTTTATTTTTTGTTTTTTCGGTAACAATACATTAATTTGGAAATTCTTGCAACTATCAAATCATTGTCGAAGTTTGATGAAACTTTCAATAACTCTTCACAAATGCATTTTTAAAATTGGTATTTTTAAATAATATTGGTTTTATTATATCTGTAATCTCCTCTTCACATAAATTCATGAAATATTAATAAATATACTTTGTTGTGAAAATTATTTTGTTGAGTTAAATGCGAAACTCATTGGGAAATGTAAAACATTTATTATTTTTTTAAATTTTGCATTTTCCACCGAAAACCTGCTCCAAATAATGCAATAAAATATGTAATATAACTCTGATATTATTCAGTTTAGTAAGTTCTTAACAGCTTTCACAGTTGATATAAATTTATATATATATATATATATATATATATATATATATATATATATATATCTGTCTATCATTATATTAATGTTTGTGTATATATACAAAAATAAATAAATAAATATATAGTTTGAGGAATATTTTTCTATTAATAATGAAATGCTAAAGAAAATGTTTTCAGTTTGTTTTTTAATTATAATAGTTTTTAAAGTTTCAAAAACATTTTAAAAACACTTCAAATATGTTATGGTTAGTTTATAAACTTATTAAGTGAAAATTACATGTACGTAACGAAAATTAAATACTTTAATAAAAATCGTCACTTGGTCCATGGTTATGTGCGACGGAAGAGATTGCCTGTGATGGTTGACAGATAGCAGTTTGGTTTTAGAATCACTGAAATTTACAAGCCACTTCTTTTCAAGATCAGCATTGAGGTTATGTTTGTCTGCCTCGCAAGTTTTCCTACTGATTCGGCAGTAAATGGTGGTGTTATTTGCGTAGACGCATACATGAGATTTGATCACGTCTGGGAGATCATTTAAGATCAGAAAGCGCGTCGGGCCTAGGATATAGCCCTGGGGGACATCATTTTTCTTGCGGTAAGATTTGAAGGCTACCATTCAAGGTGACATTCATTATACAGTTAGATAGGAAAGATTGGATCAGATCAAGCAAGCACCTAGTGATACCATAACTGTGTAGCTTGCGCAAAAGGCCAGCGTGCCAAACCCTATCAAAAGCCTTGGAGATGTTCAGGGCAACAGCATGAGCTTCGCCAGACTTATCGAGGGCCTGGTATATGTACTCCGTGATGGTCATTAGCATATCGACCGTAGACATGACAAAGCGGAAGCCATAATGCTAGTTTCAGATTAGTTTATTTGCAGTAAGATGTTGAACTATTTCAGCATTGATAATAGCCGCGAACATCTTTCCAAAAATTGGTAGAAGGCTGATAGGGCAATAATTGAATGGGTCCGAGGGTTACACTGAGTTCTTAAATACATGAATCACAGAAGAGGACTTCCAACAGGCAGAAAAAACAGGAAGCAGAAAGGCAGTAATTATAAAGTTTGGAGAGGACAGAGGAGAGATCAGGGGCACATTTCTTCAGGACAATGGCCGGGATTCCATCACCTCTGCACGCCTTATGAGGGTCCAGTTTTGATATTATCTTATATACCATAGATGTGTTCTTAGTTCGAAGAGGGAAGTCAGGTGCGGGTACTACAGACAAGTCAACCGTGGAGTGTGATGCGTATTTTCGAGCAAAGCACTCAGCCTTGTCCACTGATGCCGTGAAGACTTCGAATTTATTCATTAAGGGAAGGATTGAGGATTTGCTGTTATTCAGCACAAGTTTACAGAGCTGCCAATAGTCTTGGATCCAAACTTGTGGGCAGTATGCGTTGCCTCATTCTCTCAGCAAACAACAGTTAGCATCATCAGCCTTGTCCACAGAAGACTTCGAATTTATTCATTAAGGGAGGGATTGAGGATTTGCTGTTATTCAGCACAAGTTTACAGAGCTGCCAATAGACTTGGATCCAAACTTGTGGGCAGCTATGCGTTGCCTCATTCTCTCAGCAAACAACAGTTAGCATCATTCAGGATTGTTTACACTCATTATGATCAGAGGCAAATAGACGACTATTGTGGTCAGATGCATGGCTCCAAAATAGCCGAAAGTTGTGGTTCCTGTGGGCAAGTTGTTTCTTCCTAATGTGTAAAAAAGAAAACAATTGAATAAAGAGCATTTTTATAGCTCTAGGCAAATATTCTTTATATTTTCTTTATTTTGTGACTCTCACCACAAGTGACAACAATAAAAAGAAGTTCATTATATGGCAAAACATTCAATAAAATATGAATGGCTAATTTGTTTGATTTACTGAATGAAGTTGAATTTTAAAACTGAGAGCATTCAAATTCTTTTTGCACTCAAACACTTGTTGAGATATTACACTGATCTGCGCTAACTCACTGATATTGACCAAACCTTGCCCCAAAATAATCAGTTTGAGATTTGCTAGGTAATATACATAGCATTTTTAATTCTGCTTTAAAATATTGGGTCAGTTCTAGAAATGCATACGTTGTATGATGCAATGCAGTGAATGTTTCTTTGTTAATTTGCCATTTCTTCCAAAAATGCTATTCCAAGATTCTAACCAGTCACAGAATAGAGAGAGAAATCTAAAAGTCTCTTCATCTACATTTCTATGCCAACAACCTTTATATGATGTTTCTTCATCCATTATTTTGCACCAAATATAAATATGTTTATATAATCTGCAACTTCTTCAAAATTAGTTAATCATTTCTGTTTTCCTGATATATATAATAATGAATAATGTAATCATTAAAAATTTGCAGAACTAAATTGACATTTTGCATTTCAATATTACTAGGCGCAAGTCTCTTTGTAGAGAATTTATAACAATATTTAAAAAATTACTGAGATTCCTGGGCATGACATTTCTGCAAGTTAAAAATTAGGTAATTTGGATACTATCTTATTCATGATGCCTTTGAGACAAAATCATTGAGAATAGCATGCATTTACTTGCATCATTTTGTTCAAGACAAATGTTTCTAAGGCATTTTAATGTAGGAATTGAGTTGAAGATTAAAAAAAAATAGGTTGTGACTTCATAACTGGTTGTGAATACACAATGGAAAGATTTTGGGACTGCAAATGAAAGACAAATCATTTTATTTTTAATTTATAGCATATATATTCTGAAATTTCTGCAAAATTAGGCAAATATGAATGTTTTCCTGGGGAAAATAATGTATTCATTAAAAGTTTTCAGTAATAAATTAACAGTTAGTCTTTTAAGATTAGTAGGAAAATGTGCCTTAAGTTTCAATTCATAACAATATTTCAAAATTGACTGCGATTCTATGTTATGAAGATTCTTTAAGTTACAATGTAGGACACTTTGGATCCTACCATTGTGATAAAATGTATGGAACATCATGCATAGTCTAGTTTCTAATGCATTATAATATTTAGACTAATTTGAATAGGAAAAATTTTTGAAACTGCATCATTTCTGTTGAGTAATCAATCTTATTCAATGTGATGACGTTTGGCTGATCATAGAAAAAATTGATTCAACCAAAATATTTGTTTAATTCTTTTTTAACCAATAGTAGAAATGCCATTAACAATTTCAGTACAAATATAGTTTAAGAATTGGTTTGCTCTTATTCTGTGTCAATTTTCTTCATGTTTTCTATCAAAATTTCAAGAGTATTTTGATCTGTTACATTTTTAGAAGGCTTATGGCCTATCACGTTGAATGCACGGGTTCTCGCTCAATCACCAAAATTAAGCAACGTTGAGGCTGATGAGTACTTAGATGTGTGACCGCTTGGGAATACCAGGGGCTGTAAGTGTTTAGTGACGGATGTGCGTTGTGGTGCAGTAGATATCGGCTCGGAAAGAGAAATCGGTGAGCCGAGTTCGAATTCCAGTTGAATACCCTACATTCACTTAAGCACTGGTACCCTTAGGAAGTTATTAATCCATCCCTTCCCTCCAGTTATGGCTGGCTTAAATAACAAGAATAAGACTTGGGAACCCTGCCCTTAAAAACAAATCCCAATGAATCTTGGTACTTGAAAAAGAAAATGTATTACTAGAAACAAAAACTTATATAAAAACAACAATAAATTGTTGAAAGAAAAAGGTATTACCAGCGATAAATAAATAAAAAATTTAGTTGGCAATAAATTACTCACCGAGATTAATATGTCATAAAAAAAAAAACAACCAACATTTTTAGGAACCTTATATTCCCCTATTGTGTTCATTTCCACATCTCTACAAAACATATGTACAGTAAAATCAGATTCAATTACAAGAGACAGATTGATTTTTACATATGGGGATTTGATAATGCTGCATATATGTGTTCCCTGCTGCCAAACAACACTTCATTTTTTTCTTTCAAGAAAATTTAATTTTCCTTCTATTTTTATAGATTTTCTTATGATTTTTATATAGCAAATCATTGATAATGCTTTGTTTTAAAGCACATTTAAAGGCAGAATTCTCTATTTGAGTTTACCTAGAACTTGCTTTATTCACTAGAGGTGGTAAATGAAGATAAATAAACAGGAGAGTTTAGGAAAATTCTCGGGATAGCAGCACTCATAGAAAATTCTTGTGGTGGGGAATAATTTTGCAAAAGTTGCAGAATATATAAACATATTTTATATTTAGTGTACAATAATGAATGTACTAAAATTTTACAAAGTTAGTCAGCTTAAAAATAAATATTGTAATCCAGTTACAGTAAAGTAAGAAAATTTTAGACTTCTCTCTGTATTATGTGACTGGTGCGAATCTTGGAATAGCATTTCTGGAAGAAATGGCAAATTAACAAAGGAAACTTTCACTGCTGTGCATCATACTACATATAAATTTCTAGAACTGACCAAGTATTGCAAAAATGCTAAATATATATTACCGGGTAAATTAGAAACTGATCTTCTTTTGACAAGGTTTGTTCAGTATCAAAGACTTACTCTGGATCAGTATAATACCTTGATGTGGCAAACGTTTGAGCATATTAAAAATTAAATTGCTATCAGTTTTAAAATTTCTCTGGATGTTTGAAGATTTTCTTTTATGCTTAACATATTATTTGTAATATTATTATTATCTCCCAAACAAAAATTATATAAAAGAACATTTGTAGAGCTCCAGAAAAACACTCTTTCTAGTTTTTTTAAAATATTTTGACCCTCATCAGAAATGACAATATTAAAAGAAGCTCATTATTTGCCAAAAAAATTAATGTTATATGCATAGCTAATTTCCGTTGATTTAGTGAATTAATCACAATTTTAAAACTGATAGCATTCTAATATTTTTCACAGTCAAGTATTTGTGGTATTGATATATTTTTCTGATCTCAACTAAATTACTGATCTCAATTAAGGTGATCTGTTTAAAATTTGCCAGATAATATATATACAGAATTTTCAATACTTCTTTGCAAAACATGGTCACTTCTAGAAAGGCATTTGTTGTATGTTTCAAAGCAGTAACCATATCTTTTGTTAATTCGAAATTTCTTCTAGAAATGCTATTCCTATTTTCTAACAAGTCAGTGAATAGTGAGAAAAATCATAAATTTCCTCCATCTGCACTAAATGGATTATATTTTTTTTTTATATTTTTTTCAAAATTGATAAAGTTTTTATGGTGTTGTTATATTTCTTATTGTCCACCGAATGTAAAATATATATTGCAACTTATATAAAATGAGCTTCTATTTCTAGAAATCTCTATGAATTGCACAATCGCAAGAAATTCTCTCTAAAATTTATTTTCATTTACCACCTCGAGAGAGAGAGCAAACATGTTCTCAAAGAGTCCAAATGGAGAATTCTGCCCTTAAAATTGCTTTAAGAATATTACCAATGATTTAGCATATAAAATAAATCTATTATATTGATTATGTACAAGGGAAATTACATTTTCTTGATATAAATTACTGTAGATTTGTCAAGCAACAACAAAGAATTATTATATGCAGCATCATCAAATCCCCATATCCAAAAATCAATCTAACCTTTGTAATTAAACCTGATTTTACTGTACATGTGTGTTGTAGAGATGTGGAAAAGAATACAAAAGGGGGCTATAAGGTTCCTAAAAATATAACTGACCAAGATCACTTTCAAAATTTTGATATAAAACATGAAAATATTTGATACATGACAGCAGCAAACCAAAACTTAAAGTATGATTTTATGTTAAAATTGGTAATGTCATTTCTACTATTAGTGCAAGAAGAATTAAAGAAATATTTTGTTCATTCAAATTTATATATGCGCACTTAAACTTAATGATATTGAATAAGCTTAATTATTCAACAGAAATGAGGTTATTGTCTTCATTGTTATACAACTGTTCCCATATATGTTACAGATTATTAAGAGTCATCTAAAATATAATTTTACCAAGCTATTTAAGCATTAAATAGTATTTCAACATATATGAATGATTTGATTGGGTAATATGATAATTATTTTCCCATGTATAATAAAAATAATTTTGTTACTAGTGCAGACGAACATCACTGTATATTTACTTGTTTATAAAATTCATTTAAAACATAATTTTTATTATAAGGATGGTAATATTCTCCTTTTAGACGACAACAGCAACGAAGCTGCAAAATGTGCTTTTGCGCTTATGGTTAGCAGTGCATTCTCACAATATAAGGATGTTGTGCATGTTATGCCAACTAAATCTTTTAAAGGTGAGATTTTATTAGGAATAGTAAAGTATATAATAATTGATTTAGAGGTGAAAGGCTTTCAAGTATTACAAAGCATAACAGATAATAATGCCATAAATAAAAGCTAAAAAATTATATCTTCGTTTGCAATTCCCCAAAACTTTCAAATATATATCCACACTGAGTTATAAAGTCTTGACCTCTTTCGTTCTTGTTCAACTCAGTCCATATAATAAAATGCATTATAAACAATCACCTTAGCCAAAAATTTGCAAGTAAGTACATGCTGTTCCCATTTTTTTTCTCAATGGAAATCATAAATCAGATAGTATCCACTATGCCCCAATATGTAACTTAAAGAATCTTCCTGGTTTGGAATCTCAGTCAATTGTGAAATATTGTTATATACTGAATACAAAGGCCTTTTTTTCCTTTTAATGTTGAAAGCAATATGTTAATTTAGTTCTGCAAATTTTTAACAAGTCCACTTTTCAAGGATTATTGACCTTAGAAAAACAGAAGTGATTGTCTAATCTGGCAGAAGTTGCATTATATAAAAATATATTTTATATTTGGTGGGCAATATTGAATATAAAAACACCATATAAACGTTGTCAGCGTATAAATAAATATGGGAATCATTCGAGAGAAGGGAGAAGATTTTCAGACTTTTCTGTGTAGAAACTTGGACTAGCATTTCTGGAAGAAAGGCAAATTAACAAATGGAACTTTCACTGCATTGCATCATGCAACATATGAATTTCTAGAAATGATCATCTACTGCAAACAAAGTGAAAATGTTATATATATTAGTTGGCAAGTTTCAAACTGATTACCTCGAGACAATGTTTAGTCAGTATTGGCAACTTAGTGTGCATCAGTGTAACAACTTGTAGCAATGTTTTTGTCTATGAAAAAGAATCATAATATTGCCAGTTTTTAAGATGGGCTTTATCCAGTAAATCATAAGAATTCAACAATGCATATATCATTGAATAATTTGGCAAATGAAGAGCTTTTTTCTAATGTTGACACGTTTGATGATTGTCACAAAACAGAAAAATAGAAATAAATGTAAATGATATTTCTGGAAATCTAGAAATCCTCTTTGATATGATTTTTGTTTCAGGGAAAATAATGTGGTTAGTTTAAAAAAATCTTCAATCATTCATTTAAATTTTGCATCTGTAACATATCTAATCGAAACTTATTTATAAATGGAACTTTGTCTGTGTGTGTATGTGTGTTTCTGTGTGTGTGTCCGTAACCTATAGACTCCGAAACGGCTGAACCGATTTTCTTGAAAATTTACACAGTTGAACTATATACGTCTGCAAATGATCTTAGCTTGATTTTGTGTCGAGATACCCGCGATAAATGTAAAAAATCGATACTCGAAAAATCGGATTGTAGAAAGAGTTTCCGATTTTAATCAAATTTCATACACTCATAGACAAAGACATAAGAAACGATATTCAGAAGTTTCAAGGTTGCAGTTCTTACAATAGTGCAGAAAATCGATAATATATATATATATATATATATATATATATATATATATATATATATATATATAAAAGGCAAGATGTTTGTGTGTGTGTGTCTGTTTATCTGCCTGTATGTCTACTTTTTTCAGCCCTTGTATTTGAGTTTTTGCTACGGGTTTGGCTCTAAGTAGGTATAATTGTAGTTCTTAATCTCAGCCATGATACCATTTACTCAGAGAACTTATTTAACATTCAAAATTTAGTTTACGACGAAAACAACTTATTTGATATCGATACCAGGAAATCAAAATTTGACTTACATCCAGTCATTTTTCTTTCAGCCTTTAACTGGAAACAACTGTTGCTTTTTAGTCTTTTGTGCCACCGTCCAAAGAGTCTGAGCTGCAGGACCATGGATTAGTTTGAAAGCTTTCATTACACCCGAGCAACGCCGGGCTATACTGCTAGTTTTTCTATAAGTATTACTTGATTTTTAAATCTATTTATTTCTTGCATCTACTTCTTTTGCTTGTTTGGATTAAATTTGTTTCTTGTTTATGCGCAAATGTTTTAGTTATTCATCATTTTTTAAAATCATCCCACCCCAAGCAAGGCATTCTACTGCCACTGTCGCATAGGTGAAAATGATAAGAAAGAGAGGTTAGCTATAGAAAATGTCAGGAAGAGGATAATAGTTGGATGAGTATAACGAGGATGGGGTAGAGTAGATGAAAAAAGAGCTTCAGAGAATGGATGCGAGTTAGTGTGATAGATGTCTATTGACGTTACATTTAAATTCCTGGAGATTGAAGCTGTCAAGGAAGCAAGTATATGGAAGGGAATTCCATGGGTGGAAAGTGCGTGAAAAGAAACTGTTAGAGTAGAAATTGCGGGTGCATTTTATCGGTTTCACTGTAAAAGGGTGGGGGCTAGTTGCTAATCTATTAGCTCGTGTAAATTCATAATTAGGGAGCACCAGTGAACTAAGTTCATTGGAGCAGAAGCCGGAAAATTATTTATAGAAGAGGCACAGGAAAGCCACTTCACGCCGGTGAGACAGTGACTGCAGCCGACCTGCCAAGTCGGTATCGATCATATTATAGATACACCGTTAGATTTTGTAAAGAACCCGAGGTGAATAGCAGGGACAATCGACCAGATGTGGCAGCAGCATTCAATATACGGGCGAATGGTAGATTTATATATATGCAGGATGGACTCAGACGGGAAAAACTTCCTGGCCCTGTACAGAGAACCGACTTTCTTAGCAGCAGATTTAGCAATGAATTCAAAATATTTATTCCACTTGAGGGCCGATGAGAATGTGAGGCCAGGGAGGCGTAGTGTTTTGCTCTCAGGGAGACTACCCTGTTCCATGTTGATGGGGTAGGCGGTAGGAGCGATTGTCTATGATGGTTAATAGATAGCAGCTTCGTTTTGGAAGCATTAAAATTTCCGAGCCGTTTCTTACCCCAGTCCACCATGGATTGGAGGTTCTTCTCAAGCTTGGCAGCGAGGTTCGCTTTGTCAACCTCAACAGATTTTTGATAGAAACGAGAGTAAAAGGTGGTTTGTCGGCGTACATGCCTACTTGGGATCTTATAACATCGGATAGATCGTTAATGTAGATCAGAAAGAGCGTAGGACTTAGAATAGAGCCTTGAGAGGCATGTCCGTTTCATACTACCTTCATTGTGCGATTAGAGAGGAATGACTGGATTTGGTCAAATAATTGTCCAGTTATACCACAGCTCCGCATCTTGCGTAGAAGGCCAGCATGCCAGACTCTGTCAAACGCTTTGGAAATATCCAGGTCAACTGTTCGAGCTTCGCCATTCTTGTCGAGAGCCTGGTATATATATTCAGAGATGGTCTTTAGTATATCAACAGTAGACCTGATGAAGCGAAAACCATACTGTTTGTCCGAGAAGAGTCTGTGGGCTGTGAGATGCTGAAAATTTGTTTGTGTGTTAATTCAATTATTGTTTGTTCCCTAACTCATAATTCACTTGTTGCTTTAATTGAGTAATGTTCACTTAATAAATACAATATTGTAACTATAGATAATTTATTGTTAAATTCAAATAAAATCATGGAAATTAAAACAATGTTGAATATAATTTATTAAAAATTGTTTTCAAATTTAAAACTATTAAATTATGAATAGATTCCAGTCTTTGAATTTGTATCTTTAACCTATTTTTTCATAAGAATTATTTGGATTTAAATCTCTTATTGTTTATATCCAATTTATTTGTTTATCATTTATATTCAATTTATATTCAATTGTTTTAGAAATCATTTACTTGTCATCTGTCATACTTATTTAATTACTGTAAGTTCCCTATTTTCCAATTTAATTGTTGTAGTGTATAAGAGTAATACTCACTTATAATATTGTAAGTTAACAGTATAATTATTAAAATCGGAAAAATAAATTACAAATAAAAAATGTTGATTGAAATTCTAAAAACATACTTTCAAACTTCAAACAATTAAAATAATGAATGAATTTTAATCTTTAAGTTTCAACGAAATGTAATATAGTGTTTTGCATATTTACTTTAACGCCGCATCATGCAAATTTTTTTTATTTTTATTAAATATTTAGAAAAAATGAATAGTCAATCATGTTCAGTTTACAGTCATAGCCTGTTTCTTTTTTCTTTCTTAAACGTAATTTTAAAAAAGTTTTCTCAGCCCTTTTATTTAGTTTACAATGATTCATTATTGTCGGTCTTGCTAACCGAATACATACTTGGGACTCTTCTGACGTCACGTAAATATCAAACTGCCCTTAATATTTTAATAGCGGTGGATTGACCGTTCTATAAAAGCCAATTTCCTGAGTAATTCCCCACACTAGATTAGCAAATCTGACCCTGTATGCTAGAGGCAAGTTTGCTGCAGTAAATGTTTTTTACGCCGGTGACATTTTTCAGCGCTTACATTGTACTGGTACTTCATAATCGAAACCCAAAAATTATCCTTGATTTTAAAACGGACAACAGTTTTATCATTTTCAACACAGTAACCTGCTCCCGGGCCATCGTAGTCAAAGACGTCTTGGATAATGGCAATTTTCTTCTAATTTTTCCGTATCTGATAAAACTTTTCACTTACACATGGGAAGTACTCAGTACGCTTACACTTCAGAATGAATCCCTTTCCCCGGGCCGCCATGAAAATCGATTTATCCTGCCATGTCTTTCACAAAGATGTTAAGATTCGCAACTCTCAGCTGTTTTTGCATCTAAATATCAAAACCGACCTGCAGTTTCTGGAGCGTGTGCCGTGTCACAAAATCGCTTGATGTGCATTGCCAAAGAGAAACCAACTATTTTCATTTACTACAGATTAATTTGCGTGCAAACTATCGACTTGTCGACATCTGCGTCCCAGCAAGTTCACGGCGAATTCGGCTCAACCAGACGGCTATGTAGCGGTGTCTGACTAGGGAAACAATTTTGTTCTAGCTTTTATGGGACAACAGAAGCGATTCAGTCACATACACAGTCGAATGTCCATTCAACATCGCTCTTTCTGAAAATTATATATATATATATATATATATCACCCAGAACGTACAAGAGAATCGAGTTTCGAAAACAACTCTTGCTACTCAAGATACAATCAACGCTATCGAGGAAAGAGATGGCGTTGTGCATCTGAACTGTGTGTCTGTAAACAATCATGGTATATTGCTGATTGGAATGAAGAGGGACAAATAAACTGTGAAAATTTATCAAATAATTGATAATTTTAACTAATTTGTTTTTTAATCTTCCTGCATATTGAGAAACGCTTTTTTTTTCTCTGACATCTGTTTTAATATGACGCTTTGTCAAATCGGAAACATTTTAGATTTTTAGTTCGTGTTGTTTTTGGTTCAAGCTTTCTTTTTGATTCTTATTTCTATGGATCAATTTATACATACAACTCTATCTTAATGTATGATTTTTGTCATGATTTTTTATCTTATTTGTCGAATTTACATATAAATCATGCTAAATAATATGCCGCAAAATATCCCTTTAAAACTGAACGGAACACATGATTATATTTCCTATATTGTATTGCTTTTCTTTCAGTGGATTATTTAACCATATGTTTTTAAAAAACACACTTCTACAGTTAGAGTTTTGCATTTTTTTTCTTTTTATGCATGATTCTCTCTTCAATGTGAATGAGTTTTTTATGTTTTTATTTCATTTGAAATCATTTTTATTGGCTTTATTTTAATATACTGTTGTGGAACCCAGACTCACCTCAACATGGACTCACCCACTGCTATATTAATAGGTGTGTGCTAGCAGTAGCGGGGGAAAAGACTGTAGCACTGTGCGCATGACCGTAGTCGCTTACCAAGGACTATACTGGATTCGTAAGCTCTGCTTACTGTACCTTTGTAACCATTTCTGTAAATACATATTTCTTTAACCTACACCTCGTGTTCTGTATTATATTTCCGTGAACCCACTATTGCCTCTACATCATATACATGTATTCGTTTTTCAGATGAAAATATATGAATAATTAATGTGCGTTTAAATTAAAGAACATTTAATTTTAATTCAAATGTCTGAAGATAAATCTATAGACATTTAGTGATGTTCGCGCCATTTTTGAGGCAGTGCTTTACAAAATTATGTTATTTCTTTAAAAGATTTTTGAGGTTCTGCTTCGTATATATTAGCATTTTTTTTCAAGTTTGAGAATTAATGTCTTGTGATATGATTTTTAATAACCATGCTATTATGATTCTATTTCGGATCGATAAACATGAAATTTTCCGATAAAACACTCATATTTTTCCATTCAAATTCGACTTGTTTATCATTTTCTTCATTTGCCTGACATGGTGTAATGGATATCAAACCTGTCTCGCACGATTAATTGCGACTGAGCAGTGAGTTTAATCAGGTTTAGGTGCTCCTTATTTTTGGCTTTGTGCCCCAGCTCTACTTCGACCAGGTGTATTGGTCACAAGCTTGTCTCATTCGATCTATTAAGACTGAGGTGGTATTCTAAGCACACATTATATATGGCACAAGGCCGAAAGATTGAGGCACCTACTGAAAATCGAACACACTATTCAATTTTAATGTTTCTAAAGAGACATGTTTGTTCACATTACACCACGTCGAAGTGACCAGGTCTGTTACAACTGTATAGCGAGTTCGATTTTCACAGGTTGCTCCATATATTCGGCCTTATGCCACATCTTAGATATATTTTTATGGCTTCTGCTCGAACGAACTTAAGTCACTGGTGCCTCCTGAACAGGTGTTTACTTGTGCAACAAGATTGGCAACTGGGTCCCACCCATTCACAGTCAGGTTAGCCAAATGCAGACGACAATTCTACTCCCGCGGCTTCTTCTCTCGCACTTCCCACCTGTTTAACTCGCTCCCATATTCTTGCTTTCCTGATGGCTACAACCTCCAGGAATTTAAATGCCATGTCAATACTCATCTATTAACCACTTGACTCTAGTTCTTTCCCCACCCCGTATATCCTTTCCTTTCTTCCACCTTTGAAACTGTCATCACACCTGCATTCTCATCCTTCTATTACTCCTTTCTAACTGGTTCGTCTTCCTCTTCACTCTCTTCTAATTAATCTTTTTACACTTATGTAGCCTCCTGCACATCAGTGGCATTGCCGCCTTGCTCGGGGTGATACGATAAAAAAAAAAGATCATTGTATTACATGGTATAATTATTATCTAGTCTGTCTAGCTTTTTCTATTAAGACTCACTAGTTAGTTTGATCTTCAATTTCTGCTCCCTACTTTCGTCATTTTGCCCCATGTCTCATAATCTCACTCAAATAATATTAATCTATATTTCTATTATATTTAGTGTAATGTGGCAATGATGCATTCATATTTTTGTACATATTTACTTACTGATTTTGGTATTAAAAGCTCTCTAATGTTTATCAATTTGACTGATTTGTCAAATGAAATGTATTTTGTAAATCTATTGAAATCTTAGTAATACACATATTTTCATGTATTTTAAACTTATAAGATTTTTTTAATTTTCCTGAAATGCCAGTATTAAATGATGCATTACAATTAAATGTGACAATATGTTTTGTAAAGGCTTATTAAGTTAGATTCAAATTTTTTCAAGAGATATTGTATAGCATGGTATATAATTTAATATGTTTTGAGACTCATTATTTACACGTTCCTTCAAATTGTAGATAAGTGAAACACTATTTTTCTTATTTAATGAAAAGTTTTAGTGTGTTATTTTTCAAATAATACCAGAAGGGAGCAGCAAATAAGACATTTACATTTGTCGGTCTTTAATTAAAGTAGTATCATGATTTAATGAAATAATTTAATACTTCCTTATGTTTCTCTGATCTACGTCTATTTTTTCTCTATTTTTACTTATATTTATTATTATGTTTTTACTAAATTTTTAATTTATAAGAATAATCTTAATTCATAAATAAAATTTTCTTTACTGTCAAAGTCTGAAAATTTAAACGCTTTTGCAATGAATTTTGTAATTTACTGAAATATTCAATAGGAATAAACACTCTCTTTTTATTTTACTGCTCAGTTGTAGCAGAGTTAAGTTTTTTTTTTTAATATCGTTATTTTTTAGACAACTTTTTGGAGTGGGGGCGATTCAGCGCTCTTTCCTTCTTTCTTTCCCTCTGCATATAAAGACATATATTTATAAATATGCATATCTGCGTCTATATCACGATTCGGAGTTTCATATTTCGTATGTATATTTATTAATATATTCCTATTATCTCTGTTATTACATTGAAAACTTTTCTATTAACAACATAAAAATATTATTTACATAAGCCTGTTTGCTTGCATGTATACCCATATTGATAGAGATACTTCTACATGTGTGTATGTATGTACGTGTTTATGTACGTTTTATGTGTTATTGATTTGTGTGTCCGTGTGCGTGCATGTGTTTGTATGTGTGTGACTGCGTTCGTGTTTATCAGTATGTCGCAACAATACTGGGGATTATCATAATCGCAGATTGAAGCACTGCCCTATAGCATTTGATAATTCCCTATGTCACTCGTTTAGGTTCCGAATTTGTATATTTTATGGATGGCGTACATCTGTAGACTTTTCTTAAGAGTAAAGTCAAATAATGTCATAGTTATATTGCATTTTTTTATTTAACAATTGGGAGCAGATTTTCGAAAATATAGGCAAATATTTTCAAAAAGATAATAGATGATTTACATTCCCCAACGAGTTCTGCTTTTAACTAATTAAACCATTTCTCTGAAAAAAAAAATTCTTAAAAATTCAAGAATTTACGTGGAAGTGTGGAAACAGATGCAAAAATATTTTTAACATGTTTTTTTAAATAATAATTTCAAAAATAATTTTATTCATTTGTGAATATGTACTGAAAGTTTTATTAAAATACAACAATTATTTGTTTTTAAAAAAAATTCCTAATTAATGTGTTTAGCACTGAAAAAAACTGTGTAATATGACATTGAGTTTTCAGTTGTAATCACTTGTAACAATTTTGCTACCAGCTAAATAAAATCAAAAACAAAATATTTTACCCAAATTTCGAACGTTTTAGAGAGGTTTTAAAAAACTTAAAATAACTAAAAAATAATTTGATCTTTCCTCTTAATACTAACGTAAACATTTTGAAAGAAAAATGTTTTTATTAAGTGTGGACATTACTTCGGCATACTTTATTCAGAGATTTACTTGAGGTACCTAGTTCAGGATCTTTCATTAGTTAAGTCTTGCTAACTGACAACATACGAAGGATTGCTTTTGTGACGTCATGTCACAATCGAGCTGGCCTTAACTTTTCGGTGGCGGTGGTTGAGCGTTCTTTGCTTCCTCCTCTCCCTCTGACTAGGATCATGTGGTCGGTTTAAATGTACACACAATTCTGGGAGGGAAGTGACATGGCACTGGTCGAATGATAGATTCGATTTTTCTGCAAATCGCAATCTTTTTATTAGTTAGAGAATAATTCACATAGCTCTCGAAATTTGCCTTGATCTTTTTCCAGCACGGAGGTAATCTTTTTTTCTATTTTGCAAAAATAGATTTTCACATTTTGCGAATTTGCAAACAGTGAAGTCAAGAACGTTATTTTTATTTTGTACTCACTACATTGTCTTAAGAAAACTCATCAAATGTAGGTCAACCATAAAAGATTCAAATTCAGAACATCAAAGAGTGACATACGGAATTATCAAATGCTTTCGGGTAGGGTAACAGTGTTATTCAATATAAGATTAAGAGAAACCCCAGTTCTGTTGCGAAATATAGATACGCACGCACACTTACACATATATAAATACGCACACACAAGGACACACTCGAGTACTAAAATACAACACAGACACACTCACAAAAGTACATAAACACGTACACACATATACTCACACATATAAGCGCATATATAGGTATGTATATCAATAAATATACATATGGTATACACGCAGTTATTCACATATATGTAAATAAATAATTTTCTGATGTTAATACTATTCAATGCAAAAAGAGAGATAATAATATATTAATAAGTATATATATGAAATATGAAACTACGTGTCGTGATATAGACATAGGATGATAAGTATATTTATAAATATATATCGATATAATCAGAGGGAAAGAAGGAAGCAAAGAGCGCTCAACCATCGACTCCGAAAAGATTTCTAATAACGATACTGAAAAAATAAAATTAAAATTAAAAATCACTACAAATGAGCAATAAAATAAAAAGGACGTGTGTATTTCTGTTATTATTTCAGTAAATTACAAAGCTTCATTCATTGAAAAAGTGCTTCAGTTGTCAAACTTTGATATGTTGAGAGACAGAATTACTATGTAAATATGTATGACATTTTACTGTCAAATCAAGATTATATTCTAAACACAAAATATAATAAAAATATAATTAATAATAAAAAGTCATTAAAATTAGAGAAAATAAACGTAGATGACAGAAATGTAAGAACGCATGAAATTATTTCGGTAAATCAAAAGACTATTTTAAGAAGACACAGAGCAATATAAATATCTTATTTGATGTTACATTTTCGTATTATCGGAAAGATAATACATCAAATGTTATCATTAAATAAAAAAAAGTAGAGTTTTACTTATTTACAACTAGCAGCATAGCCCGGCGTTGCCTGGGTGTAATGAAAGCTTTAAAACTAATCCATGGTCCTGGAGCTTAGACTTTTTGTGCGTTGGCACGAAAGACTAAAAAGCAATAGTTGTTTCCAGTTAAAGCGAAACCGTAGACTGAAATAAGATGAATTAATGTAAGTCAAATTTTGATTTCTTGGTATCGATATCAAATAAGTCTTTTCGTCGTAAACTGAATTTTGAAGGCTAAATAAGTTCTCTGAGTAAATGCTATTATGGCTGAGACTAAGAACTACAATTATACCTACTTAGAGCCAAACCCGAAGCAAAGACTAAAATAAAAAGACTGAAAAAATACAGAGATACAAGCAGATAAACAGACACACACACAAACATCTTGCCTTTTATAAATATATATTATCAATTTTCTGTACTATTTTAATAACTGCAAACTTGAAACTTCTGAATATCGTTTCTTATGTCTTTGTCTATGAGTGTATCAAATTTGATTCAAATCGAACCATTCCTTCTATAACCAGATCTTTTCGATTATCGATTTTCAATATTTATCGAGGGTACCTCGACACAAAGCCTAACTAAGAACAGTCGCAGATGCTTATAGTACAACTTTGTAAATTTTCAAGAAAATCGGTTCAGCCGTTTCGGAGTTTATAGGTAACGGATACAGACACACACACACACACACACACACACACACACACACACACACACACACACACACACACACAGACACAGACTAAGTTCCATTTATAAATAAGTTTAGATTTGAAGGAACGTGAAAATAATTAGTCTCGAAATATTTGATTAATTCATATACAATTCTGATTTATATACTCAGAAATTTCGAATCTGACTTAATAAGCCTTTACAAATATTGTCATTGCAACGCTTGATTTGATTTGATTTGAAAAAATTAAAAATTGTCATAATTTTTAAATATATTAAAAAGGTGAGTCTGTTAATAAGATTTTAATAAATTTTAAAATGCATTTCATTTGAAAATGCAGTTAAATTTATAAGTATAACATTACATTTAATATAAAATCTGTAGGTAAATGTATAAAAATATGAAATTATCATCGCCACATTACACTAAATGTAATACAAATATAGAACAATAATAACTGGGCGAAATTATGAAATATTAATATAAAAATATGGCAAAAGACCGAAAGAAGGCAGCATCAATTGATGACTGAATTAATGACTCAGTCGTAATAGACAAAGATAGACATACTTGCTAACCATTTCACCAGGTAGTGCAAAAATCTTCTTATCGTTGTTGTGGCACAAGGCCGATTGTATGGCACAAGGCCTATTAATTGGAGCAACCAATGAAAATCGAAGTAACTATTAGTTTTAAACGGTTAGCAAATCTGTCTATCCAAGATAGACAGATTTACTAACGTTGCACCAGGTAGTGCAAAGATCTTCTTATCGTAGATGTGGCACAAGGCCGATTATATGGAGCAACCAATGAACATCGAAGTAACTACTCAGTCGTAATAAACCAAGATAGACAGACTTACTAACGTTGCACCAGGTAGTGCAAAGATCTTCTTATCGTAGATGTGGCACAAGGCCGATTATATGGAGCAACCAATGAACATCGAAGTAACTACTCAGTCGTAATAAACCAAGATAGACAGATTTACTAACCGTTGCACCAGGTAGTGCAAAGATCTTCTTATCGTAGATGTGGCACAAGGCCGATTATATGGAGCAACCAATGCACATCGAATTAACTACTCAGTCGTAATAAACCAAGATAGACAGATTTACTAACCGTTGCACCAGGTAGTGCAAAGATCTTCTTATCGTAGATGTGGCACAAGGCCGATTATATGGAGCAACCAATGCACATCGAATTAACTACTCAGTCGTAATAAACCAAGATAGACAGACTTGCTAACGTTGCACCAGGTAGTGCAAAGATCTTCTTATCGTAGATGTGGCACAAGGCCGATTATATGGAGCAACCAATGCACATCGAAGTAACTACTCAGTCGTAATAAACCAAGATAGACAGACTTGCTAACGTTGCACTAGGTAGTGCAAAGATCTTCTTATCGTAGATGTGGCACAAGGCCGATTATATGGAGCAACCAATGAACATCGAAGTAACTACTCAGTCGTAATAAACCAATATAGACAGACTTGCTAACGTTGCACCAGGTAGTGCAAAGATCTTATCGTAGATGTGGCACAAGGCCAAATATATGGAGCAATCAGTGAAAATCAAAGTAATTACTCAGTCGTAATAGATCTGGGCACCTCGACGTGGTGTAATGTTTAGCAAGCTTATCTCGCTAGAAACATTAAAATAGAGTAATCATTTCGATCTTCACTTGGTGCCCCCAAAAATTCGGCTTTGCACCATTTCTGAGGTGTGCTTTGAAAATTACCTCGCCCTCATTAGATCGAGTGAGACAATCTTACGACCAGTACATCAAGTCGTGGTGCTTACGTAATTAACTAAGTGAAGCACAGTTGTGGAACAATGCTAAAAGTAAATAGCACCTAGCGATGATTAAACTCACTACTCAGTCGTACTGGATTTTGCAAGACAGGTTTGATAAGTATCGAACCACCCAAGTCGAATTTGTACAGAAAGTAATGTTTAATGGAAAATTATCAGGTTTTCGAGTAGTCATTCAGAATAAATTTTAACGCAATGAATTGAAAAACACATATTAAAAAAGCCTGCCTCCTACTGAGCGCCTATAGTTCATAGGTAGAATCGCCGACTGACGCCAATTCGGTCGGGTTTAAATCCTGGGTAAAAAGAAATCAGATGTCTAACCGTACTGATGAGCTGTGATGCAGCGAAACAGATCTGTCTGCGGATGACTAATATATATATATATATATATATATATATATATATATATATATATATATATAAGCTTGCGTGTAGATATAGATTAATCCAAAGGAGTATCCTGTACATAAAGTGGTAAGATAACTCTCTAAGAGAGCTCTAAATATATATGTATATAAATACATATAGAGCAAATATAAGAAAAAAACAAGACAGGCACCTTATTTCATGGTAAATAAGGAGTAGAAGCATATTTCAGGCAAACCATCATCAGCTTCCTTTTTTATTGTACAGAAGATTTTATTCGTGTAAAATATTTTGTACAATAAAGATGGAAGTTGATGATGGTTCGCTTAAAATAGGCCTATACTTTCGATTTACCATGAATTAACGTGTCTACCTTTATTTCTTCTTATATATATATATATGTATACGTATTTATACAAATGAATAAGAAACGAAGAAAGTAATCCCAATGTCTAAAACATTAATTTAAAGAGTGCTCAGTATAAAAATAGAGTAATGAACATTTACTATTATTTATATTTTAGAACATGTACTCATTGAAAACTACTACAAAATTGGACATTTTGTTTCGACATTGAAAGAAAAATGTCACATCAAGTAGTTAATAATGATGGTAAAAACGGCTTTTAGAAAAGAAATTATAAAAGCACCACTTTCCGTCTGTTTTTGAAAATATTTTTGTTCCAAGCAAGAAGATATCAAAATATAGGGACAAAAACAGGGCAGAAAAGATGCGAAAACAATATGAGAAATGAATAAAAGAAGAAAGAAAGAGGAAAGCGAAAGACGCAGAGGATACAAAAATTAAGGATGAAAACAAGAGATAAAGCACCGAGAAGAAAGAGCCAATGGAAACGGCTAAGAGATAGAAATCTTAAATTTAGTCAGGAAGTAAATTGTAGACAGATATAGATATCGGTTACATGGTGTCTGGACTCAAATCTTTTTGCATTGAAAAAAAAACAAAAAATAAACAACAATAAAACAGAAACAGAAAAAGTGAGAAAATGCACAAAGGGAAGAAAGGGGAGAGAAACAACAGAAACGGCTAAAAAATAGAATTATCAAATTTTGGCGGAAAGTGAATTGCAAACAGATACAGACGTTTGTGAAATTGTTTCAAACTAAATATTTGCCATTAAAAATGATGTAATAATCCTAATGGACACGAATCACTACTAGATCTCTGCTTTATCTCCATACGTGACTCTTGCAATGTCAAGCAACTCTGCCTTCTCGGAAGCTCTGACCATGAGGTAGCTTCCGTCAGCATCTCCTTCCAGAATATTTTATGCTACCAAAGAGCTAATTGGGACTCGTTCCGCGATTTTCTGAGTGACTTCACTTGGAATAAAGTATTTAGTCTTCCTGTTGAAGATTGTGCAGCTGAGGTTCTCTCTTGGGTTAAGGCTGGCATCGATAATTTCATCCATGCCAGGAAGTTGAGACTTAAATCCAACTCATCCCCCTGGTTCTCCACTGCCTGCTCAACTGCCATCGCGCACCGAAATCATTTCTGTCGGCTTTACCGGAGTCACACGCCGGACAGTAACAGGCGCCTTTTTGCCTCGGCTCGCAATGAGTGCAAGAAGATACTGAAAAGTGCTAAACTGGTGTTTGCATCCAGAATGAAGCAGCGCATAGTATCCCGTAAGTTCGGCTCCAAAGATTACTGGATGCTTTGTAAAAGCGTGCTGAACAGCAGCAAGCCATCTATCCCACCTCTAATCAACGAATTTGAGGTCCTCACCTCTTCAACAGACAAGGCGAAGTGCTTTGCTCGCAGACTATCCACTAACGCGACACTGGACTCGTCTGGAGTATCTGTACTCGACTTCCCTCCCTGAACCCAGACCTAACTGACTGACATACTAATTAATTTCTCGGTGGTCTACAAAATAATTTCTATGCTTGACCTCTATAAGGCGAGCGGTGGCGACGAAATACCAATCATTGTCCTAAAGAAATGTGCTCATGAACTCTCTTCTGTTCTCTCTAACTCTGTAACTACTAACTCTTTGCTTCTTGCATTCCTGCCTGCTGGAAATCCTCCTACGTGGTTCCTATACGTAAAAATACTAATCTTTGGCAAAGTGTTCAAAGCCATCATCAACGCCGAGATAGTACAATAACTCTCAGTTCACAGACTCTTCTCTGACAAACAGTATTGTTTCCGCTCCACCAGGTCTACTGCTAATATGCTCACGAACATCACTGAGTATATACACCAGGCACTCGACAAGAACAGCGAAGCTCGAACTGTTGCCCTTGACATCTCAAAAGCGTTTGACAGAGTCTGGCATACTGGCCTTTTATGCAAACTCCGGAGCTATGGTATAACTGGACATTTGTTTGACCTAATCGAGGTAGTATTAAAGGTAGTATTAAACCGACATGCCTCCCAAAACTACCATACGAACACGGGCGTCCCTCAAGGCTCTATCCTAGGTCCCACTCACTTTATGATCTACATTAATGATCTCGCCGATGCCATTAGATCCCAAGTATGCATGTTCGCCGATGACACCACAATTTACTCTCGCCTCGATCAAAAACCCGGCGTGGGCGACAAAGCGAACCCCGCTGCCGATTTTGGAAATACCTCCAATCCGTAGTGGACTGTGATAGGAAATGGCTCGTGAATTTCAATGCTCCCAAAACGAAGCTGCTATCAATTAATCATCATGGAACAGGCTTGCCTCCCAGAGAATAAAACACTACACCTCCTTGGCCTTACACATTCAGCGGACCTCAAATAGAATGACTATATCGAATCAATTGCTAAATCCGCTGCTATGAAAATCGGTTTTCTGTGCAGGGCCCGGAAGTTTTTCCCGTATGAATCTATCCTGCACATATATAAATCTACCATCCGCCCGTGTATTGAATACTGCTGCCACATCTGGTCGGGTGCCCCTGCTACTCTCCTTGGGCTTCTTGACAAAAAAAGAACGGAGAATCTGTAACGTGATCGATACTGACTTGGCAGACCGGCTGCAACCACATTCTCACCGGCGTGACGTGGCTTCCCTGTGCCTCTTCTATAAGTACTTTCACGGCTTCTGCTCCGATGAACTTATATCATTGGTGCCCCCTAGGTACGAATTTACACGAGATACTAGTTTAGCAACTAGGTCCCACCATTTTACAGTGAAACAGATAAGATGTAACCGTAATTTCTACTCTAACAGCTTCCTTTCTCGCGCTTCCCGCCTGTGGAATTCTCTTACACATGCCTGCTTCTCCGACAGCTACAATCTCTAGGAGTTTAAATGTAAGGTCCATAGACACATCCTATCACACTAACTTGCATCTATTCTCTCAAACACTCTCACCATCTACCCAACCCTCATTCTCGGTATCCTTACCCGTCTATCACCCTCCTTCTGACATTTCCTATATCTAATCATGCTTTCTCATCACTTCCCCACCCCTATGTAACCCCCTGCTCAATAGTGGCACTGGAATGCCTTTCTCGGGGTGAAACGATTTAAAAAAAATGTTTGTTTGACCAATATTTTGATAGCCTGTGCACTATTCATTTGTGAATGTGCTTCATTATGCTTTTGGGATGGTTAGATTTTGTGTTGATGTCCTTTAAAATTGGTTTATGCACCGGTCTTCATTTAAACTTAAATTTAAACTTAAAATTAATAGTGTAAAAATAAGTGCAAAATATGCTCTTGTAAAAATACTAGAGAAAATATTTGTCAACAAAAATATTAGAGAAAGCTATTCACATCAATAATTTCAATATGAACTCTGGTAAAAACTGTTACTGAACATTGTTTATAATTCCCAGAAATTTAGTTAGATATTCACAGTGGATATAAACGTTGGTTACTTCCAGTGACACGACCCAAAGATTTGTGAGTTCAATACCAGTCTACATCATTGTTGAACAAGTAAATTAGAGAGTCGGATTAAAAGGAGATAACTCATAACCTTGTCTTCATACAAGGTGCGAAAATGATATACCCCAGTGATCGAAAAGGAGGGTTCGGCTCAAAATTTTTAGCACTTGAAGAAGGCTGGACCGTAAAACGACAGAAACGTCGTATAAATGGCAACAAAGATTAAGTCAATAGTCCGAATAATGTAAATGGTCCAAATACTACTTCATCTCACAAATACAGACCCGTGCCATGTTTCTTCCCACCCAAAAGTGAGTGTATCTTGAGCCGACCACGTGATCACGTTAGCTACATACTTTACGTTTTTCGGTCGGTCAGTCAAGGGAGAGAAAGTAAAACAGAGCGCTCAACCACCATCGAAAAGGCCAGCGTTGACGTCACCAAAGAAGTCCTACACAGGTCTTTGGTTAGCGAAATCAGCAGCAATGAATGTTCGTAAACTAGGTACCTAAATCGCTGAAAATCACAACAGCAACAACTGTATTGTGACTAACAATAACATAATAAATAAAATAAGCATATTACAAGTAAATGATTAAAAAAGAAACAACTGAATATGAATAAGAAGCAAATAAATTAGATAAAACAATAGATTTAAAAGTCATCTAATACTTACGGAAAGGTTGCAGAAACAGAATTTGAAAACTGAAAAAAAAATAGGTTGCAGAAACAAAATTTCCAAACTGAATTTCATTCATAATTATGTTTTTTCCACCTGAATGCATCCTGCATATATACAAGTCAACCATCCGTCCGTGCATGGAGTACTGCTGCCATTTATGGTCAGGTGCCCCTGCCGTTCTCCTCAGTGTTCTTGACAAGCTCCAAAGGAGAGTCTGTAATGTGATAAGTACTGATCTGCAGCCACTTCCCCATCGTCGAAATGTGGCCTCCCTTTGTCTGTTCTATAAATATATTCATGGCTTCTGCTCGGACGAGCTTAAGTCACTGATGCCTCCTCAACAGGTGTTTACTCGTGCAACCAGTCTGGCAACTAGGTCCCACCCATTCACAGTCAGGTTAGCCAAATGCAGACAACAATTCTACTCCTGCAGCTTCCTCTCTCGCACTTCCCGCCTGTGGAACTCGCTTCCGTATTCTTGCTTTCCTGACGGCTAGAACCTCCAGAAATTTAAATGCAAAGTCAATACTCATCTACTAACCACTGGACTCTAGCTCTCACCCCTCCCGTGTATAACCTTCCTTTTCTCTCCACCTATGTATCTGTCATTGCACCTGCTTTCTCAGCTTTCTATTGTTCCTTTCTAACTAGTTTGTACTCCTCACTCTTTTCTAATTAATCTTTCTACATTTATGTAACCCCCTGCACATCAGTGGCGTTTTTGCCTTGCTCGGGGTGAAATGATTAAAAAAAAATAATTGGTTCAGATTTGAAAGCAATTGCTTATAAATTATAATTAGCATAGTTTTAATGTTTTTATTAAAATTTTTATAATATTTTGTAAAATTATAATGTTGTAATTAGAAAGTGATTATTACTCAGATCCAGCAACAACTGAATTATGTATTAAGGAACAAACAATAATTTAATTAAGAGACAAACAAATTACAAGTAAATAAATTATATAAGTGAATATTAATAAGAAATAAATAAATTAGATACAAACATGCAAATAATTTAGATGCAAACGATGAATATATTTACAGTTCAAATAATACTTATTAATACTTGTTTTTTTTTCTTAAATTCTTACTTGTAATATTATTCTTTTCGCTAGAACAAAAATTATATAAAAGAACATTTGTAGAGCTCCAGACAAACATTCTTACTTTTTTTCTATATAGTGACCATCATCACAAGTGTTAACATCTAAAAGAAGCTCATTATCTGCCAAAACAGACAATGTTATTGTTGTGGATCCCGGGCGAGAAACCGCACAAAATAATCAACTACAAAACAAATATTTGAGATAGAAAAATAAGTTATTTTAAACGTAAGGTACAAACTTGAAAGCAGGTTAGTAATCCAGTAATACGATTGGTAAGGAACATATGTATATATACAAGTCATTGAAGTGAAGACGTTCTGGAATTAGTATACCCGTGTAATACTATTTTGGCTGATTGGAGCTCAGAGCTACTATGACTGCTGACGTGTTTTTCTGTGCAACTCCGTATCTCTCGGTAACTTACGGACTTCTTACGGTACGTACTGTAACTAACGGATCACTTTATGGCAGGAGTATATGTATACTGAAGTCAAGTCCATTATCATAGAAAAAGGGGAGACCCTACAACAGTTATATGCATCGCTAATTTCCTTTGGTTTATTGAATGAAGTCTATTTTTAAAACTGATAGCATTCTATTTTTTTCACACCCAAACACTTCCGCATCGAAATATTACACTGATCCCCACTAAGTCGGCAATACTGACCAAATATTGCCTCAAGTTTATCAGTTTGAAATTTACCAGGTAATATGTATAATATTTTTATTCTTCTCTGCAATACTTGGTTAGATTTAGAAATGCACAGGTTGTATAACGCAAATCAGTGAAAATTCCTTTTGTCAATTTGCCGTTTCACGAAGAAATGCTATTCCAATATGTTAACCAGTCACAGAATACGGAGAGAATCTAACATTTTCTTCATTTACTTTAAGTGGGTTACAGTATTTATTTCTAATCTAATAAACCTTAAATGTGTTTTTAACTTTATTATTGTCCACCAAATATAAAATATGTTTATATCTAGTACAACCTCTGCAAAATTTGGGAAACATTTCTGTTTTATTATGGTCAATAATTCCTGAATAGTGCACTCATTAAATATTTACAGAACTATGTTATATATTTGTCTTTAAGATTAGTATGAGAAACTGCCTTGATTATAACAATATTTCAAAACTGGCTGAGATTCCAGGTTTTTGAAGCATCTGTAAGGTAAAAAAACGGGAGACTTTGGAAACTATCTGATTTATGGTTTCCATTCTGACAAAATATTCGGAACAGCATGCTTTTATTTGCATCATTTTGTCCAAGTCAATTGTTTCTAATGCATTTTGATATATGAAGTGAATCAAATAGAAAAAAAAGATCGAGATGTCTCCTCCTATCGAATAGTTGCTGTCATGTATAAGATTAATAATCACTTATGATATTGTAAGTTTACGGAATAATTGTTAAAATCGAAACAAAATCATGCAAATTAAAAGAATGCTGATCTAAATTCTAAAGATAACGTTTTCGTATTTTAAACTATTAAAATAATGAATGATTTTAAATCTTTAATTTTTAATAAAATATAACGTGTTTTTAATATTTAGCATGTAGCAACGTTATTATTAATTATTTAGAAAGGAATGAATATTAAATAAATTTCAGTACACAAAGACTTTGTCTTTTTTAAACTTAATTTTAAAAGTTTTCTAAGACTTTTTCTTTAGTTTACAATCACTAATGACTGCCGGTCTCGCTGACCAAAGACCCACATGGGTTTACTTTTGTGACGTGACATCACAAAAAAGCTGGCCTTAAATTTTTGGTGGTTGTGGCCTGACGCAGTTTGTCATCACACCGAATGACCTGGATGTAGCTTATCATGATACCCATAACGCCTCACTGGGGAGATTTCCCCTCTGCAGTGATGCAGTTGGCATATTTTGAAGCCCCAAGCTGCCAGATATGGTGATTTTCGTATTCGGCGTTTTAAATCTAACTGAGAAAAATATTTTTATCAAATAACTATATTTTGTGATGATCTGTGTTACCTGTCGGATCATAACTAACACCTGAGATACAAGCCTTTCCTCAAAGAACAGTGTCCAAAAGCGTCGATATTTGGATGAAACCTAGATAGTTTGGAATCCCCAGCTTTTTAAGGAAGCCTCATGTTTTTAATGGAATTGATCCAAAGAGACAATCAGCACTGGAACCTACTTGACATTTTCGACTTATAGTCACCTTTTGTAGAATCACAGGTTCTCGTATGATCACTGACATGAAGTAGCTTTGAGCCTGGTCAGTACATAGTTGGCTAATCGTGCGAGAATACCAGGTGCTGTTAGTTTGAATGTATTGGTAGTTTAATGAATAATAGCTTGAAATTGTTAATCAGAGATCCGAGTTCCAATTCCCATTGGGTTTTTATATATATTTAAGCCAATACCGCGAAAGGTATTGATTTTCATTTCCCTTTCATTTATCGATTAATTAGTAACACTTGCATCATTAAATTAATGTTATTCTCAAAAAGATAATCGTAATCTAAAAACATTTTCTGCCTTTAAATTACCTGCACTGTATGGATAATCTGTAGAAAAATAAATAGTCAGTTCACATTCTATCCTCGTTTTTCAAACAATCTTTTCAATTTTAACATTCAAATCAAAGTAGTTTGTAATTTTCTCAATCAACTTGATTTTTATTCTTTTATTATTTAGTATGTCCAAATCAACAATATGATTGTTCTTGTTGCCTTTATCTAGTACAATAATAACCAAATGGCAATGATGTATCATTTGGTCGAAAATCATAGTACAAGAATATTGTGGGTTTTACAACTTTTTCAAACTTGTAGCAAAACACATACCGATACATATTATTAATACACTCCTGATCAAAAATTTAAGACCACTTAAAAATCTTTAAGAAGAAATATTGTTTTTACAGGTAGATTTTAAACTCCTCCCAATTAAGGTTACCAATACGACAATCTAAAAGGTTATGGAAACAAAAAGCTACATTCCAAACATTTTATTTAGAAATTTACATTTTTTATAAATGAGGCGATTTACACATGATCAAAATTATAAGTCCAGAGACAAAAATTCTACGAAATTGTACAAAAAGTGTATAAAAACATTAAACAACTGAATTTAATAATGAGTTCTACCTCCACTGCTTTTGATGACTTGAAATATTCTGTCGGGCATGGTAGAAATAAGCGTGTTCATTAAGGTGCGGGGGATGTTGCTCCAGCTTCTGAAGATGGCTTCACGAAGTTCATTTTTTGTTGAATATTGTTTGCCATTTCGATAAACATCTCTTGTCATCCATCCTCAAAAAATTTGAATTGGGTTCAAGTCTGGTGAGCATGCAGGATGTCCCAAGAGATGGACCCCATTTTCTTGTAGAAAGGTCAAGGACCGTCTTGCAGCGTGGACTGCAGCATTATTCTGTTGGAATAACCATCCATCCACACACAAACGATGGCCCTCCATCATCAATGATGCTTTTTGTAGAATGCTAACATAACCAGCCGCTGTTTGACAACCCTGCACCACCTGGAGCTCCATCGTCCCTCTGTAAGAAAAGGCACCCCATACCATTAGGGACTCTCTACCACTATGACGTGTGGAGAAAATTTCAGGAGGCATGTTTTTGTTATGCCAATATCGTTGGAAGCCATCAGGACCATCTAGATTGAATGTTTTCTCCTCAGAAAACAGGACTTTCTTCCACTTCTCAACGTCCCATGTTTGGTATTTGCAACTAAACTTTAAGTAGTCCACCTTGTGACGTCAAAGCAGCTGAGGAATTTGTTTACGCTTTTTATTTACCATGCCTTTAGTGGTAGGAGTTTAAAATCTATCTGTTAAAAAAATATTTCTTTTTCAAGATTTTTAAGTGGTCTAAACTAGAACTAACAATGAATGAAAAGAACAATATAATCAATGAAATTAGTCAAGGAATGTCGTCGCTTCAGATATCTAAGAATTTGAAAAGGGGTCATCGAACAATCAAAAAAATATGTCAAATGGGAATCCAACCAAAAAATAAAAAAGTCTCAGGCTGAATTTAGGAATTTAACAAAGCGATATCTATCACATATCTGAAGAGAATTAATAAGAAACCCAAATGCTTCAAGGGCGTTTAAACTTGAAGCCGCTGGTGTCATGGGAAACAAAGTGTAAAGCATTAAGAAAGTTTGCTGATGTAAAAAATCAAATAAAGAAACCCATTTTAACAAAAAACCTAAGGAAAGAATATTGCAGTGGGCAAAAAAGTACATGAAAACTGATTTCAGTAAAGTGCTTTTTACAGACGAATCAAGGATCACCCTCGATGGGCCCGATGGATGAGCTCGAGGATGGGTTTGCAAGCAACCTGACTCAAGAAAATTTTTTAAAAGCCAACAATTCGGCGGTGGGATCATAATATGGGCTGGGAGTATTGGTAATGAGTTCGTGGGGCGAATTAAAGTGAAAGACGGGTTTAAATGAATTCCAAAAGTAACTGTGCTTTTCTAGAGTAATATTTCTTTGAATAGCTTGATAACCAGTCTTTAGCCAAGCGTAGATCTATTATCTTTATGCAAGACAACGCACCAAGTCATGCATCAAAGTTTGGTAAATCCTGGTTGAAAGAAATGGGATTTGTTGAAGATTCACTTATGGACTGTCTTTCAAATAGCTGTGACTTAAATCCCATTGAGAACCTGTGGATCATCCTCAAGAGAGATATTTATTCAAATGGAAGACAATTTAACAGCAAGTGGAACCTCTGGGAGGCAGTTAAATCTGATGCAAACAACATACCAGCCGCTGAAATTGAAAATCTAACATCAGGTTGACAATAGGCTGCTAAGAGTTATAGAAAAGAAAGAGACATTTGTGCAATAGATTTTGGGAGGTTCTTATTATTTTTTGTCAATATATCTTTTATTTTTAAAGTAAAATGATTTTTATGTCCTTCCTTTAAGAAATTGACGAATTTGTTCTAAAATCTTTTCATATTATTTTTTGCATTAGTTTTACAAGTTAAAATAATGTAAAAGTATGAAAATAAATAGTTGCAAATAAACTACTGACAGACAAATTAGTCTGTTTTGTTAACATAGTAAAATCTTTTCCAACCAAAAGCAATAGTTTTCTTTGTCACTATATATCTAAGTTAATAATATTGAATAGAATCTAAACAACATCATAATAGGACTTTTTACATTAAAGATACAACTCTTTATACCGATTCATAACTTGCATATATTCTCTAGACGTAGTTTAACTACACGTGTCAGTTGAGAGGAATGTAATAGAAGAAACATAGAAATAGAATTTTTAAAACATTTCACTCCTAGTAAAACAATAACGTCTCTAAGATGCAAAAGGCGTGAGAGAATAGTGTGAG